>JAZKJV010002958.1:0-442683 GCA_037367405.1 Ottelia alismoides
TTGCGACCGGCACGCCGCCGGCGGGGCAGGCGACCGCGCTGGCGCGGATGCGCGATGCCGGCGCCATCATCGCCAGCGCCAAGGGCGTGTTCTTCGAGTGGCTGCGGACGGTTGGGGAGTACAACCGCTTCGAGGCCGAGCGGCCGGATCTGGTCGGATTGCCGAACATCAGTCTCTGAGCGGCGCGACCCATCTGGAAGCTTACGATCACCATGCCAATGGGGCATTTCTTGCCATACTAATATGTATGGGCTTCGCCCGCCCGGTGAGCGGCGCTGCAGCGATGGGAGCCATCGCCCGCTGCCCCAAGGTCATCAGAGTGGAAACGGCTTCGACCTGAACCACTTCTCCCAGATCTGCCGCGCCTCGCCACTTGAGATCACCGCATTGATGCCGGCATCCACGGCGGCAGCGAGCGCGTGGTCCTGCAGTCGCATCGCCGCGCCCCAGCGGATGCGGGTCTCGACGACGAAGGCGATGTCGAACTCGCCACTGTCGACGCAGCCGCCGAACGCCGGTTCGTCGTCGATCACCGCGTCGATGCGGCGATCGCGCAGTGCCTGCACCATCTCGCCGAAAACGTCGCTGGAGGTGCCATCGAAGGCGAGTCGTTCGACATCCGGCCATTGTTCGGCGAGCGCCATGTTGGTGCTGCCAGCGATGGCACCGATCCGGTGGCCGGCGAGATCGGCCGGTGACCGGAAGGGTTCGCCGCGGCGGACCAGGGCCGCCTCGTCGAACACTGCGTAGGGGCGCGTGAAGCGGAACAGCTGCTCACGGGCCGGCGTGATGCCGCAGCCGCACCAGATCGCATCGGCCTGGCCGGCCTCCAGCGTCGGCACGAATTCCGCCCAGCGGCGAAACTCCCATTGCACCGCCAGGCCCATCGCGCGGGCGACGGCCTCGGCGATCTCCGGTTCATAGCCGTGGCGGCTGCGATCGGGATCGGTCCAGAACAGCGGCCGGGCGTCGAGATCGGCACAGACGAGGGTCAGCCTGCCAGCGTTTGCATGCATGTGTGCAAGGGTGTCCGTTGTTGGTTTCTTCCTGCAGGAGCGAGCGCAGCTCGCGAACAGCCACCCCGTCGTGCCGGAGCAGAGCCTGTCCATGCGCGGGCGGGGATCGGCCATCTATGCAACGGTGGCGATGGCAAGACACCGACGCCTTGCGATGCCGCCCACCGACGCATGGATCCCCGCCTTCGCGGGGATGACGGCACAATACGAGAAGCATTCGCATCGTTGCGCATCGGGCCTGGCGGCGTCGATACCCCGTCCGGAGTAGCCGAGGGCGGCGGCGGTGCCGGGAATCGCCTACAATGCGCGGCCCCGATCGCCGCATCGCCATGAACGACACCGCCCGATACAGCCCGTTGCAGCCGCCGATCCCGCGTGCCGGCGATCGCCACACCTGGCGGCGGCTGTATGGCAGCGCGCGATCGCTGGCGGTGGCGCGGCTGGCGCAGGCGCATCCGTCGCTGGTGCTGGTGGTCACCCGCGACCCCGCGGTGGCCGAGACGCTGCTGGAGGAGATCCGCTTCTTCCTCGGCGACCAGTCAGAGGTGCCGGTAACGCTGTTCCCCGGCTGGGAGACGCTGCCCTACGACCAGTTCTCGCCGTACCAGGACATCATCTCGGATCGGTTGGCGATGCTGGCGCGGCTGCCGCAGCTCAAGCGCGGCGTGATCGTCGCGTCGCTGAACACGGTGATGCAGCGGATGTGTCCGCCGAGCTTCGTCGCCGGCAACAGCTTCAACCTGCGCGCCGGCGATCGCATCGATCGCGACGGCTTCCGCCGCCAGCTCGAGCAGGCCGGCTATCGCGCCAACCCGCAGGTGATGGAGCATGGCGACTTCGCGGTGCGCGGCTCGCTGATCGATCTGTTCCCGATGGGCAGCGACGTTCCCTACCGGCTCGATCTGCTCGACGACGAGATCGACACGCTGCGCACTTCGATCCGGAGACGCAGGTGTCCACTGGCGCGGTCGAGGCACTGCGGCTGCTGCCGGCACGCGAGTTTCCGCTGACCGAGAAGGCCATCGCCGGCTTTCGCCAGCGCTGGCGCGAGCGCTTCGAGGGCAACCCGACCAACTCCGGCATCTACAAGGATGTCAGCGAGGGCTTCTGCCCGGCCGGCATCGAGTACTACCTGCCGCTGTTCTTCGAATCCACCGCGACGCTGTTCGACTACCTGCCGGCGCCGGCGATGGTGGTGCTGGACGAGGGCGTCGTCGAGGCCGCCGACGAATTTCGCGACGAGGTCGCCTCGCGCTACGAGCAGGGGCGCCATGACATTCAGCGGCCGCTGCTGCCGCCACAGGACCTGTTCCTGCCGCCCGAGGCATTCTTCGCCGCCTGCAAGGCGCACGGCGAGGTGTTCGTGCGCGGTGACGAGGAGGAGGGCAGCGCTGGGCTGATCGAGTTCGATTCGGTGCTGCCGACGGCGATGCCGGTCGACAGCCGCGCGCCGCAGCCGTTCCTGCTGCTGGATCGCTTCCTCAACACTTTCAGTGGACGGGTGCTGATCGTCGCCGAATCGGCGGGTCGCCGCGAGACGCTGATCGATGTGCTCGGCGGTCATGCGCTGAAGCCGACGGTGGTCGACGGCTGGGCGGCGTTCGAGCAGGGCAGTGCGCCGCTCAGCCTCGCGGTGGCGCCGCTCGCGCAGGGGGCGTTGCTGCCCAATGCCGGCATTGCGGTGATCGCCGAGTCGCAGCTGTTCGGCGAGCGGGTCGTGCAGCAGCGCCGCCGCCGCGCCCAGGCCCGCGACCCGGAGAGCATCATCCGCGATCTCACCGAGCTGCGTCCCGGTGCGCCGGTGGTGCACGAGCAGCACGGAGTCGGCCGCTATCGTGGGCTGGTGACGCTCACCGTCGATGGCATCAGCGCCGAGTACCTGCATCTCGAATATGCCGATGCCGACAAGTTGTACGTGCCGGTGTCGGCGCTGCATTTCGTCAGTCGCTACACCGGCATCGATCCGGAACTCGCGCCGCTGCACAAGCTCGGCACCAGCCAATGGGCCAAGGCAAGGGCGAGGGCGGCGGAGCGGGCGCGCGACGTCGCCGCCGAACTGCTCGACATCCATGCCCGCCGCGCCGCGCGCCAGGGCCATCGGTTCACGCTCGACCACCAGGCCTACAACGCCTTCGTCGAGAAGTTTCCGTTCGAGGAGACCGTCGATCAGGCAGCCGCGATCGAGGGCGTGCTGAAGGACATGCAGAGCAGCCAGCCGATGGACCGGCTGGTGTGCGGTGACGTCGGCTTCGGCAAGACCGAGGTGGCGATGCGCGCGGCCTTCGTCGCCGTCCAGGATGGCTGGCAGGTCGCGGTGCTGGTGCCGACGACGCTGCTCGCGCAGCAGCACTTCCAGAACTTCAAGGATCGCTTTGCCGACTGGCCGGTGCGCATCGAGCAGCTGTCGCGCTTCCGCGGCAAGAAGGAGCAGGACACCGTCGTTGCCGGGCTGGCCGAGGGGACCGTCGACATCGTCATCGGCACCCACAAGCTGATCCAGCCCGGCATCACCTTCAAGCGGCTGGGATTGATCATCGTCGACGAGGAGCATCGCTTCGGCGTGCAGCAGAAGGAACAGTTCAAGAAGCTGCGCGCCGAGGTGGACATCCTGACGCTGACGGCGACGCCGATCCCGCGCACGCTGAACCTGGCGCTGACGAATGTCCGCGAGCTGTCGATCATCGCCACGCCACCGTCACGGCGTCTGGCCGTGAAGACCTTCGTCCGCGAATGGGATGACGTGCTGCTGAAGGAGGCGCTGCTGCGCGAGGTCAGCCGCGGCGGCCAGGTGTACTTCCTGCACAACGACGTCGAGACGATCGACAAGATGGCGGCGACGGTCGCCGAGCTGATACCGCAGGCGCGCGTCGCGGTGGCCCACGGACAGATGCGCGAACGCGATCTCGAGCGGGTGATGCTGGACTTCTACCATCGGCGCTTCAACGTGCTGGTGTGCACGACCATCATCGAGACCGGCATCGACGTGCCGACCGCCAACACGATCATCATCAACCGCGCCGATCGCTTCGGCCTGGCGCAACTCTACCAGTTGCGCGGCCGCGTCGGTCGTTCCCACCATCGCGCCTATGCCTACCTGCTGGTGCCGTCGCGCTTCGATCCGGAGACCGGCAGGAAGACCGGTCTTGGCGGCGATGCACAGAAGCGCCTGGAGGCGATCGAGTCACTGGAGGAGCTCGGCATGGGCTTTACGCTGGCGACACACGATCTGGAGATACGCGGCGCCGGGGAGATCCTCGGCGAGGAGCAGAGCGGCCACATCCAGGAGGTCGGCTTCGCGATGTATGCGGAACTGCTGGAACGCGCGGTGAAGAGCCTGAAGGCCGGCAAGCAGCCGCAGCTCGATGCCGTTGCGACGGTGCCGACCGAGATCAACCTGCACATCGTGGCGCTGTTCCCGGAAGACTACATCCCCGACGTCCATACCCGCCTCATCCTCTACAAGCGCATCAGCGGCGCGGCCGACGAGGACACGCTGATGGCGATGCGCGAGGAGGTGATCGATCGCTTCGGGTCGCTGCCGCCGCAGGCGCAGAACCTGTTCCTGCTGACGCGCGCGAAGATGCTTGCCGATGCGATCGGTCTGCGCAAGATCGACATCAACGCCCAGGGCGGCCGGCTGCTGTTCGATGCGCATCCGAAGGTCGACCCGATGGTGATCGTTCGCCTCGTCCGGCAGCAGCCGAAGTACTACAAGCTGGACGGTGGTGACAAGCTTCGCATCCTGAAGCCCCTTCCTGAACCACAGAACCGCATCGATGAACTCTTTGCTATGCTGGCGTTGCTGAGCGGCAATGGCGCCGCTCAGTAGATCCCTCACCATCGAGCAACAATGAACGAGGTTCCGGTTCAGGCAGGGCTGCGCCCGCGATCGCCGGCGCTGTTTGCGTTTGCGATCTGGCTATCAATGGTTGTTGGCGGCACAGCTGCGGCGGAGCCGCTTTATCAGATCGAGCTCGTCGTCTTTCACTCGCTGCAGGTGCCCGCTGCAACTCATGACGTGCAGCCGACAGCGGCCGCACCGGTCGATGAGGGTGTGGCGACCATCGAACAGGTGACGCTGCCAGCAGAAAGCCTGCTGCTGAATGATGCCGTCGAACGTCTGAACGGCAGTGGTCGGTATCGAACGACCCTGCACCACGGCTGGCGGCAGAACGCATTGCAGAACCAGCCGGTGCGAATCGGCGATCGCAATGGATCGGGCGAGACCGGGGTGAGCGGCTACGCGGCGGTGCAGATCGGCCAGCAGCTGGCGATGAACCTCTCGCTCGCCTGCAATCGCGACGGCGCCGGCACGATACTCAGGGCGCGACGCACGATCAGGGTCGGCGAGCTCCACTACATCGATGGCCGGCTGTGCGCCGCACTGTTGCAGGTGACGCGCGTGCGTGCCAGCGGCGAGTAGCGCAGCGGCACAGCGCCCTCTAGGAGCGAGCGCAGCTCGCGAACGATTTCGCGCGACGGCATTCGCAAGCTGCGCTCGCTTTTTGTGTTCTGCTGTCATCCCCGCGAAGGCGGGGACAGGCTCTGCGCGGGGCGGCATGACGGGTTGGGATGCCGCGGCTGTTCGCGAGCTGCGCTCGCTTCTACAGGTTGTCGAGGGTTGCCAGCTTCGGCATGGCGGCGCCGAGGACATCGGCCACCTGCCGCATGCCATCGGCGAGGATGGCATCGATCGCGGCCATCGTGATCGGACCGTCGCCGCGGCCGGCGGCCCAGTTCGCGACCACCGCGCAGCAGGCGTAGGGAAGGTTCAGTTCGCGGGCGAGGGCAGCCTCGGGCATGCCGGTCATGCCGACGATATCGCAGCCGTCGCGTTCCATCCGGTTGATTTCCGCGGGTGTCTCCAGGCGTGGGCCCTGGGTGGCGCCATAGACGCCATCCTGTGCGGCGTCGACACCGACCGTTGCCGCGGCCTCCAGCAACACGCGACGGGTCTGTTCGCAGTAGGGATCGGTGAAGTCGATATGCGTGACCGGCGTGCCCGGTTCATCGAAGAAGGTGTGGCGGCGCCCCCACGTGTAGTCGATCAGCTGTGAGGGCAACACCAGCCGACCCGGGCGCATGCCGGTGCTGATGCCGCCGACGGCGGCGACGGCGATGATCCGCGACACCCCTGCGTCGGCCAATGCCCGGATGTTAGCGCGGTAGTTGATCGCGTGCGGCGGCAGCGTGTGGCCGCGACCATGGCGGGTCAGAAACAGCACCGGCGTGCCGGCGAAGGTCCCGGTCTGCAATGGTGCCGACGGATCGCCAAACGGTGTCGAGGCGACTCGCTCGCCTTCGAGGTGGAAGCTGTCGAGCTTCTGCAGGCCGGTGCCGCCGATGATTGCGATCAGGCTCATATCTTCGCGGCGTAGATACCGTCGGCATTGCGCAGGTAGCTGCGGTAGTCCATGCCCCAGCCGAACAGGTAGCGATCATCGGTTTCCAGTGCACTGAAATCGGCATTCTGCAGGCCGGGCCGCGGGTCGATGCGCTTGCTGACCAGCACCGCCGTCAGTACCTCGCGGGCACCGGCGTTGCGGCAGTCCTCGACGATCGCCGCCAGTGTGACGCCGTGATCGAGCACGTCATCGACGATCAGCAGCGTGCGGTCCTTCAGCGGCGTGCCCGGTCGGCGCAGCCAGACGAGTTCGCCGCCGGCGGTCTCGCCGCGATAGCGCGTGGCGTGCAGGTAATCCACCTGCAGCGGGAAATCCAGTCGCGGCAACAGTGCGCCGACCGGTGCGACGCCGCCTACCATCACCGCCAGGATCAGCGGATCGTCGTTGCCGATGCGTGCGGTGATCGCCGCTGCCATCCGATCGATCGCCGCTTCCACCTGTTCGCGCGAGAAGATTCGCTCGGCCTCGCGCCGGACCCGCCGCACCTCCTCGAGGCCTGGCCGATTCTTCATGCCTTTGCCCCGGCGATACCCTGCAGCGCCTGCCTGCCGGCCCAGTCCTTTGCGAACTGCCAGGCCGATCGTCCGCTGCGCGAACCGTGCAGCAGCGCCCACTGCAGCGCCGCGCGTTCGGCGCCATCGCGGTTCGGCGTGCCGACGCCCAGGCGATCGAGCCAGTGCGCGACGATGCCGAGGTATTGATCCTGGCTGAAGGGGTGGAACGCCAGCCACACCCCGAAACGTTCGGACAGCGAGATCCGCTCCTCGACGGCCTCGCCTTGATGCAACTCGCCACCGACGAAGTGCGCCGCCTGGTTGTCGGCGATCTGCTCGGGCAGCAGGTGGCGGCGGTTGGAGGTGGCATAGACCAGCAGGTTTCCCGGCGTCGTCTGCACCGATCCGTCGAGCAGCACCTTCAGTGCCTTGTAGCCCTGGTCACGGCCCTCGAAGGACAGATCGTCGCAGTAGAGGATGAACCGCTCCGGACGTTCGCCGACGATGTCGATGATTGCCGGGATGTCGACCAGGTGGTCGCGATCGATCTCGATGATCCGCAGACCCTGTTACTGTAGGTATTCAGCAGTGCGCGGATCACCGAGGACTTGCCGGTGCCACGCGGCCCCCACAGCAGCACATTGTTGGCGGGCAGGCCGGCGAGGAACTGGCGGGTATTGGTGTCGAGCTGGGCCTTCTGGTCGTCGATGCAGAGCAGGTCGTCGAGCCGCGTCTGGCCGATGTCGTGCACCGCGCGCAGGTGACCCTGCTGGAGATGACGGCGCCAGCGGAAGGCGCGGGCGCTCCACTCGATGGGCGCGGGCGCGGCGGGCAGCAACGCCTCGATGCGGGCCATCAGCAGCTCGGCGCGGGCCAGTACTTCACGGGTATCGGTCATTGCGATGCGGATGAGGGACGCTTCCCGGCATTCTAGCAGCAGCGCCATCGCATTGAGCAGCGCCCGGGAACAACCGGATGCCGATGCGGCCGGATCAGGCGGGCGGGCGCCCCGACATGCTGATCTCCAGCACGGTCTGGTTGAAGCGATCCTCGATCGCGCGCTTGTACTCCAGCAGCCGCGCCGTCTGCATGCTCGGGCCGGTCTCGGACTGGCTGCGCAGCGGCGGTACGTCGATGTCGGTGATGTAGATTGGATAGATGGTCCCATCTTGGCGACGCGCCAGCACATGCCGCGATACCACCCGGAACAGATCATTGCCATGGGCGCGGGTGGTGAACTCGGTGTCGTCGCAGTGGACGACATACTGCGATTGTCCGTCCTCCTGGGTCTCGACGATCACCCGAACCTGGAAGTAGCGACGGCCGAGATCGGCGTTGTAGGCGACAGTCTCCAGCCCGTAGTCGCGCTGGCTGCCGCCGGTGATGCGTTTGAACTCGAAGCTGATCCGGCGCAGCTGGCCGTCCTCGCCGATGATCGGCGGCAGGTGCTGTGCGGTGTTGTGATAGAAGCGCGCCAGGTGATCGAGCAGCACGTGCTGGTTGTGGAATGGCATGGTGTGCGTGAACAGCACGCCACGCTCGTCGAGCACGTAGATCGCGACCTCCCTGGCCTGCATGTTCATGAAGGTCTGCACGACCTCCGGGCGGTTCTGCCGGTAGAGCAGCGGCAGCGGGCTGTTCAGCAGCGCATGACTGTCGAAGCGGGTATGGACGAAGCGCTCCGAGGGCTGCGCAAGGTAGCTGATCAAACCGTTCAACGAACCGAGTTTCTGGAAGTGGATGCCGCCTTCGTCGCGGATCACCACGTAGTAGTGATCGGAAGCCTCCAGCACATAGCGCCAGTGACTGCCGCCCTCGACCAGGCAGGCTGAGATCTCGGCGAACAGTTGATCGAAGCGCTTGCAGATGTTGGCGCCGTGGCCGACGGAGTAGCAATGGGTGCGGAACGATTCGGGCGCGCCGGGGCTGCCCATCGATACGCGCAGGAATTCGCACAGGCAGCCAAGCAGGCCCTCGACGCCACGATAGTGGTAGCTGTAGACCTCCTCCCAGCTGGTCATCAGCACCATGTCGAGGCAGTCGATCAGGTTGTGGTGCAGGCCACCGAAGCTCAGCGGATCGGTGCGGCTGCTGGTGATCAGATCGTGGCCGCGCGTGGCCGCCGAGGAATCGCTGCCGACATTGACGAACAGCGCGCCACGCAGCAGCCGTGGCGGCCGGGTCAGGTCTGCGGAGCCTGCGTAACAGAGCGCGCCGCCGGGGAAGGCGGATTCGAGCGCGGTCAGCGCCGAGCGGACCTCGCGGGCCGGCAGCGGCGTGCTGCCGAGGTAGACGGCCACCTGGGTATCGGCGTTGACCACGTTGTTGAGATGGCACCAGCTCAGCAGATCGACCATGCTGTTGGCGCGCCGCACCGCCGAGTACTGGCCAATCTCGTCCGGGGCGACGGCGCCGGTGAACAGCATCCAGCGATCACTGCTGCTGACCTCGTCAAACCGGTGCAGCGTCACCCTTGGCTCGGAGATGTCCGGCGCGATGCCTCGGTTGATGATCTCGACCTTGCCGGGCTTGCGTTCGAAAGCGGCGTAGAGCTTGCGGCCTAGGATGTGCAGGTCGCGCTGGCTGATGCGCGCCGAGTCTGCCTGTTCGCGGCCGAACTGCGACAGCATGCGATAGCTCTGGGTCAGCGCCGCCACCAGGTCGCGGCGCTGATCGAGCACCGTCGGCACCTTCCAGGTGTTGCGGGAATCGAGCAGGATCAGCCGCGCATTGTCCCAGCCCCACGACTGCACCAGCTCCTGCATGGCCTCGCGGCGCCAGCTCTCGGCGGCGCGCTGGCTGAGTTTCTCCTCGACCTTGAAATAGAAGCAGCGGCGGAACAGCTCCAGCCGCGCGGCATCGTCGCGCCCCTGCAGGTAGGTCTCGACCTTCTTGTACATCAGCATGTACGGGTCGATGGCGTTGAGGTTGGTCTCGCCGTCATAGACCATGCGCTTGTAGGCCAGCGCCAGCAGGTCGATATCGGGATACTCCTGCGCATAAGCCTCGATCAGCACCAGCTTAAGCACCGACTTGTAGGGCGAGTTGATCGACTTGTAGATGTGCCATACCGCGGCACCGAAGAACTCCTCGGCCGGTACCCGTTCGAGGCCACCAAAGTCGATGTAGTCGCTGTTGCCGATCGCGCGGCGCTCGACGAGCGCATTGCTGAAGCTGGTGTACTCGCGCTCCTTCTCCGGTGGCACCCGCCACCACAGCGGATACAGGCCGGCCAGCACGACCGCCGAGCGGTAGAACTCGTCCAGCAGCAGGTAGTGCTGCGAGCTGCCGCTGCTCTCGGCCGACAGCGTCGACAGTTCACCGCGGCGGAAGCTGTCGGCATCGAAGACGAAGAAGTGCACGTCGAGGTCGACCTTGCGCGCCGCCTCCTCGATGCGCTGCGCCTTCTCCCGCAGTTCGGCGACGCCGGCCTCGTCCAGCGCCGGGTTGTGGCACAGCCAGATGTCGAAGTCGCTGCCCGGCGTGTAGGCGATGGTGCCGCAGGAGCCCATCATGTACAGGCCGAGGATCTCCAGCCGGGCGAGGATGCGCCGGTCAGGGCTGAAGGAGCGGGCGAGACGCTGTGCGGCGGCCAGGCATTCCGAGGACGGCGAGTAGTCGCGCACGCCGTGCGGGGTGTTCTGGCTGACGTAGCCCGGCAGCATCGGGTGGTTGGTATGGAACAGCAGCGGCAGCAGCTCGATGAAGTCGTTCTGCCGTGAGTTCAGCGCCGCCCGGATGCGCCGCAGTCGTTCCCGGTTGATGGCGACGAAACGCTCCTCGATGCTGCGGATCCGGGGGGCGGTATTGCTTCCATTGCGCGCTGGGGTCATGACCCTATGTTTAGCGGCTGCCCGGCGATTTTCTTGACCGGATTGGCGGTCGCGGCGCGGTTCCCGGCAGATGGACAAAAATGCTGCGATCCCGGCGGCTTGCGGCGCGGCGGGCGCAGCCCGCAAAGGTGGTCGAAAGCCGCCGTCGGACGGTGCAGCCGGCGGGGAGATTTGCTAATCTACCCGCCGCTTTGAAAGGGGGGGCTGCGCGCCTGTTTTGCCGGCCAGCCTGGTCGGCGGTTGCCGCGCCTGACGGACATTCCGGATCCGCCGCATTTTCCGGTCTTGCCGCCCCTCAATCCGATCCACCACACACAGTTGCCGCAGGGGGATAACCGACCCCGGAACCGGCGCGAGGACAACAAACCATGTTTAGCAGAAAGATGACGATCGCCGGATTTGACGATGAGCTCAACAAGGCGCTGCTGGCCGAGGCACGCCGGCAGGAAGAGCACATCGAGCTGATTGCGTCGGAAAATCATGTCACGCCCCGCGTGCTCGAGGCACAGGGCAGTGTGCTGACCAACAAGTACGCCGAGGGCTACCCCGGCAAGCGCTACTACGGTGGTTGCGAGTTCGTCGACATCGTCGAGCAGCTGGCCATCGATCGTGCCAAGCAGCTCTTCGGTGCCGATTTCGCCAATGTCCAGCCGCATTCCGGCTCGCAGGCCAATGGCGCCGTGTTCCTGGCGCTGATGAATGCCGGCGACACCGTGATGGGCATGAGCCTGGCCCATGGCGGCCACCTGACCCATGGCGCCAAGGTCAACTTCTCGGGCAAGACCTACAACGCCGTGCAGTACGGCCTGAACCCCGATACCGGCGAGATCGACTACGATGCCGCCGAGAAGCTGGCGCTGGAGCACAAGCCGAAAATGATCATGACCGGCTTCTCCGCCTACTCGCGCATCCTCGACTGGAAGCGCTTCCGCGAGATCGCCGACAAGGTGGGCGCCTACCTGGTCGCCGACATCGCCCACGTCGCCGGCCTGATCGCCACCGGCCTGTATCCGAGCCCGATGCAGTATGCCGACGTCGTCACCACCACCACCCACAAGACCCTGCGCGGCCCGCGCTCCGGCCTCATCCTCGCCCGCAAGAACGAGGAGATCGAGAAGAAGCTGAATGGTGCGGTGTTCCCGGGTATCCAGGGCGGCCCGTTGATGCATGTCATCGCCGCCAAGGCGGTGGCCTTCAAGGAGGCAATGCAGCCGGAGTTCAAGACCTACCAGGAGCAGGTCAAGAAGAACGCGCAGACGATGGCCAGGACCTTCATGGAGCGTGGCGTCAACATCGTCTCCGGCGGCACCGACAACCACCTGATGCTGGTCGATCTGATCTCGCGCAAGATCACCGGCAAGGATCTCGACGCGGCACTGGGTCGGGCCCACATCACCGTCAACAAGAACGCCGTGCCCAACGATCCGCAGTCGCCGTTCGTCACCTCCGGTATCCGCGTCGGTACGCCGGCATGCACGAGCCGCGGATTCAAGGAAGGCGAGGCGAAGACCATCGCCGGATGGATCTGCGACATCATCGATAACATGGGCAGCGAGGCGGTAGTGGATTCCACCCGTGCCAAGGTGTCGGAGATGTGCAAGGCGTTCCCCGTTTACACCGACTAGAAGACCCAGCACGCAGCGCGGCTCCCACCGTTCTGCCAGTCAAGCAAGGCCTGCATGCGAGGAGCATGCAGGCCTTTTGTTTTCATCCGCTGGCCGCGGACAGCGCATGCGCTGATCCTGAACAGGATTCGCGGTAGACCTGCTACGGCCAATGGGTACGCCATCGGAGGTACTCCCTCGCCGCCGGGAGTTATCCCCCGCTTTGCCAATGCACATCAGGTTTTCTGCGAAGTTCTTCAGCTACTGTCTGCGCGTCGGGGGACAGTCTGCCCCGGTGCACCGCGCGACAGCACCTTGAGCCTGTGGCGGTTATTCGATAGCGTACCAACACAAAACCAGAACAAAAATTCCAATGAGTCAGGATGATCAGGGATTGCGAACGCTGTCGCTGGCCTTCGCCGATGAGGCGCTGGAGCGGGAGTATCAGGACCATCACTTTCCGCGACTGCGGTTGCAGGGACGCATCGCGATGGTGCTTGGCTGCGCACAGTACCTGGCCTTCGGCCTGTTCGACCCGGTCTACCTGCCGGCCGGCGATACCGCCTTGGCGCGACTGGTGTGGACGATCCGCCTGGCGGCGCTGGTCCCGGGGTTGCTGCTGCTCGCCTTCTCCTGGCATCCGCAGTTCAAGCGCAATACCAATCTCTGGATCACGCTCGCCGGGGTCGTTGCCGCGGTCGGCATGCTGGTGACGCTGGCGGTGTTGCCACAGGGATCTGTGCTGCACTACTACCCTACCATCGCCGTGCTGATGGCGTGGATCTACAACCTCTCCGGCGTGCGCTTCCCCTACGCCTGCGTGTCCGGATTGATGAGCACGCTGGGCTACAACTTCGTGTTCCTGGTGGTCCGCAACGACCTGCCGATCCCGCAGCTGCTGATGCATGACTTCATCATCGTCACCGCGAACTGCATCGGCATCGTCTCGGCGTACCTGGTCGAGCGCCAGCGCCGGGCGCTCTATGTCAACGAAAGGCAACTGGACCGGCAGCGCCGCGCCAGCCTGCAGCAGGCGCTGCACGATGCATTGACCGGCCTGCCGAATCGCACCCTGCTCGATGACCGGCTGCAGCAGGCGATCAACCAGGCCGAACGCGGGCGCTATCGCAGCGCCGGCCTGTACATCGACCTCGACGGCTTCAAGCCACTGAACGATACCTATGGCCACGAGGCCGGTGATTTCGTGCTCAAGGAGGTTGCCAGCCGGCTGCGCGATGCGATGCGCGAGGCCGATACCGTCGCGCGCATCGGCGGCGACGAATTCTTCGTGCTGGCGCAACAGGCCGGGCCCGGCGAGTCGGCGATCGCGCTGGCCAACAAGCTGCGCATGATCCTGCAGACGCCAATCTGGCTGCCGGAGGGCAGGCCTCCGGTACGCGTTGGCGCAAGCATCGGGGTCTGCCTGTTCCCGTTTGCCGGCGCCTCGCCGGAGACCATCATCCAGCGCGCGGACCAGAGCATGTATGCCGCCAAGCGCGCCGGCCGTGACCGTGCCGTGCTCAGTTCCGCCTGATCCACCGAACGCCGGTCAGTGCCGACAACTTCCCACAGGTTGCGTGATCGTTTGCTGGCACCCCAACAGCTTGGGGGGGGCGCTGGCTGGGTTAAGATTGGCCGATGAAGTGTCCCTACTGCGCGTTCGCGGATACCCGCGTCATCGATTCACGCTTCGTCGGCGACGGCGAGCAGGTCAGGCGTCGTCGCGAGTGCGAGAAGTGCCATGAGCGTTTCACCACCTACGAGACCGCCGAGCTCAATCTGCCGCGCATCGTCAAGCAGCGCGACAAACGCCGCGAGCCTTTCAGCGAGGACAAGCTGCGCGAGGGCATGGAACGCGCGCTGCGCAAGCGGCCGGTGGAGACCGAGCGGGTCGATGCCGCGATCAACAACATCAAGCGCAAGCTGCGCAGCAGCGGCGAGCGCGAGATACCCTCGCAGCGTCTCGGCGAGTGGGTCATGCAGGAACTGCGCGAGCTCGACCAGGTGGCGTTCGTGCGCTTTGCCTCGGTCTACCAGAGCTTCGATGATGTCACTGCCTTCCGCGATGCGATTGCCGGCCTGGAGAACGAGCTGCCACCCGAGGCCCGCCGCCACCAGCTCGACCTGATGCTGCCGGATGCAGAGGCCGGCGCTGTCGCGACTGCCAAACCGGCCACCACACCAGCAACGTCGAAGCCCGACAGGCCGGCCCGGCGCCCGCGCCGCCAGTCGTGAACGCCCCGGCGATGGCGGTCACGTTCTCCGCCGAGGATCACCGCTTCATGGCCCGCGCGCTGCAACTCGCCGCCCGCGGGTTATTCGGCACCCGGCCGAATCCGCGGGTCGGTTGCATCATCGTCCGCGATGGCAGGATCGTCGGTGAGGGCTGGCATGCGCGCGCCGGCGAACCGCATGCGGAGGTCCATGCGCTGGCCCAGGCCGGTGGGCAGGCGCGCGGCGCAACCTGCTACGTGACGCTGGAGCCGTGCTGCCACGCCGGCCGCACGCCGCCATGCACCGAGGCGTTGCTGAAGGCGGGTATTGCTGAGGTGGTCGCGGCGATGGTCGATCCCAACCCGCGCGTCGGCGGTGGCGGACTGCAGGGCCTGAAGCAGGCAGGCGTCCAGGTGCGCAGCGGCTTGATGGCCGCCGAGGCCCTGGCGCTGAACGTCGGCTTCTGCCAGCGCATGCGCAGTGGCCGCCCGTGGGTACGCGCCAAGCTCGGGACCAGCCTTGATGGCCGCATCGCGATGGCCAGCGGCGAGAGCAAGTGGATCACCGGTGAGGCGGCACGTGCCGATGTGCAGCGCTGGCGCGCCCGCAGTGGCGCGATCCTCACCGGGATAAACACGGTACTCGCCGATGATCCGGCGCTGACGGTACGCGACCCGGAGCTGGCCGCCGCGCTGCCGGCCCAGCCGCTGCGGGTAGTCATCGACAGCCGCCTGCGCAGCCCGCCGGCGGCGCGGGTGCGGACCGGTGCCGGACGCTGTCTGTTGATTGGCGCCATCGATGGCGAGGGCGACACTAGGGATGGGGCCATCGAGCACTGTCCGGGCCATGATGGACGCGTCGATCTGGCGGCGGCAATGCAGCTGCTGGGCCGACGCGAGATCAACGAGGTACTGGTCGAGGCGGGGCCGACGCTGACCGGCGCGCTGATGCAGCACGGCCTGATCGACGAACTGATCCTTTACATCGCGCCACGACTGCTCGGCGACGATGCACTGCCGATGATCCGGCTGCCCGGCCTCGCGATGCTGGGTGCGGCACCGACGATGCAACGCAGCGAACTGCGGGTCGTCGGTGACGATCTGTGCCTGGTGCTGCGGCCCGTCAACAACAGCGATTCGACTTCGTGAGACTTCCATCCAAATGTTCACCGGGATAATTCACGCCATCGGCACCATCAGTGCAAGTACGCCGCAACAGAACGGTAGGCGGGTCCGGATCGATGCAGGCCGCATGTCGCTTGCCGGCGTGCGCCTGGGCGACAGCATCGCGGTCAACGGCGTCTGCCTGACCGTGGTCGCGTTCGATGATCACGGCTTCGTCGTCGATATCTCGCCGGAGACGCTGGCGTGCACGACGCTGGGCGACACCGGTGTCGGCAGCCGGATCAATCTCGAACCGGCACTGCGACTTGGCGACAGTCTCGGAGGCCACATGGTCAGCGGCCATGTCGATGGTGTCGGCAAGGTGGTCGAGCTGCGCGAGGACGGTGACTGCCTGCGCTGCCGGATTGCGGTGCCAACGGCGCTGTCCCGCTACGTGGCGCGCAAGGGCTCGGTGTGTGTCGATGGTGTCAGCCTGACCGTAAACGCCGTCGATGCCGAGGTTTTCGATGTGCAGATCATCCCGCACACCCGCGGCGAGACGCTGTTCGGCGACTACCGGCCGGGCAGTCGTGTCAACATCGAAGTCGATCTGGTTGCCCGCTACCTGGAGCGGCTGATCCCGGTCAGCGAGTGAGCCAAACCTCTGGAATACAGGTGAAATTCCCGTCAATCGGCAACCCGAAGCAGGTATAATCCCGACGTTCGCGGCCAGTCGGTCGCCACGCCCTGTCATTCGTCGATCACCAAGCTCAATAACCATGACGCGCCTCAGCAGCAGCGAAGAGATCATCGAGGAGATCGGCCGTGGGCGCATGGTCATCATCATGGATGACGAGGATCGCGAGAACGAGGGCGATCTGCTGATGGCCGCCAGCGCCGTGCGCGCCGAGGACATCAACTTCATGGCGCGCTACGGCCGCGGACTCATCTGCCTGACCTTGACCCGGGAGCGCTGCCAGCGTTTGAACCTGCCGCTGATGGTGCGCGACACGTACTTCAACTACGGCACCAATTTCACCGTCTCTATCGAGGCGGCGAGCGGCGTTACCACCGGCATTTCCGCCGCCGATCGCGCACGCACGGTGCAGGCCGCGGTGGCGCCGGACGCCCAGCCCAGCGACGTCGTGCAGCCAGGCCACATCTTCCCGCTGATGGCGCAGCCGGGCGGGGTGCTGACCCGCGCCGGCCACACCGAGGCGGGCTGCGACCTGGCAAGGCTCGCCGGCCTGGAACCGGCGTCGGTGATCGTCGAGAATCCTCAACGAGGATGGTTCGATGGCAAGGCGCCCGGAACTGGAGAAGATGGCGGCGGAGCATGGCCTGAAGATTGGCACGATCGCCGACCTGATCCGCTACCGCATTCACAACGAGCGCACCATCGAGCGCGTTGCCGCCATCGATGTGCAGACCGAGTTCGGGCCGCTGCAGATGGTTACCTTCCGCGACAGCATCGCCCGCCAGCTGCACATGGCGATGGTCAAGGGCACCATCGAGCCGGAGCTCCCGACACTGGTGCGCGTGCACCTCGAGAATCCACTGCTGGATCTGACCGGCGCGCTGCGCGGTGATTCCGGCTGGCCACTGCGCGATGCATTGCAGCGCATCGGCCGCGAACCGAGCGGCGTCGTCGTGATACTCCGCAACCAGTTCGACAACGAACAGCTGGTTCGCAGCCTGGGCCGCTGGCACGAACCGGCAGTGCCGGTTGTCGAGGCGCCGGCACCTGCCGGCCGCGATGAGTTGCGAACGATCGGACTGGGCGCGCAGATCCTCGCCGATCTCGGCGTGCGCAAGATGCGGGTGATGAGCCGGCAGCGCAAGTACAATGCATTGTCCGGCTTCAATCTCGAAGTGGTCGAATACATAACCCAGTAGGAACAGACATGGCGGACATCAGGACAATTGAGGGCGCAGTGTCGCCCGACGATCGCACGCGGTTCGGCATAATCGCCAGTCGCTTCAACAACGAGGTCGTCGATCTGCTCGTCGATGGCTGCGTGGCGACACTGAAGGCGCGTGGTGTCAGCGACAGGCATATCACCCTGGTGACGGTGCCAGGTGCCTTCGAGATCGCCTTCGCCGCCCGGCGCATGGCGATGAGCGGGGACTACGATGCTTTGATCGCGCTCGGAGCAGTCATCCGTGGCGAGACGCCGCATTTCGATTTCGTCGCCGCCGAGTGCGCGCGCGGCATTGCCGAGGTCAGCGCCGATCTCGATATCCCGGTGGCATTCGGGGTGCTGACCACCGACACCGACGAGCAGGCTGCCGCCCGCGCCGGTGGCAGCATGGGCAACAAGGGTTCCGATGCGGCGCTGGTCGCGATCGAGATGGTCAATCTGGCCCGTGAACTGTCGAAGTAATGGGCAGCGAGCGCAGGAAGGGCGGTGGACGGACGACGCAGGCGAGGGTGCGTGCCCGGCGCTGCGCGGTGCAGGCGCTGTATCAGTGGCAACTCTCCGGCCAGGAGCCTAATGACATCTTCAGGGAGTTTGTCGCCGATCGCGAGGTGCTCAACGCCGATATCCCCTATTTCGAGGAGTTGACCCGCGGTGTGCCGCAGCATCTGGTTGCGCTGCAGGCCGAGATCCAGCAGGTCATCGACAGGCCAATCGCGGAGCTGGACCCCGTGGAACGTGCCATCCTGCTGATCGGCGCCTATGAGTTGTGGCATTGCCCGCAGACCCCCTGGCGCGTGGTAATCAACGAGGCGATCGAACTGGAGAAGATGTTCGGCGCCGAGCAGGGCCACCGCTACGTCAACACCGCGATCGACCGTCTGGCGCGGCGGCTGCGACCGGTCGAGGTGACCGGCGACGCCACGCCGGCAGAACCGCCGGCCAGATGACCGACTATGGTCGGGCAAACGGTGAATTGATGTCGCTTTCCGAGTTCGGGATCATCGAGCGGTACTTCACGCGCGCCGGCTGCCGCGCCGACGTGTGTGTCGGTGTCGGCGACGACGCGGCCATCGTCAGCGTGCCGCCCGGGCACGAACTGGTGGTTGCCACCGACACGATCGTCGACGGCGTGCATTTCCCCGAGGGCATGGACGCCGCGGATATTGGCTACCGCGCGCTGGCGGTGAACCTGAGTGACCTGGCGGCGATGGGTGCCGAGCCGGCATGGGCAAGCCTGGCGTTGACATTGCCCGCCGTCGACGAGGACTGGCTGGCTGGATTCGCCGCCGGCTTCTTCGAGCTGGCTGAGTTGCACGGGGTGCAGTTGATCGGTGGCGACACCACGCGTGGCCCGCTTTCGGTGACCGTGACGATCCAGGGCTTCGTCGAGCAGGGCCAGGCCCTGTTGCGCAGCGGCGCGCGTGCCGGTGACCTGATCGCGGTCTCCGGCACGCTCGGGGATGCGGCGGCGGGACTGGCGGAGCTGTCGGTGGAGTCGGGCCGACAAACCATGAATCCGGCGATTGCCGCGGCTTTGAAATCCCGCTTCCTGCGCCCGACGCCGCGCATGGAGTTCGGCCGCTTCCTGCGCGGCTTTGCCCACTCGGCAATCGATGTTTCCGATGGATTCGCTGCCGATCTCGGGCATATCCTGACCAGCAGTGGCGTAGGGGCGATGGTGCGGATTGCCGACCTGCCGGTCTCGGCCGAACTGCGGCAGGCCGTTGGCGATCGGAGCGCCGTGGACATCGCCGTGAATGGCGGCGATGACTATGAACTCTGCGTAACCATTCCCGTCGAAGCGTGGGAGCAGGTGCGTTCATGGGCAGAACAGACGGGGCTCCGATTGACCTGTGTCGGACGCATTGAGCCGAAAGCGGGTCTGCGGCTGATCGCCGGTGATGGATCGCAGGTGATTCATCACAGTTCCGGCTACCGCCACTTTTGAAGGTCACCGATGTTGACTCGCGATGGTATCATTGCCGCCCATTCCGGCGGGGCCCAGTGGCGTGTCTGCGCCAGCCTGGTGAAGCTCCGAACATGCCCTTCCCGGGCTTCAAAGCGAAGGGTTGCGCGCATGGATTTCGACAGACTTCGTGAACAATGGCGCACGCAATCATTTGCGGCGACATATAGCCGTTTCGCAGTGGGCTCTGGACGTGTGCAGAGCTGCCTGAAGGTCATTCGATTGGGTGACCGGATTGTTCCCTGACATGGGTTTCGACAGGACGAGAAAGAATCAATGAGCATGTTGAATATGCAGGGCAGCGTGACGTTGAGATGCACGTTGGCAATCGCCGCCGCGCTGTTTGTTGCGCCGCTGGCAATGGCACAGGACCTGTCACTGAGCGACTTCGGTGATCAGCCACTGATCCGAGTCCAGGGCATTGGCCGGGTCGCGGCACCGGCGGACCTGGCGGTGCTGAATCTTGGTGTCGAGGCGCAGGCGAAGACGGCGGCCGACGCGCGGGCCAAGGCCGCAGGGTCGATGACCGCGATGATCGAGGCGGTGCGCACGCACGGCGTCGAGGAAAAGGACACCCAGACCCAGCACCTGTCGCTGAGCCCGGTCTATGCGCCGGAGGGCAGCGGCAAGATCACCGGTTACATGGCGCAACACCAGTTGGCAGTCAAGGTGCGGGATCTCGGCAGTGTCGGCATCGTCATCGACGACGCGCTGAAGGCCGGCGGTGATGCCGGCAGAATGTACGGCCTGAGTTTTGCGATCGATGACCCGAGCGCTGCGCAGTCGCAGGCACGCGTGCGCGCCTATGCGGATGCCTACGCCAAGGGACAGGAACTGGCCAAGGCCGCCGGTCTCAACCTCGGCAGGCCAATCCGTATCGTCGAGCAGTCTGGCGCGGCGCCAGGACCTGTGCCGATGGCCGGGGGCATGATGGCGCGGATGGCGGCCGACACCGCGACTCCGATTGCCAATGGCGAGCAGGAGGTGTCGGTCTCGGTGGATGTGCTCTACATCGTCAGCGATGAACCGGGCGCTGCCGCGCCGCCGCCGGCTGTTATTGCACCGCCGGCGCCACCGCCAGAGCCACCCGCAACGCCTGCTGCAGCCGATGCACCTGCTGATCCGGCGCCGGCGCAGGGCGCCGCTCAATAGGCTCCAACGGAAGCCTCAACCCTTGACGCAGACGATCTGCTTCAGGGTATGCACCACCTCGACGAGGTCGGCCTGGTTGGCCATCACTTCGTCGATGTCCTTGTAGGCCGCCGGGATCTCGTCGATCACACCGCCGTCCTTGCGGCACTCCACGCCCCGCGTCTGCTCCTCGAGATCCTGCTGGCTGAACCTGCGCTTGGCGGCGGTGCGGCTCATCCGCCGACCGGCGCCATGCGAGCATGAGCAAAGCGACTCGGGGTTGCCGAGGCCGCGGACGATGAAGGACTTCGCCCCCATGCTGCCGGGAATGATCCCCAGCTCGCCTGCCCCCGCCCGGATCGCGCCCTTGCGGGTGATGTAGAGCCTCTCGCCAAAGTGCTGCTCGCGGGCGACATAGTTGTGATGGCAGTTGATGGCTTCGCTGTCCAGTTCGAACGGCGGCAGCAGCGTGCGGATGGCCTCGATGACCCGCCGCATCATCTCGCTGCGATTGATCAGCGCGTAGTCCTGCGCCCAGTCGACTGCCGCGACATAGTCGTCGAACAGCGTCGAGCCCTCGCTGACGTAGGCAAGGTCCTTGTCCGGCAGGTGCTGGCGATGGCGCTCCATGTCCTTCTTCGCCGCGGCAATGAAGTACCGGCCCAGTACATTGCCGAGCCCGCGGGATCCCGAATGCAGCATCACCCATAGCTGTTGCGCCTGGTCCAGGCACAGTTCGATGAAATGGTTGCCGCCACCCAGCGTGCCGAGCTGGCAGATCCATGTTCGTTCGAACTGTCGCTGCATCCGGGCGATGCCGGGATGCCGATCGACGATGGCATCCAGCCGCGGCGCCAGCGGGCGGGCGATGCGGGCATGGGCGCTGCCCTGCACACGGCTCCAGTCATGCTGCTCGAAACCCACCGGCACCGCATCCTCGATGCGGCCGCGCAGCTTCGTCAGGTTGTCAGGAAGCTGGTCGGCGCGCAGCGTGGTGCGCACTGCGTTCATTCCGCAGCCAATGTCGACGCCGACCGCCGACGGGATGATGGCACCGCGGGTTGGAATGACGCTTCCGATCGTGGCGCCGATGCCGGCATGCACGTCGGGCATCGCCGCGACATGGCCATGCACGATCGGCAGCGTCGAGATATTGATCAGCTGCTGCAGTGCCTCGAGTTCGATGTCCTCGGTGTAGACCCGCACCGGCACCCGACCCTTTTCAATCGTGATGCGTACGGGCATGTCTGCGTAACCCTGGCGGGCGGGATTGCTATTGCGTTGTCGTGGATGTGGGAAGGGAGCAGGTCGGATGAGCCGGTCCTGCGCAAGCTCAGGCGCCGCCGCCGGCCACCTCGCCGCGTGGGGTCTGGCCCTCGGGAATGCGCACGTGCAGTGCATCGTTGCGCGCCTGGATCTCCTTGCGCATCTCCTTGCGCATCTTCCCGGCCTCGAACAGTCGTCGTTCGATATCGGTCTCGATGTCCAGCGGCGGCAGAGGGCACTTGTTGCCGTCCTCACCGACCGCAACCATCGTGAAGAAGCATGAACTGGCGTGACGCTTCTCCTTGGTCCGCAGGTTTTCGGCGATGACTTTGACACCGACCTCCATCGACGACTTGCCGACGTAGTTGACGTTGGCCATGAAGGTCACCAGTTCGCCGACCTCCACCGGCTGCTTGAAGCTGACGTGGTCCAGCGCGGCGGTAATCACGTAGCTCTTCGCGTAGCGGGCCGCACAGGCGTAGGCAACCTGATCGAGAAGCTTCAGCAGGTGCCCACCGTGTACCTTGCCGGAGAAATTGGCCATGTCCGGCGTCATCAGCACGGTCATGTAAAGGGTCTTTTCCTGTTTGCTCATTGTTCTGCGTCTGGGTCTGGGCTGCGATGGCCTGTCCGGGCGGGCAGGGAGCGGCATGATACTGATCGGGCTGCCGGATCAGAAGCCCGACAGCGGCGTCGAGGGGCGTTGGAGGCTGCCATCGCTTGCAATCGGCGAGGGTTTGGCTAGACTACCTATCACTAGATAGATATGAGTCAGCGATGGCCACTGCAAGCCAGATTGTCGAGGTTGCACAGGAGTACCTTCAGAAGGTGGGTTTCCACGCCTTCAGCTATCGGGACATCGCCGAACGAATCGGGATCCGTACCGCCAGCATCCATTATCACTTTCCGACCAAGGAACATCTGGCCTGTGCGATCGTCACCCGGGTCCGAACCGCTGCGGCTCAGGCGCTGGCCGAGATCGACAGCAGTGGAGCAGCACCGGCTGAAAGGCTGCGCCGGTTTTGCGGGATGTTCCTGCAGACCTGGGGCGACGGCGATCGGCTGTGCCCGATGTGCATGCTGGCGATGGGACAGGAGGCGATCCCGGCCGCTGCGCGCGACGGGGTGATGCAGTTCTGGTCGGATGCCGAGGGCTGGGTGGCCGCAGTGGTCGCGCGCGGCCAGCAGACCGGGGAGTTCAGTTCGGCGCTGGTGCCGTCTGCAGTTGCCCGCACCTTCGTCGCCGCCCTCGAGGGGGCGATGGTTGCGGCACGCGTCTTCGGGGATCGCCGGCGGCTGACCGACGTCATCGACTTCCTGTTGGCGTCGGTTGCTGGTCCGACGCGAACCAACTTCGTGGCCAGCGTCTAATCAGGTACGCCATGAAACCCGGCGCAATGAAATCATCATCCGCTGCCACGGCCGTGATGCTGGTCGGGATCGCGCTGGTGCTCGGTGCGCAAGCGCGCCAGGTCGAAGCCTACAGCCCGCCATTCAACCTGGTCGAGGTTGCGCCGGGAAACTTTGTTCATCTGGGCAAGCACGTGCCCTTCGACGATCCTGATACCGACGACATCGCCAACATCGGCTTCATCATCGGCGAGAGCTGCATCGCCGTGATCGACAGCGGCGGGTCGGTGGCGGTCGGCAATGCGCTGCGCGAGGCGATACGCGCGCGATCCAGCCTGCCGATCTGCTACGTGATCAATACCCACAGCCACTTCGATCACGTATTCGGGAACATCGTGTTCGCGCAGGAGAATGGCGGCAAGGCGCCGCAGTACGTTGGTCACGAGAACCTTGCGCTGGCACTGGGCGGAGACAATGCCTACGTGCTCGAGCATTTCGGCAAGTTTCTCGGTCCAGACCCTTCCAACGCGGATATCGTGCCGCCGACGATGCTGGTGAAGACGTCGCAGGAGGTCGATCTTGGCGGACGCCGATTGCTGCTGACGGCCTGGCCCTCGGCCCACACCGAGGCGGATCTGACGGTATTCGACGTAGAGAGCAGGACGCTGTGGACAGGCGACCTGCTGTTCCGTGAGCGAACGCCGTCATTCGACGGCAGCATCCTCGGCTGGTTGAAGGTCATTGACACGATCGAGGGTGACAGTGCCGTCAGGCACGTGGTGCCGGGTCACGGAGCGATTGGCGATGACCTGCATGCCGCCTTCGCCGACGAAAAGCGGTACCTGCATACCATCGTCGATGAGGTCCGAAGGGACATCGCCGCTGGCAAGGCAATCGATGAAGCCGTCGAGCAGGTCGGTCTTGGCGAGCAGGGAAAGTGGAAGCTGTGGGAGCAGCAGCACCATCGAAACGTCTCCCGCACCTACACCGAACTTGAATGGGAGTAAGGGAAGCTCTGCAGAAGTGCAGAGCTTTTCGCGACACAGGGATGTGTCGCCGTGAACGATGGCGTAAGCCATTGTTCACGAAGGCTGTCGAAAACCACGCTTTTCGACAGCCGTGCTCTGAGAAGTCCAGGATGGACTTATTCAGAGCTTCCTAAGGCGTAACCCGCTGACAGCGAGGTCACGGGCAGGCGGATGTTGATTTAAACAAATGAACTGAGATTACAGTCTAGGAGGTCGGGTCATGAACATGTTGAATCGTAAAGTTCTTTCCATCGTCGCGTTGCCGCTGCTTGCATTGCTGGCAGCTAGTTCGGCAATCGCCGAAGACAAACTGCAAGTCACGCGTCCGAAGAACGTGCAGTCCGACGTCGATCTGTGGGCTACCTTTCTTCGCGATGCCTACTTCAAGGACGTCAACCTGATCGAGGACAAGACCGTCATCGACATGAAGACGCCGTACCGCGCCGAGGATGCCTCGGTGACGCCAGTAACCATTACCGCCCAGTTCGATCAGGGTGCCGATCGCTTCATCGAGAAGCTCTACGTGATTGTCGACAACAATCCGCAGCCGCTGGTGGGCACGTTCCAGTTCACGCCTGATACCGGCAAGGCCGATATCGCATTGCGCGTCCGCATCGATCGGTATACCAACATCCGTGCAGTGGCAGTGTTGAACAACGGCGAACACCACATGGTAACCAACTACGTCAAGGCCTCCGGCGGCTGCTCGGATCCCTTCGGTGGCGATATCTACGACGCGCTGAAGCATGCTGGCAAGATGAAGTTCAAGACGGTCGGCGAGGTGCTTGCCGACAACACCCAGCTCGGGCAGTTCAATGTCAGCCACCCGAACTTCACCGGCATGTCGATCAATCAGCGCACTGGAAACGTCGTGCCGCCACACTATGTCAACCGACTGACGCTGACCTACAACGGCAAGGTGGTGATGAAGGCCGATACCGGGATCTCCATCAGCCAGGACCCGAGCATCCGCTTTTTCTTCAAGCCTGGTGCAGGGGGCAAGCTGCGAGCGGAGGTCGAGGACACCAAGGGGGCGAAGTGGACTGAGGAGTTCGACGTTACCGAAACCGCCTCGAAACTCGAATCAGTCGGAAATTCGACGGGTTGAGTGCCTGCCCGCCGATTTGAATCGAATGGCGAGCAAGGTGGTTGCGGCAGAGAACAGGGCGCTTCGGCGCCCTGATTCATTTTCAGCGCCATGCAAACGCTCCTGTCTGCCACAGGCAGGGATCAACATGTCAGTTGCCTGACCTCTCAGAGAATCGTTGTCGGAAAGCCGCCCTCAACGCGTGATCGCGCGTCGGCGATTTCAGGACGCGGCCACCGCGCCGCGTTCGAACTCAAACGATACACCTGGCGCTCATCGTTCACTCGCCAACTCGCGCGCACCGGGCGGCGCCAGTGTCTGGAACAGCCTTCCTTTAGACCGCGCCAGGAATTTTTCATCGCCTTCGTCCAAGGCCATGCGTCCGAAGTGTTGGCGGAAACCCTGCACTTCTTGCGGGCTTCCCTTATGATGGCGCGCATAACAACAACGTCAGGGCAGCTTCTCCGATGCACACCGCTCAATACCTTCAGAGCTCCCGCCTGGCACGAACCGGGTGGGTGCTAGGCCCGATGCTGTTCATGCTGACCGGGCTGCTGGGCGGTTCGCTGGGACTGGATGGGCCACAGCGCTGGGCAGCCGGCACGGTACTGCTGATGACGATCTGGTGGATCTGCGAACCGGTGGCGCTGTGGCTGACCGCCTGCCTGCCGCTGGTGCTGTTTCCGCTGTTCGAGATTGCACCGCTCGGTGGTGTCCTCATGCAGTATGTCGATCCGGTCAATTTCCTCTTCCTCGGCGGCATGCTGATCGCCGCGTCGATGCAGCAATGGGGACTGCACCGGCGGATCGCGCTGGAGATCATTTCATTCATCGGTACCAGCCCGCGCCAGATCGTGCTCGGCTTCATGCTCGGGACCGGATTCATCAGCCTGTGGATATCTAACACCGCCGCGGCGATGATGATGTATCCGATTGGGCTGGCGGTGCTGCTCAAGCTGCGCGAGCAACCGGATCTCGACCAGGGCCTGCATGCCAGATTCGGCCTCGCGCTGATGCTCGGCATCGCCTATGCCGCCAGCATCGGTGGCATCGGCACGAAGATCGGCACGGCCCCCAACCTGGTGTTCGTCAAGCTCGCCGAACCGGTCATCGGCCACGACATCGACTTTCTGATGTGGCTGAAGATGGGGCTGCCGGTGGTGATCATCGCGCTGCCGCTGGTATGGTTCTATCTGGTGCGATTCGCGGCGCCGTTGCCGGCCTCCGGCTTTGTCGGCAGCGAGCAGGTCATCCGCGACAGTCGTGCGCAGATGGGCCCGATGCACCGTGGCGAGGCCATCGCGCTGGTTGCATTTCTAAGCGCGGCAGTGTTGTGGGTCTTCCGCAAGGACATCGAACTGGACGTGCTGACCATCCATGGCTGGTGGGGGCTGGTGACCTGGAGCTGGGCCGATGTGATCGGGCGTCCGATCGATACCCTGCCGGCACCGCTCGCCAGGGTGCTGTCGCAGGACGTTGGCGACGCCGCGGTGGCGATGGTCGTTGGCTGCGCGCTGCTGTTGATTCCCGTCTCCGTGTCGCCCTGGCGACCGGCACTCAGCCTGCGCCGGGCCGGCACGGTACCCTGGGGTCTGCTGGTGCTGCTGGGGGGCGGCTTTGCAATGGCCTACGGCATCCAGACCAGCGGGCTGTCGGCCTGGATCGGCCAGTGGCTTCAGGGTCTCGGCGACATGCCGCCGCTGCTGACGCTGATCGTCGTGTGCCTGGTCACGGTGGTACTGACGGAGGTTGCCTCCAATGTCGCGACCGCGAACATCATCCTGCCACTGATCGCCGCCAGCAGTGCCCAGCTCGGTTCCTGGACCGGACCACTGATGATGGCAGCCACCTGCGCGGCGTCGTTCGGCTTCATGCTGCCGGCGGGGACGCCGCCGAATGCGATTGTCTACTCGAGTGGCTACATCACCGTGCCGCAGATGGCGCGCAGTGGACTGCTGATCGATCTGCTCGGAGCGTTGCTGGTGGCGTTGATGGGCTGGCTGCTGGCGCCATGGGCGCTGGGCCTGATCTGAATCTTGCGCATCGGATCGAAATCACTGGCGCCGGCGCGCGACGCGAACCTCGGGCAGCCTGGCCAGGCGATGCAGGATCTGTTCTAGCTGGCGGAGGTCCGCGACCATCACCGTGAAGGTCATGTGCGCGGTGTTGGTCGCCTCGTTGCTCAGCGTGTTGACCGCCAGGATATCGACCTTCTGATTGCTGAGGATGTCGGAGACATCGCGCAGCAGTCCACGCCGATCGCCGGCCTCTACATCGATGACTGCGCGGTGCGCGGAGGAGGGCTGCTCGCCCCAGCTGACCTCCATGATCCGTTCAGGGCGCTCGGCGCAAAGCCTGGTGAAGTTAAGGCAGTTGCTGCGATGGATCGACACTCCCTGGCCGACGGTGATGTAGCCGCCAATCTCCTCGCCGGGCACCGGATTGCAGCAGCGCGCGGTGCGAGTCATCACGTCGGAGACCCCAAGCACGATCACATCGCCGCTGGCGGGTTCCGTCGGCGCCTGCGCGGTGGCAACAATGGTCTGCTCATCAGGTGGCGCCGGTGGGTGCAGCGCCTGCGCCAGCTGCATGCTGGTCACCTCGCCGCGGCCGAGCGCCGCCAGCAGGTCGTCGGTGGAATCGAACTGCAGCGCGTGCGCAAGGCTGGTGTAGTTGGCGTCGCCCTCGCCGAGCCGGCGCAGTTCGCGATCGAGAATGCCGCGGCCCTGGGCGATGTGCTCATCGCGGTCCCGATCCCGGAACCAGCGCCGCACCTTGGCGCGCGCCGTGCCCGAGCGCAGGTAGCCAAGCTGCGGATTCAGCCAGTCGCGGCTGGGGCCTCCCTCGCGCCCGGTCAGAATCTCCACCATCGCGCCGCTGGTCAGCGGCTGGGTCAGTGGCAGGATGCTGCCGCCGGACTTCGCCCCGCGGCACTGGTGACCGAGTTCGGTGTGCACCGCATAGGCGAAGTCGAGCGCGGTGGCGCCGGTGGGCAGATCGATAATCCGCCCCTGCGGCGTGATCACATAGATGCGGTCGTGGAAGGCGATATCTCGGTAGCGCGCGATCAGATCGCCGCTGTCGTAGTCATCGCTGCCGGCATTCTCTGCGCGCTCCAGCATCCGCCGTGACCACGCCGACCAGTCCGGTGCCTTCTCCTTGTACTGCCAGTGCGCCGCGACACCAAGCTCGGCATGCCGATGCATCGCGTAGGTGCGGATCTGCACCTCCATCGTGCGGCTGTCGGGACCAACCACCGCAGTGTGCAGCGATTGATAGTTATTGATCTTCGGGCGTGCGATGTAGTCGTCGAACTCGCTTGGCACCGGCGCCCACAGGCTGTGCACCAGGCCGAGCGCGGCATAGCAGTCGGCAACCTCCTCGACGAGGATGCGCAGGCCGATCTGATCGAAGATCTGCTCGACACCGACGTTCTTGCGCTGGGTCTTCCGGTAGATGCTGTAGATGTGCTTGGGCCGGCCACTGACCTCGCTGGTCACGCCGGCGCGGCGCAGCTCCGCCGCCAGCTGGGTCAGCACCTGCCTGATGAATGCCTCGCGCGCGACGCGCCGCTCGCTGACCTGATCGGCGATCGCGCAGTAGGCGCTGGGATTGACGAAGCGGAAGGCGAGATCCTCCAGCTCCCATTTCAACGTGCCGACCCCGAGGCGATTGGCCAGCGGTGCGAACACCTGCAGGGTCTCCTCGCCGAGGCGCTGACGCTCCTGATCGCTGCTGTTCTTCGCTGCGCGCATCGCGCACAACTGGTGGGCGAGGCGGACCAGCACGACGCGAGGGTCCTCGGCCATCGTCAGCAGCATCTGGCGCAGTCGATCGATCTGCAGCGGCCTGACCTCAGCGTGGCGCAGTTCCTTCAGCGCCTCGATGCGCTCGGCGCCCTGCAGCATGCGTGCGACAGACGGGTCGACGCGGGCGCTGACGATATCCTCATCGATCACCCCGGCCTCGTAGGCGGGCAGCAGCATCGCGGTTGCCAGCGTCGGGGAGTCAGGGCGCAGCGTCTCGATCAGCGTCACCGCGTTCATGCCCATCTCGCGCAGCGACTCCAGGCCGGATTCGGCGCCAGCCCTTTCCTCGAGCAGTCCCGAGGCATTGCGCAACAGCAGCAGTTCCGCCGTCGACAGCACGGGCGGCACGGCGCCAGCCGGTTCAGCTCCGGGCGCGGGACGCGGAAGTTCGATGACGTTGGTCTCGTTCACTCTGGCGATTCTACGGTTTGTGACAGCCGTCAGGTCCGGCCGCGCTTCACATATTGTAGCCCGCTGCTCAGGCGCTGCCCTCGGAAGAGCTCCATTTCAGCCCGGTATTGATCAGCCGCTGCAGCAGCGCGCCGTAGTCGATGCCAGCGTGGTCGGCGGAAGCGGCGTAGTCCTCGCCGCGTGCGATCTGGGGGTTCGGGTTGGCTTCCAGCACGAAGACCCGGTTGTTGCTGTCGAGACGCAGATCGATGCGCGCATAGCCGCTCAGCCCAAGCATCCGGTAGATGCGGCGCGCGAGGTGCGGGATCTTCTCTGCCATGCCGTTCGGCAGGTTGCGCGCCACCCGCGAGGTGATCTTGTACTTGTCCTGGTACTTGCGCGACCACTTCACCCGCTGCGTGGCGATGCGCCGCGACTCCTCCGGAAGGTTGTCCATCACCAGCTCCCAGACCGGGAAGACCTTCAGCTGCTGGTTGCCGAGCACTGCCACGTAGAGCTCGCGGCCTTCGATATAGCTCTCGACGATTGCCGCCGAGCCGATGCTCTTGTGGATGAAGGCGACGCGCTCGCCCAGGCGTTCGTCATCCTCGACGATCGATGCCTGCGAGATGCCGAGCGAGGCCTCCTCGGACAGCGACTTGACGATCAGCGGGAACTGCAGTGCCTTCGGGCGCCGCACTGGTCGTCCGCGCGGCACCACCATGAACTCGGGGCTGAGGATGCGGTGGTAGTGGAAGATCTTCTTCGACAGCGCCTTGTCGCGCGCCAGCATCAGGCCGCGCGGGTTGCAGCCGGTGTAGGGAACCTTCAGCAGTTCCAGATAGGAGACGACGTTCTGGTCGTAGACCGCCACGCCGTCGAACTCCTCGAGCAGGTTGAAGGCGATATGCGGCTTCCACTCGTCGATCGCGGTGCGGATGACGCGCAGATCGTCGCGCACGCCGAGCGGTTGAACCTCGTGACCGAGTGACCGCAGCGTCGTGACGACATCGTACTCGGTGCGCCAGGGCATCGCCGTGGTATCGATGCCGGTCACATCCTCGGGCGGGACCAGATCGGCATGCATCAGCGCAAGGACTCTCAGCTTCTTCATAGCGCGACGCGGTGTCTGCCGCTGTGCATGCTGTGCATCGTCTGCACGGTCAGCAACAGCATGAAATCCTGCTTGGCCTGGTCCTCCGGCCCGGCGAGCCTGAGGTTGCGCTCGCGGCAGCGCTGGATCATGCCTTCCAGCACGCGATCGATGGTGTGCTGGTAGGCGCCGGTCCAGTCCGCCACCTTGCGGCGGATCTCCTTGCGCAGCCGGCCGAGAAAGGTCGCCGCCCTCTTGTTGCTGGCATGCTGGGGCGCATCGGAGAAGATCCGCCCGAGGCTGGTGTCGTAGAAGGTCGGGTGGATCTGGCTGTAGTGCTCGCGGCGGCGTCGGTAGTGCTCGCGCAGCGTGGTGCGCAGGTCCGGCAGCGGTTCGACCGTCTCTCGAGACTCGACCTTTGGCGGCTTGCCGGCCAGCGTCTGCATCAGCGTGTCGACGTATTCGAGCTTCTTCAGCGCCGGCCAGCCCTTGTAGCGCTCGCGCCAGTCCGAGTCCGGTTGCAGCCATACGGCGAAGGTCTCGGCGAAGTCCTCGTCCGGATGTGCCTGTGCATACCAGCGATCCAGGTGCAGCACGAAGCGCTTGCTGTAGGGCCTTGGCGTGTAGTAGTCGGGATATGGGACCGAGGACTTGCCGAACAGCTGCTGGCGCTGCGGGCGGCGACGGATGTTGTAGGCATTCTCGATGGCGTGGCCGGTTTCGTGACGCAGGATCTGCATGCACCATTCCGGGGTGCCGCCCTCGACCTCCAGCATCTGCGCCAGTTCGAGTTTCTCCAGGCGCGGATGGGCGAGGTAGAACGGGATGGCGATCCCGGGGATGCCGTCGGGGCTGAACCACTCCTCGGACAGCCAGTAGTGCGGCCGGAAGGCAAGCCCATGGGAATCGAGTTCAGCGTGCAGCCGCTCGATGCAGGCGGCGACCAGCGTGCCGTCGGTGTCCAGCTGCAGGTCGCAGAAGCGCAGGTCGAGCAGTTGTTCATCGGTCCAGCCGGCCCACAGCTCGGGCGGCTGCGGGCGGGGTCTGGCGGTTGGCGGGGTTCGCGGGGTCACGCCCGCTGAGCATAGGAGATTGCCGTGCGGTTGCCAATCGCACGGCCCGGCGCCATCGAGTCCGGCCTCAGACGCGGAAGACGTACTCCTTGCCGGCCTCGCGCTCGATATCCGGTGGGAAGCTGCGATGCTTGTCGGCATAGTAGCGCTCGAGGTGATCGCCTTCGGACAGCCGGTTGTAGGTCGCGAAGTAGATGCGCCGGATCCGATCGCTCAGGTTGGCCTCGGAGGCATGCGGCGCGTAGGAGTCGAAGAAAACCACGTCGCCGGGCCGGGTCGGGCAGTACTCGAAGGCCATCCCCGCCATGTCGGCCTCGGTCAGCGGCTCCCAGGAACGGAACAGGCCGCGATGCTGATGACCGGCGACCATCTGCAGGCAGCCGTTCTCGACGGTGGCCTCGTCGATGCAGACCAGCGCGCTGATGAAGTAGCTGGCGTAGTCCTCCCAGCCGGCCTGGGAATCCTGGTGCGGCTTGAAGCCACCGCCGCCCGGCATCTTGAAGTTGATCTTTTCCTTGAACAGCACGGCATCCTCGCCAAGCAGCTGGCCGACCGGCCCACGCAGGGCCTCGGTGAGTGAGCGGAAGCCGTCGTGAAACGGCGAGATCCGCTCGATGCGGTTGATCAACAGCTCGCCCGGATCCTTAAGGCTGCGCTCGTGATAGACCCACTGCCGGCCCGGCACTTCCGGGGCCTCGGCGATCTCGCGCGTCCACTGCTCGATCAGCGCCATCGCCGGCGCATCGAAGGCCTGGCGCAACACCAGGTAGCCATCGCGTTTGAAGTCGTTGAGCTGGGATTCGGTGAGTACGGGTGTGTGGAGCATCTGTGCCTTTCCCTCTTTATATACGCCGGTGGAATCGAATCGACCCGAGGGCGTTTATATGAGAAAGGCGGCTGCGACTTTTTGATCTGTGTCAGTGTGCGATCGCCCCCCGGGAGTGGGTGGCATCGAACCGGGTGGGCCCGCGGCCCGGATGTTCGGCGGGCAGGACGGCCATCATGCCTGCCGTCGTTGCCAGCCGAAGGGACCCGGGTCGCGGGCGTAGGGTGTTTCGACTCCGCTGTCTAGGTATGGGAGAGCGCGGCGTACTCTGCCTTGCTCAGGTCACCGCTCTTGTCGGCATCCGCCGTCGGGAATGAGTCGGCAAGCGTCGGTACGACCCTGGCCTCCTCGCTGGAGATGGCGCCACTGCCATCGATGTCGAGTGCCTCGAAGCTCGGCAGTCGCGCCGCACTGGCCGCAGCCGGATCGAGCGAAGGGGCCTCCGGCGGCATCGGCGCAGCGGTGGTGGCGGCATCGGTGACCGGAGCGGCCATGTCGTCGGCTGCAAAGGCGGTGCCGGTGGCTGCCAGTGCGATGATGGATGCGAATGCGATTTCTCGTGTTGTCATTGCTTACCTCCTGACTATATCCAGTCGTGACATAAAACGCTCATGCGACAACCGCCAAGGACCGTTGATCACATGAACCTGAAGCGCTGCGCGACAACTTGAAGTTGTCACCAGCACACGAGTGATGCCGGGGCATCGGTGCGTTGCGAGCTGAACTCGCTGTTCCGACCGGGACTGTCGTCGTTACTGAAGCGTATGCGACCTGCCCGGTGCCGGAGTGCGGGACGCAGTGTTCCAGAAAACCGCGACCGGTTTATGTGAACGCTGTCGACAAAGGGGCCTGGAATTGCGGCGGTCGATGCGCTGTCGTCTCGTTCGCGCGCATCAGGCGGGTCTTTGTTGCGCGAGCGTGAGCGAATGGTCCCGGAGTCGCCCTGCTCCGGCTCGACGTGGTGCGGCCTAGTTGCGCAGCTGTGCGCGTCGATTGATCTCGGCGATGACCCCGGAGAACTGTTCATGTACCTGGCTGCGCACCAGCGCCGAACCGATTAGCGGTGGCGTCCAGAAATCCGGTTCGCTGACGGCGATGTACTGCAGCTGACAGCCTCCGCTCTGCGGCGTCAGACGCCATTCGCCTTCCATCGATCGAAGGTTGCCGCTGACCGCACGGAAGTGGATGGATTCTTGCGGCTGCATCGTCACCGCCAGCACGACCGACACCTCGCGCTCAAAAAGCAGTGCATGGGCAACGCCGAGCTGCCGGAGGCGCAGCGGCTCGCCATCGGCGCTGATGACGCGGCTCTCGCGCATGTCCGGAACGAAATCGGCGAGATGATTGAAGTCGGTAAGGACTGACCAGACGTTTGCGACCGGCGCATCGATGCGTGCAAGCGCCGAGATGTGGTAGCCGTCCTGCTGCTTGTGAACCTGCACTTCAATGGATTGATCAGCGTCAGCGCAGGCGATGCCAGAAGACACGAATGCTCCGAGCAGGATCGCAAGCCGCATCAATGAAACGATTTGCATGGTGCGCCTCCGGCGGCACAGCCCACGCCGCATGATTCGATTCAGGCTGCGCCGCTCCCCGCTGCGCGTGCAGGGCACGAAGCAGCGCATCCAGGATGGCCAGACGATCTCTAAGCTGCTTCCGGGCGCAATGGCGCCTGCATAAGTCGAAATGTGGCAGATTGTCGCCGAAGAAATGTCGCTGTCATTTCCGCATTGACGGGAATGACAGCCCTGAACCGGGTGCCATTGTCTTCAGGCTGGTCGCTTCAGAATCACCTGCTGCCAGTGCGCCGGACCGGTGTTGTGCACCGACTCGCCGTTGACATCGACCGCAACCGTCACCGGCATGTCCCTGATCTCGAATTCGTGGATTGCCTCCATGCCCAGGTCCTCGAACGCGACGATGCGCGCGGCGGTGATCGCCTTCGACACCAGGTAGGCCGCGCCACCTACCGCCATCAGGTAGACGGCGCGGTGCTTTCTGATCGCCTCGATGGCGATCGGCCCGCGCTCGGACTTGCCGATCATGCCGATGAGACCGGTCTTCGCCAGCATCATCTCGGTGAACTTGTCCATGCGGGTGGCGGTCGTCGGACCGGCCGGCCGACGACCTCATTGCGCACCGGATCGACCGGGCCAACGTAGTAGATGAATCGGCCATTGAAGTCGACGCCGGGCGGCAGGCCCTTGCCACTGGTCAGCAAGTCCTGGATGCGCTTGTGCGCGGCATCGCGACCCGTCAGCATCTTGCCGGACAGGAGCAGCGTCTGGCCCGGTTTCCACGTCGCGATCTCATCGCGGGTGACGGTGTCCAGATTGACCCGTTTCGCGGTCGGCCCGACGTCCAGGTTATCTTAGGCCAGTCATCCAGTGATGGTGGTGTCTGCAGCGACGGGCCGGAGCCGTCCAGCACGAAGTGCGCGTGACGTGTCGCCGCGCAGTTCGGGATGATCGCCACAGGCAGATTGGCCGCGTGCGTCGGGAAGTCGCGGATCTTCACGTCGAGCACGGTGGTCAGCCCGCCCAGGCCCTGGGCGCCGATGCCGAGTGCATTGACCTTGTCGAAGATCTCCAGCCTCAGCTCCTCGATGCGATTGCCCGGTCCGCGCGCGCGCAGCGCCTGGATGTCGATCGGATCCATCAGCGCCTCCTTGGCGAGGATCATCGCCTTCTCGGCAGTGCCGCCGATGCCGATGCCGAGCATGCCCGGCGGACACCAGCCGGCGCCCATCGTCGGAACGGTCTTGACCACCCAGTCGACGATCGAGTCGGAAGATTCAGCATCACGAACTTGCTCTTCGCCTCCGAGCCGCCGCCCTTGGCGGCGACCTGCACATCGACTTCGTCGCCCGGCACCAGCTCGACGTGCAGAACTGCCGGCGTGTTGTCGCCGGTGTTCTTGCGGGCGCCGGGCCGGGTCACGCAGCACCGAGGCGCGCAGCTTGTTGTCCGGATGGTTGTAGGCACGACGCACGCCTTCGTTGACCAGATCGGCGACGCTGCGATCACCCTCGAAGCGGACGTTCTGGCCAACCTTCATCATCACGGTGACGATGCCGGTGTCCTGGCAGATCGGGCGGTGGCCCTCGGCGCACATCCGTGAGTTGATGAGGATCTGCGCCATCGCATCCTTGGCCGCCTGCGATTCCTCCCTGAGGTAGGCCTCGTGCACCGCCTGGATGAAATCCACCGGATGGTAGTAGGAGATGAATTGGAGGGCGTCGGCGACGCTGGCGATCAGGTCTTCCTTTTTGATGATGGTGGTCATGGTCGTGTACCGGGTAGGCAAATGTCGGGAACGGAGTGACGGGTGCCGGTCCGCGCGCGGGCGCGCATCTCCGGGGAAAGGCTGCATTTTAACCGATTGCAGCGCGGGCTGCCGGGCGCCTCACGCCGGACGGGTCCGCGGGACCACGGTATGCAGGGGGCACAAAGGCAAACGGGCCGTTGCCGGCCCGTCTGGTACTCGAAAGGTCGAAGTGGAACTAGCCGTGGGAGGCGACGCTGCCGAAGCCGTCCTGGGTCAGTTCAACGGTGTCGACGAACTCGAACAGCGGATGATTCGGCGCGACCATCTCGCCCATGCGGGCGATCTTCTTCCAGTCGCTGCCCTCGCGGACCTCGGGGATCTTGCTGAGGCGCACGGCGAGATCGACGAAGCGATCGATGCTGCCGGCGGCGACATGCACCTCGGCCAGCTTGACCAGCAGCGAGGGCTCGTTCGGATGTTCCTGCAGCGGCTGCATCAGCAGGCGCTCGGCGTCTTCGAACTGCAGGTAGGCCATCTGCAGATCGACTTCCTTGAGCACCGGCTCGACGAATGCGGCGTCAAGCTTTATCGGCACGACCTTGTTCGATGCCGGCGGCTGTGACGCAGGGCTGCTGGCGAGGAACGGCTCGGTACGGGTCTGTGCCAGCGTCTCGCCGGTCTCCTCCAGCGTACGCTCGATGGTGCGCTCCAGGCTCCAGTTCGGGACGGTGTTGTTGTCCTCCCAGGCGACGGTGTTGGTGTCGCCGAGCGCCGGATGGGTGGGGGCAATGTCGATCGCGGTGGCATCGAAGGCGTTGCCAGTGTCGATGGAAAACTCGCTGTCGGGCGCAGTCGCGGCGCCACTGTCCAGTGGACGTTCCAGACGTACCGTGCGCTGGTAGTCCTCCTGCTCGCCGAGTAGCTCGGCAACCCTTCGTTCATCGGCCTGCTGTTGCGCCGAGGCATTGACTCCCACCGCGACCGCAGTGGGCGCGGAGGCGGCGACGGGCGGCATTGCTGCCGGCGACTTCGACTTGGGATTCTTCGCACCGACACGGCGCCGACGCGCGAGGAATGCCGCACCCAGGCCAGCGACGACCGCGGCGCTCATTCCCCATACCCAGGTGTCCGGCGGCAGGCGGACGCCTTCGAAGAATGCGGCGGCGGTATCTGCCGAACCCTGTGCGTCTGCTTCGGCGACGGGTGCCGGCGCCTCGGTCGTGGTAGACGGCACATCGGCGGTGGCAGTCGGCGCCTCTGACGTGGTGGTCGGTGTCTCGGCCTGTGCTGCGATCGGCGCAGCCGCCTGTGCCGGTGCACCCGAGGCGATGGCGGCGGTGCCGGCGGCATTGCGTGCCTGCGCCTGCTGCAGCCGGCCGTTGAGATCGGTCAGCGACTGTTCGAGATTGGCGATTTTTGATTCGCGTTCACTGAGCGCCGACTGCATCGTTTCCAGGCGCCGGGCCAGCGCGTTGAGTTGCGCCTGCATGGCCGCTGCCTGCTCGACGGCAGTGCCCGGGCTCGCTGCTGGCGCTTCCTGCGCGCTGTTGACGGCAGTGGCATCGGCTGCCGGTTCGACGGTTGTCGTGTTGTCGCCGGCAGTGGTTGCGGCGGCATCGACCGTTGCCGGTGCGACCGAGGTAGCGGGGGCGGTGTCGGTGACCGGGGACGCAACAGCTGGTGTTGCAGCGACCGCGGCCGAAGCCACTGCAGGTTCAGCAGCCGCAGCGGGAGCCGTGGTTGCGGCTGGTGCGGCGGTCGATGTGGTCGCCGCTGCGGAGCTGGCGGGCGAGGCATCGGCAGTTGCCGTTGCATGATTGGCATTCGCACTGCTGGCGGAGTCGGTGTTCGCGGTCGAGTCGGCGACTGTCTCCACCGGACCCGTGCCGGTGAAGTCAGGGATCTTCAGCGTTACGCCGGTGCGCAGCCGATTCATGTCGTTCTTGACGAAGGCGTGCGGATTCTCGGCCAGCAGCAGTTGCATCACATCGAACATGCCGATGTCGCGGTTTGGACGCACCTTGCGGGCGATGCCCCAGAGTGTCTCGTTCTTCACCACCGGACCATAGACATCACCAGTGAACGTCGGAGTGGAGGCACTGGTATGCACCGGCTTGGCGGGTGCCGTGGACTTCTTCCGTTCGACTATCGGCTTGGCAGTCTTCTCGGCGATGGGTTGCTGGCTGAGCGCCGTCTCCGGGGTGATGGCTGATTCGGTGGTTACGCTGGCAACGGCCGGTGCGCGCGCCTTCTTGTTGCGCTTGCTGCCGGGCGCGGCGGCGAGTGCGCCGATGTTGCGCTCCATCGCCTCGAAATCGTATGGGTTGCTCTGCGTCGGTGCCGCCGCAATCTCGGTTCGAGATTCAAGGGCAGCAGCCGGCGGGTCCAGCAGAACGGTGTATTCACGGCGGGTATGCGCGTTCGGCAGGATCAGTTCGACATGGAAGCTGACCACCGGCTCGCGGATCGTGCCGCGGCTGCGGATCTCCAGCACCATGCCATCCTTGCCGCGCACCAGCTTGCCGGTGAGCTTAGATACCACGCTGCTGTTGGTCGAACCTGCTGCATCGTCGCCGGTGGCATGGAAGCGCACCATCGCGCGGTCGGCGAGTTTCGGTTCCAGCTCGAGGAGTGGCACATCGGCGCGCAGTGGCTCGTTGAGTCGCGAACGCACCGCAATCTCGCCCATGCCGACGGCGTTGGCGTTGATTGAGGCAATGCCAGCCAGCACCGCCATGTGTAGGGAACTGGGTTTGTGCTTCTTGCGCTTGGCCATGTGAGCTTTGCTACCCCTGTGTAGTACCACCTCGAAACGAAGTCCGGTCGGCTAGCTCTCACTGCCATGCCCGACCGGGCTTCTCCGCAGGGGGTATAAGCAGAATGCGTGCCTAGGCCGACCGGCAACCTCGGAGGGGATGATTCCACGCGCAAAAACAGGGAGTTAATCGTTTGCTGCCGGATGTCTCGCGGCCATTTCCGGTCATGCCCGGCGATCGAGCTGGCGATGGTGCACCGCCGTTTCGTCAAGGATCTGCCGTGCCGCCAAGCACTTTCGTGCTCCAGACATGCGAGCAATTGCCCGATGTTGCGACGGAGTTCGTCGGTGCGGCTGCAGGCGCTGCTGCCCAAGACGTACTCCCCGGCGCTACCGATCGTTGCAGGCACATCTGCACGGTGTCGTCGGGGTTGGCATTCCCGCGAAGCCTCGCCAGCCCAATGCCCTTCGGTATTGGGCCGTCATTCCAGTTCAGCGCATGTCCTCTTTAAGGCGGGGACGCGAGCCCGTGAGTTACGGCGACACTAGTTCCTGGATTCCCGCCCGCGCGGGAATGACGAAGACGTTTCTTCGACGAGAGCCCGCCACCTGTCAGCTCAACTCAGCCAAGCATGGCGCGATGATCGCTAGCCCGTGGTGATTGGGGCGACCTCGAAGCGCGCGCCGTCCTCGCCCGGGACCAGCGTCATCCGCCGCTGGTGGTGTTCGGCGACATGGGTGCGATGGGCAATGCTGACCAGGGTGGTTTGCGGAAGGCGCTCGCGCAGCAAGTGGTAGAGATAGCCTTCGGTGTCCGCATCCAGTGCCGCGGTGGCCTCGTCGAGGAACAGCCATTGCGGCCGGTTGAGCAGGGCGCGCGCCACGGCCAGCCGCTGCTGCTCGCCGGGTGACAGCCGCATCGACCAGTTGTCGCTGTCATCGAGCCGCTCGATCAGATGCTCGAGCCGGCACAGCCGCAGCACCTCGGCGATCGCTGCATCGTCGTGGCCGCTGACCGTGCTCGGATAGCTCACCACTTCGCGCAGCGTGCCCAGTGGCAGGTAGGGCTTCTGCGGCAGGAACATCACCTTTGCATCCGCCGGCAACTCGACCGTGCCGCTGCCGAACGGCCAGATGCCGGAGAGCGCGCGGAACAGCGTGCTCTTGCCGCTGCCGGAGGGGCCGGTAACCAGGGTGTTCTCGCCGGGAGTGAACACTGTGTCGACATCTCTTAGCAGTACTCGACCATCTGGCAATGACACTCTTAGCTCACGCGTGGCAATCGTCTGTGTTGGTTCGCTCTTCACGCGGATACCGCCCGCGCGTGCCTCCTCGCCAGCTCTCGTGATTGACTGGTGGAAGGTGAGCAATCGGTCACAGGTCGCTTTGTATTCTGCCAGCGCAGGATAGGAGTCGACGAACCAGCTCAAAGCGTCTTGCACCCGACCGAACGCAGAGTTGATCTGCATCAGGTCTCCCAGCTGAATCGCGCCAGAGAAGTAGCGCGGCGATGCAACAACTATAGGGAAAATACTTGCGATCTGACTGTAGGTGTTGGAATAGCCCAACAGCTTGAGTCGCGAGCGAATAAGTGACGTCCAATTCAGGGAGATCTGCTTGAACCGTTCTTTGAGGTTCGAGCGCTCATCTTCGTGGCCACCATACAAAGCAATTCCCTCGGCATTCTCTCGCATGCGAACCAGGGCGAAGCGCAGGTCGGCTTCATATTTCTGCTGGAAGAAGTTAAGCCCGATCAGAGGGCGGCCGATCTTGTGCGCTATCCAGCTTCCCAGGACCGCGTAGATAACAGCGACCCAAACCATGTACCCAGGTATGGTGATCTGTTGTCCACCAACTGAAAAACTCAGCGGCCCAGAGAGTCCCCAGAGAATGAAAACGAAAGACAAGAGACTAACGATCGATCGCATCAAATCGAGGCCAAGTGACAATGTGCTAGTCACGAAAATCTTGAGATCCTCCTGCATTCGCTGATCCGGATTGTCAGTGCCGTAATTCGTAAGTTCCAAACGGTAGAAGATGTTGTCGCGCAGCCACTCACCGAAGTAAACATTTGTAATCCATCGCCGCCATCGAATCTGCAGCATCATGTTGACGCCGAGTTGAACGATAGCAATGACGATATAGATGGCCGCAAGGCCAATGAAGAAAACGATCTGCTGTTTGAACTCCGGGAAATCGCGGTTCTGGATGGAGTTGTAGAAGGCGTTGTACCACTTGTTTAGCAGCACGGTCATGTAGACCATGCCGAGGTTGAGCGCAACGACTGCTGCCAGCATGCTTCGCGCGATCCATTTTTCCTCCGATGACCAGTAGGGCCTGGTCAACGCCCATACCTGCTTCAGAAAGGCGCGCGAGCGAATGGAGAGACGGGTGTCCTCGGTCATCGTGATGTCCTGTTGGAGACGGCAGACTGTAGAAGTTTTGTTGGGCTCACTGGTGTGATTCGACGATGACGCCACCGCCCAGGCAGATTTCCCCGTCGTAGAAGACGACGGACTGTCCGGGCGTGACGGCGCGCTGCGGGGTTGCAAACTCGACCGCGCAGCGGTTCTCGTCTGAAACTATGACCGTGCAATCCTGATCTGGTTGCCGGTAGCGCGTCTTTGCCATGCAGGCGAAGCGGTCGGCGGGCCGTGCTGCTGCGACCCAGCTCAGGTCCTGTGCCGTCAACCGACGACTGAACAGCAGTGGATGGTCATGCCCCTGGGCGACGGTGATCGTGTTGGCGACCACGTCCTTGGCGACGACGTACCACGGCTCCTCGGGCGCGCCGCGGACGCCACCGATGCCAAGGCCCTCGCGCTGGCCAAGCGTGTAGTACATCGCGCCCTGGTGCTCGCCGATCGTCCGGCCGTCGATCGTCCGGATTGTGCCGCGCTGCGCGGGCAGGTAGCGACTCAGAAAGTCGCGGAATGGCCGCTCGCCGATGAAGCAGATGCCGGTGGAGTCGCGCTTGTCGTGCACCGCCAGGCCGGCATCCGCGGCGATGTGGCGCACCGCGGACTTCTCGAGCTCACCTAGCGGAAACAGCGTGCGCGACAGTTGTGCCTGGGTCAGCCGATGCAGGAAGTAGCTCTGGTCCTTGCCGGCATCGAGGCCCTTCAGCAACTCGAAGCGGCCATCGCGATCGCGGACGCGGGCGTAGTGGCCAGTGGCAATACGCGTGGCGCCCAGCGCCATCGCCCGATCGAGGAAGGCCTTGAACTTGATCTCGGCATTGCACAGCACATCGGGGTTCGGGGTCCGCCCGGCCTGGTACTCGCGCAGGAACTCCGCGAACACGCGATCCCGGTAGTCGGCGGCGAAATTCACCTGATCGATGTCGATGCCGATCACGTCGGCCGCCGCGACTGCATCGATGAGGTCCTGGCGCGACGAGCAGTGCTCCTCGGTGTCGTCGTCCTCCCAGTTCTTCATGAACAGGCCCTGCACCGCATAGCCCTGCTGCTTCAGCAGCAGCGCTGCGACCGCCGAATCGACGCCGCCGGACATTCCGACGACGATGCGCATCGCAGTGGCAGTGGTCGCGGTGGACAGGCTGGCGGCTTCGATCATCGCGCCGATTGTGCCATATCGCCGCTGCCGTGGCTGTCTCGAACAGGCACGCACGTTGGTCATGCGCACGGCTGCAAAGGCGATGGCGCCCGGTCAAGCCGATATGTGCCGGATTGCAACCGAAGAAATGTCTCTGTCATTCCCGCGCAGGCGGGAATCCAGTGGGTCGCGGATACAAACTGTTCCTGGATACCCGCCTGTGGGGGGGGCACGGCGCTCGATTGAAGGCCATCAGCTTCAAAGGTGCTGGACCAGCCCGATCGGAAAACGCTGCCCGCCGAGGTAGTCGTCAATGCAGCGCATCACCAGCGGACTGCGGTGCATTTCGCGTCGGTCGAGCAGCTCCTCGCGCGTGTACCAGCAGGCGCGCTCCACCGGATGGTCCAGCTCGCGGCCTGGCTCGTGATGGAGCGCGCGGCTGTGATAGCAGTAGCGCATGTACAGCACATCACTGTCGGGCTTGGGGTAGGTATAGATGCCCACCAGATCGATCGGCTCGGTCTGCCACGCGGTTTCCTCCAGCGTCTCGCGCGCGGCCGCGGCGACCAGTGTCTCGCCCGGATCGAGGTGACCGGCCGGCTGATTGATGACCAGCCGTCCCGCATCGTCGCGCTCCTCGACGACCAGGAAGCGGCCGTCGCGCTCGACGATCGAGGCGACGACGACGTTGGGCTTCCACAACTCGCGATGTGGCTGTGACATCTACTGGTCCGGATTATCGCTGGCGCGGCGACGCTGGCCGTTGTCGTCCTTGCCGAATGACAGTTCATGCTCCAGCCACATGACATTGATGATGCCGCAGGCCAGAGCAAAGCCGACGCCGAGTATCCAGGTGAAATACCACATGACGGTCTGTCTCCCCTCAGTAGGCAGTGTGTGTGTTGCGCTCGATGGCTGCCGCATTCATCGTGCCGCGCATCACCCGGTACACCCAGGCGGTGTAACCGATTACGATCGGCAGGAACACGATCAGCACCCCGAGCATGATCCCCATCGTGCTGCGGCTTGAACCGGCATCCCAGAGGGTCAGCCCGACGTTGGGGTTGATCGAGGACGGCAGCATGAACGGGAACAGGCTGAAGCCGGCGGTCAGGATGATGCCGGCGACGCCAACGGCGCTGAAGAAGAAGGCCGTGCCGGTGTTGCGGCGGCCCGAGAAGAACAGCGCCAGCGCGATGCCAACGAATCCGGTCAACGGCGCCAGCTGCATCCAGGGGTAGGTGCGGTAGTTGTTCAGCCATGCGCCCTGCACGATCTCGACGGTCTTCTGCGTAGGCACGACGACACCTCCCTGGGCCGGCATGGCGGTGATCACGTGCCCGCCGAGCTGGCTGGTCCAGAACCCTCCGATCGCGAAGGCCACCAGCAGCGCGATGCCAAGGCGACGGGCGCTGAGCCGTGCGCGTTCGGCGACGATGCCATCGGTCTTCAGCTGCAGGAAGATGGCGCCATGCGTGCACAGCATCAGCAGGCTGACGACACCGCAGAACAGCGCGAACGGCGTCAGGTTGGCGAGCAGGCTGCCCTGGCTGGCGATGCGCATGTCGGCGTCGATGTTGAATGGCACGCCGTGGAACAGGTTGCCGAACGCAACGCCAAAGATGAGCGCCGGCACGGCGCCGCCAACGAACAGCCCCCAGTCCCAGGCATTGCGCCAGCGCGGGTCGGCGAGCTTGCTGCGGTAGTCGAAGCCGACCGGCCGGAAGAACAGCGCGAACAGCGTCAGCATCAGTGCGATGTACAGCGTCGAGAAGCCCACCGCGTAGACCAGCGGCCAGGCGGCAAAGGCTGCGCCGCCGGCGGTGATCAGCCAGGTCTGGTTCCCCTCCCAGGTCGGACCGACGCTGTTGATGATGATGCGACGCTCGGTGTCGTTCCTGCCCAGGAACGGCAGCAGCGTGCAGATCCCCATGTCAAAGCCGTCGGTGATGGCAAAGCCAATGAGCAGCACACCCATCGCCAGCCACCAGATGATCTTCAGTGTCTCGTAGTCGAGCATATCTTGAACGCCCCGTATTCGATCTGTCGCACTCGTCAGTGCGCGGCCGCCGGCTCGCCCTGTTCGTAGTGATAGCGTCCGGTGTGCAGGCTGCTTGGTCCAAGGCGCACGTACTTAAGCATCAGGAACACCTCGATGATCAGCAGCGCGGTGTAGAAGGTGAGGAAGCCGGCGAGGCTGAAGTAGAGATCTCCGGTGGTCAGTGACGAGGCGCTGAGGTGCGTGGGCAGCACTTCCGAAATCGTCCACGGCTGGCGCCCGTATTCGGCGACGATCCAGCCCACCTCGACGGCTATCCATGGCAGCGGCATCGTCCACAGCGCCAGCCTGAGCGGCCACTTCGCGGTGGTGACGCGACGCTTGGCGCAGGTGTAGAACGACAGCGCGAACACGAACAGCAACGCCATACCGCATCCGACCATCACGCGGAAGGCCCAGAACATCACCCACACCTTCGGCACGGTGTCATTCGCCGCGAGTTTGATCTGTTCATCGGTCGCGTCGACGACATTTGCCGTGTACTTCTTCAGCAGCAGTCCATAGCCCAGATGCTGCTTGTGGGCGTCGAACTCCTCCAGAGCAGCCTCCGAGCGATCGCCCCCGCGAATCACCTGCAGTGCCGCATAGGCCTTGATGCCGTCGCGGATGCGTGCCTCGTTGGCGGCCTTCAGGTCCTTGATGCCGACGACCTCCTCGTCGATCGAGCGGGTGGCGATCAGTCCGAGCAGCCAGGGTATCTTGACGGCGTAGTCGGTGCGTTCCTCGGCCTGGTTGGGGATCCCGAAGGCGGTGATCGCCGCCGGCGCCTCCTCGGTGTGCCACTCCGCCTCGATCGTCGCGAGCTTCATCTTCTGCACTTCGCCGCTGGTGTAGCCGGATTCATCACCGAGCACGATCACCGAGATAACCGAGGCCAGCCCGAAGCCGGCGGCGACCGCAAACGAGCGCGAGGCGAAGGGAACGTCGCGGCCCTTCAGCAGGTAGTAGGCGGAGACGCCGAGCACGAAGCTCGCCGCCACCGTGTAGCCGGCGGCGACGGTGTGCACGAATTTCACCTGCGCGACCGGATTGAAAAACAGGTCGCCGACGCTGGTCAGCTCCATGCGCATCGTCTCGAGGTTGAACTCCGCGCCGACCGGGTTCTGCATCCAGCCATTGGCGATCAGGATCCAGAGCGCCGAGAGGTTCGAGCCCAGCGCAACCAGGAAGGTGACGACCAGGTGCTGCACGCGGGTGAGGCGGTCCCAGCCGAAGAAGAACAGCCCGACGAAGGTCGACTCGAGGAAGAACGCCATCAGTCCTTCCACCGCCAGCGGGATGCCGAAGATGTCCCCGACGTAGTGCGAGTAGTACGACCAGTTGGTCCCGAACTGGAACTCCATCGTGATGCCGGTGGTGACGCCCATCGCGAAGTTGATGCCGAAGAGCTTTCCCCAGAAGCGGGTCATGTCCTTGTAGATCTCGCGGCCGGTCATCACGTATACCGACTCCATGATGACCAGGATCCACGACAGCCCAAGCGTCAGCGGCACGAACAGAAAGTGATACAGCGCCGTGATCCCGAATTGCAGGCGAGACAGATTGACGACTTCTTCAGTCGGGAACATCGGTTGCTCCGTGGCTTAATCGAGGTTCAGTTGCGTGAGGGGAGGCGGCTCATTCGCGCTGAGGGGCCGGCCCGAGAAGTCGCTGCGCGACGGCATCCGTCGGCATCGTCATGTCGACGGCCTGCGGTGTTGAAAACCACAGCTGCTTGATCGCCACCAGGAAGCAGACCTTCACTGCCAGCACGATGGCAATCTTGCGCGCCAGCGCGGTGTCGAATGCCAGCGGTTGGGTCGCCGGTGCGCCGGTAGTGGTGATGTGGTCGGTGCCGCTGTGCATCTGCGCCTGGTCAGTCGATTCTGGTGGCCGGTTCCGGATCCGGCGCGGCGCGGGATTCAGTCTCGCGCGTCGGCGGTCAAGCCGCTTGAACAAGACCGACACGCTCGAGGGGGTCGATGGCAGCCGGTCGACCACATTCTAGGCTACCGACAGAGGATTCGCGACCGACAAGCCGCGAATCACGGCGTGAACGGTTCGCATCGTGACAACGGCGATCGGGACAAATCTTGTGCGCAGGGTGCAGCGGAAGCCGATCGCTGGTCGTGACATATTGTTGGGCCGCCAGTGGTGTGCGCGCCCCGGACAGCGCGCCAGGTGCATTAATTTTGGCCATCCCGGAATGTGATAGTCTTCACAGGCCCGGTGCGCCTGCATTGCGACGGGCAATCGAGCGAGCATCGCGAACAAGAACATCGACACGGCCTGAACAAGGGGGGCGTATGGGGTCTTTCACCTGCTGTCTGTGGTGGTTCCTGCTGGGTGCGCTGGCGGGCTGGCTGGCCAACTGGCTGCTCTGCCGCAAGTGCGGGGGCGGCAGTTCCGATGGTAATCATGCCGCCGCTGGCGCGGCGCCGATGGCAGTGGCCTCGGGGGGGGCGCAGCTGACGGTCTCCGAGTCGGCCTCCCCGGCCCCCGAGTCGGCCCTGCACCGCCTGATCAACACGCGCTTCTATCACGAGTACCATTCCGAAGATGCTGCCGTCCCGGCGATGAGCCGGCCGGCGCCGATGACGGCGCAGACGCTGGCCAGTACGACGGCGGCTGCGGCCGCCACCGCGATCGATGTCACGGCAGCGCGGGCCGCCGGCCTGTCGATCAAGGGACCGGATGATCTGACAGTGGTCGAGGGCATCGGACCGAAGATTGCGGAGCTGCTGCGCGCGCGTGGCATTACCACCTTCGCCGGCCTGGCGGCGATGACCCCGGCTGGCCTGCAGGCCATCCTCGATGCCGCCGGCTCGAACTTCAAGCTGGCGGTGCCGCAGACCTGGCCGGAACAAGCCGCGCTGGCGGCGCAGAATCGGTGGACGGAGCTGAAGGCCCTGCAGGACAGGCTGGTCGTCGGCGTGCGTCCGGTCGAGTAAGGAGACAGCCGATGATCACTGCATCCCATGATCCCGATCCGGGCGCATCGGTCTCGCACATCCGCCTGACCGTTGCGCTGCTGCTCGCGGCGTTGCTGGCGATTTTGTGGGGAACAGGACACGGGCCGGGAGCGGCGGGCAGCTGCTGCACCGGGTCGGTGTCAACCGCCGCCACCACCGCAGCAACCGGTGCCGCAGTGGCGCCTGCCGTGCCTGCGCCGGAAGCACCGCCCAATGCCGTCGAGCCGCCGGCTGTTCCCGCAATGTCGCCGCCGCCGGTCGCTCCCGCGGTCGTCGAAGAGGCACCGGTGCCGGCCGAGCCGGGCTATGCCGTCGCTGATCCGAACGCCGAGGTCCGCGCGGCCGCCTCGACGCTGCCGAAATGGTCCGGACCGAGCTATCCGAAGCTCGAGCACGAAGTCCAGATACCGGCACCGCGCCCGGTCGTCGAAGTTCCCGCTGAGGCAATTGCCGAGGCGCCGCAGGGGGAGGAGCCCGCTGCGGAACAACCTGCTGAGCCCACCTACACCCTGACCGACCCGAACGCGCAGGTACGCTCCGAAAAGGTCGAACTTGCGCCGTGGACCGGCCCGACGTGGCCGAAGCTGGATCACTTCGTCTACTACCCGCCGGCGAAGCCGGCGGCGGCAGAGCCGCTGCCAGCTGAACCGGCGCCGGCGGCCGAGCCCTCACCCACGCCCGAACCTGCGGCAGACCTGCCGCCAGCAGAAAAGGTCTACTTCGCGACGTCGAAATGGGATTTGCCCGCGGATACCAGCGCGAAGCTGGCGCCGATCATCGCCTACCTGCAGTCGCATCCGACGGCCAAGGCGGTGATCCAGGGCTTCCATGACCCGCGTGGCGATGCCGAGACCAACGCGATGCTGGCGAAGAACCGCGCCGGTGCGATCTGGAACGTGCTGACCGCAGCAGGGATCTCGCGCGAGCGGGTGATCCTGCAGAAGCCGTTGGACACCAACGGTACCGGATCGCTGGCCGAGGCGCGCCGGGCGGAGGTAAGTGTGCGCAACGAGTAGCAGCGGTCCGGCGGAATCGAGGAAATGCGGCGGCGTCCGGGAGCGGACGCCGCCTTTTTTTCGCTCTCAGTCCCTGCCCTCTGGACTGCTCGGCGCGCTGGGAAAAAGACACGGCCAGCGAGGTCAATGGCCGACGTTGGCCGCGCCATCGCTGATGGCGATACGTCCATGGGTCGCACCAATCCGCGCGTCAGCGCCGCGCGACGATCAGCGGTGCGGCGCAGGGCGGCGTCCGCAGCGTCTGCGGGCAGAGGCTGACGCGCCAGCTCGACAGGCCGAGGTTTGCCTGCAACTCCTGCTGGCGCTGCCGGCTCTGGCCGGCCAGCACCGGGCCGGTGACGACTCGATACACCGAATCGCCGTAGCGCCCATTTTCCTCCACAACTTTCTTTGCCAGCGGATAGAGCTGGCGCTGCCAGGCGTGGGCATTGTCGCGGTGCTGGAAACTGCCGAGAACGAGGTAGTGCTCGGGCCGGGTTCGGCGCGAGGGTTTGGTGGTCGGCGTGGTGGCCACGCGGGTGGGCCGCGCAACGGTGGATGAGGGGGCCTTTTCGGCAACAACCTGGACGGGCTTTTCGGTCACCGGGCTGATGCAGATTGGCTGGCCGCGGACGACCCGCAGCAGCGCGCAGTCCTGCTCGGCGACTGCAGAGATCACGTGGTCCGACGGACCCTTGCCGGTCACGAGGTAGCTCATCCCGCTGAGCGCGAGCGAGCCCATCTGCACGATCGGCGGCAGCGCCGCGCAGCCAGCGATGGCGGCCGATACCCCCAGCACGACCCCCGCCAATGACTGCCGCACGGCCATGCCTCCTCCCGTGGAGACTTGATAAGCGACTTGAAGTCGGGCGACAACAGGTACGTTATGCCAGTACCTTAGGCGATTAATCTGCGAAAGTAAATCAGCTTTGGGAAGGTCCGATAGGGCCAATGAAGGCCACGGTAGGAGCGAGCGCAGCTCGCGAAGGAACAATCCGCCATCCCGGTTCGCGAGCTGCGCTCGCTCCTACAGGGGGGGACTCCCTGCGGCGAGCCGGTGCAGGTGGATGTAGTCGATCTTGCCGGTGCCCAGCAGCGGTAGTTCCTTGATGTGCTCGATGCGGCGCGGCACCGCCAGTTCCGGTGCCCCGAGCGCCCTGGCCGCCTGCACCAGCGCGTCGCGCTGCAGGCCGGGGTCGGTGGTGAACAGCACCAGCGCCTCACCGCGCTTCTCATCGGTCACAGAAGTGGACGCGTGCTGGGCGCCGGGTGCGGCGGCCGTCGCGATCCTCTCGACCACCTCCAGCGACACCATCTCCCCGGCAATCTTCGCAAAGCGCTTGACCCGGCCCTTGATCGCGACGAAGCCGTCCCCGTCGATGGCGACGACATCCCCGGTGTTGTGCCAGCCCTCGCCGATATCGGAAGCCGGTGGCTTCAGCACGCCGGGGCTGTCAAAAAGGTAGTAGCCGCGCATGACGTTCGGGCCGCGCACGTGCAGGATGCCGCCGCCGTCGATGCCCTCCACCGGCTGCAGTTGCGCCTCGACCCCGGGCAGCAGCGTACCGACGGTGCCGGTGCGGTAGGCCATTGGCGTGTTCACCGCGATCACCGGCGCGCATTCGGTGGCGCCGTAGCCTTCCATGATGCGGATGCCGAATTTCTCGTACCAGACCTTGCGCACCTCCTCGTTCAATTTCTCGGCGCCGGAGACCACGAAGCGCAGCCGGTAGAAGTCATACGGATGCGCGAACTTGGCGTAGGCACCAAGGAAGGTGCTGGTGCCGAACAGCACGGTGCAGCCGCGGTCGTAGATGACCTCCGGGATCACCCGGTAGTGCAGCGGCGACGGGTACAGGAACAGCTTGCTGCCGGTGACCAGCGGCATGATCGCGCCGCAGGTCAGTCCGAAGGCATGGAACACCGGCAGCGCGACGAGAAATTTGTCGGCCGGCGAGAAGTCGACGACGGCGCGGATCTGGGCGATGTTGGCGAGCAGCGCATCGTGGCTGAGCACTACGCCCTTCGGCTTGCCCTCCGAGCCGGAGGTGAACAGCACCACGGCCGGATCGCCCGGTTCGGTGGCGCTCATCACTGCACGCGGCCAGCGGGTCGCGTACAGCATCAGCCACAACTTGTCGGCGAGCGTGAAGCGCGGCCGCAGGTCCTCCAGGTACTCGATGCGCACGCCCTCGATTGCCTGGACCGTCTCGGTCAGCTTGGCGGCCAGCAGGAACTTGCGCGAGGTCAGGATCGTGCTGACCCTGGCGGCGATGCAGGCGTTCTGCATGCCGGCGGTACCGGCCGTATAGTTCAGCATCGCCGGCACACGCCTGAACGCGCACAGGCCAAAGATCATGCACACCGTTGTGCTGACATTCGGCAGCAGCAGGCCGACATTTTCATTCTCGGCGGTGAACCGGCTGGCCAGCCGCCCGAGCGCGAGGCTGGTCTTCAGCAGATCTCCATACGACTGCTCCTCCTGGTTGATGTCCTCGAGCAGGCGGGTGCCGCGCCCGTTCAACTCCATCGCGTCGAGAAATGCCGAAAACAGCGTCTGCGACGGGCGCGAGGAGAAGATCATCTGCTGCATCAGCCGGCGCATGGCTTCGCCGGCCTTGCGCCGGCGCAGCTTTGCCTGCGGCGCATCCGGCATCGGGATGCTGGTCGTCGGCAGCAGCGTGATCGTGATCCTCGGGAACAGTTTGCGACGGTAGCGGCCGGAGAGCCGGCTGAAATAGGAGCGCTCCGGCCCGTCCAGGCGCACCGGCAGGATGGTTGCGCCGGTCTTCGCGGCGACGAACGCCGGGCCCTCGTAGACCTTCATCATGCTTCCGGTCAGCGTGATCCGCCCCTCCGGAAAGATCACCACCGGCTGGTTGGAGTCGAGCAGCGATATCACCTTCTTCATCGCCATCGGACTGGTCGGATCGACGGCCAGGTGCGGAACCTGCGAGAGGATCAGCCGGAACAGCGGGCTCTTCAGCACCGTCGTGTGCACGACGAAGGTGGGCCTTATCGGCAGAAACAGTCCGAGCAGCAGTCCATCGAGGAAGGACAGGTGATTGGCGATCACCAGCAGCTTGCCCTGCTCCAGCGGCGCGCTGTTGCCGACCACGCGCACCCCGAACAGCAGCTTGAACAGACCCTTCAGTACCGCACGCAACATGGCAGTTACCTGGTGCTATCGACGAGATTCATCATTGTTGTCGTCCGACGACGATCCCTGGCGGTGCCGCGGGCGCCTGCCGACGCCTTGGGCTCAGCCGGTGATGCCGGCGCGCAGGGCGATCACCCGCCGTTCGGTGACGATCGCATCGACCGGCAGGTCGTGCGAATCGGTGGGCAGCGACTGCACGATTTGTGCCTCGAAGGCCAGCGCGATCCGGTGACCGACGCTGTGTGAGGCGAACCAGCGATCGTAGTAGCCGGCGCCGTAGCCAATGCGCTGGCCGGCCTCGGTGAAGCCCAGCCCGGGGGTGACGACGACATCGAAATGACCATCGAGCGGATCGGTCACCTCCGGGGTCAGGATGCCGAGCTGGGCCGGCTTCAGGCCCGACCAATGTGGCAGTCGGCAGGCGATCATCTCGGTGCGGCCGATTATCTTTGGCACCGCCACCTCGCGGCCCTCGGCGAGCAGTTGCTGGACCAGTCCGTGGGTCTGCACTTCGGTACCGCTGGAGATGAAGACGAACACCCGGCGCGCCGCCTGCACCGGCGGCAGCGCCAGCAGCTGGCGGGTGATGCTGGCGGAAAAATCGCCTCGCTCGGCCTCGGTCAGGGCATCGCGGGCGGCCTTCAGGCGGGTGCGTTGCGAGGCCTTGTCTGGGGCCAGTGGATCAGTGCTGGACAATCGCAATTATCCTTTTCATTTTCAAAGCTTATCCGTACAATACGCGCCTTTCGCGAAGGGGGCGAGCGCCCGCCTTTGCCGGATAACCTCATTCTGACAGGAACTTAGCTCGCATGGTAACCATACGTCTGTCGCGCGGCGGCGCCAAGAAGCGCCCGTACTACTACATCGTTGTGCTGGACAGCCGTTGCAAGCGCGATGGCAAGAAGCTCGAGCGGGTCGGCTTCTTCAACCCGATGGCAGCAGCGAACGAACCGAAGTTCCAGATCGACAGGGCGCGCGTGGAATACTGGATGTCCAAGGGCGCCAAGCCTTCGGAGCGCGTGGCCGATCTGATGGCCACCCACGCCGCCTGAGCGCGGCGTCCAGTGGCAATGCCCCGGCAGCTGCCCCGGGGGTGGTGATGGAGTCCGATGACACAGGCAGCGGTGCGGGCAGGGAGTTGGAACGCTACGTCACGCTGGGCAGGATAAGCGGTGTGTTCGGTGTGCAGGGCTGGGTGAAGGTGTTCTCCCACACCCGGCCGATTGAGAACATCCTGGGTTACACGCCTTGGTACCTGCGTCGCGATGGGCAGTGGCAGCCATTCGAGGTGCTGGACGGCAAGTACCACGCAAGGATACTGGTGGCGCACCTGGCGGGCATCGACGATCGTGACGTTGCCCGTTCGCTGATCGGCACCGACGTCGCTGTGAAGCGGTCGCAGTTGCCGCCGCCGCAGGCAGGTGAACATTATCACTTCGACCTGATCGGCCTGAAGGTGGTGAACCGCGAAGGCGTCGAGCTAGGAACGGTCGAGGACATCTTCGAAACCGGCGCCCACGACGTGCTGGTGGTGCGCGGAGAGAAGGCGCATCTGATACCGCTGGTGACCGGCGTGTATGTGCGGCGCATCGATGAGTGGCGCGGGGTCATCGAGGTCGACTGGGGTGCGGATTTCTGAGGGAGCTCTGCAAATGGCGGAGTTTTCCCAACTGAGTGAGGCGGGGGGCGAGATGCTGCGCATCGGCGTGGTGACGCTGTTCCCGGAGATGTTGAAGGCGGTGACCAGGTTCGGGATCACGGCGCGCGCGGTGGACAACGCGCTGGTGTCGGTGGAGTCGTGGAACCCGCGTGATTACGCCACCGATCGTCATCGCAGTGTCGATGATCGCCCCTATGGCGGCGGGCCCGGCATGGTGATGATGGTGGAGCCACTGCGCAGCGCGATCCGCGCCGCGCGCGAGGCACTGGCGCCCTGCACGGTGATCTATCTTTCACCGCAGGGACGTCGGCTCGATCAGCCGGCAGTGCGGGCGATTGGCGAGGTTGGCAACCTGGTGCTGGTGGCCGGGCGGTACGAGGGCGTCGATCAGCGCCTGCTCGATACCGAGATCGACGCGGAGTGGTCGGTCGGCGACTATGTGCTGAGCGGTGGCGAACTGCCGGCAATGATCCTGATCGACGCGCTGGTGCGGTTGTTGCCCGGCGCGCTGGGCGATGCGGATTCCGCCGCGCAGGATTCGTTCTCCGACGGACTGCTCGACTGCGATCACTACACGCGCCCGGAGGAGATCGACGGACGACGGGTGCCGCAGGTGCTGATGTCCGGCAACCACGCGCAGATCGCGCGCTGGCGGCGGCAGCAGTCACTTGGCAGGACCTGGCTGCGACGGCCGGACCTGATGCGGGACATGGTGCTGAGCAAGGCGGATCGCCGCCTGCTCGATGAATACGTTGCGCAGCGGCAGCAGGGCGAACGCGACGAAGGCAATGAGGCAGCGGCTCCGGCCGCGAACGTGATTGAAACCTGAGGAAGACGTCATGAGCAAGGTGATCGAGCAGATCGAGAAGGAACAGATGACCCGCGCGGTGCCGGAGTTTCGTCCCGGTGACGTGGTGGTGGTGCAGGTCAAGGTGAAGGAAGGCGAGCGCGAGCGCCTGCAGGCCTTCGAGGGCGTGGTGATCGGCAAGCGCAATCGCGGCCTGAACTCCTCCTTTACCGTTCGCAAGATTTCCCATGGCGAAGGCGTGGAGCGCGTGTTCCGCACCCACAGCCCGACCGTAAGCGAGATCCAGGTCAAGCGTCGCGGCGAAGTGCGCCAGGCCAAGCTCTACTACATGCGCGATCTGCGCGGCAAGGCGGCGCGCATCAAGGAGCGCATCGAGAGCAAGGACAAGGGCGAGTAATCGCCACGCGCTGCGAGCCCGAACCGGGCGCCGGAATGCCGGCGAGCGTGACAGCGAAACCCAACGGGAGGTGGCCGCCAGGCGCCTCCCGTTTTTTTGTGTCCGTTGCCGCCGACCATGCGTGGTGATGACGCCAGGGGCCGGCAATGCCAGGCCGATCCGGCGCTGCTGATCGATCGCTTCCTCGATGCTATCTGGGTGGAGCGCGGCCTGAGCGATCTGACGCTGGCGGCGTACCGCGCGGACCTTCAGGCACTGTGCCGCTGGCTGGTACCGCGATCGCTGCAGGTCACCGAGGTTCAGCCGCCGCTGTTGATGGAGTATCTCGCCAGTTTCCGCGATGCCTCGGCGCGCAGCACCGCGCGCCGGCTGTCGACGCTGCGGCGTTTCTACCAGTACCTGGTGCGCGAGGCCGTGCTCGATGCCGATCCCTCCGCCGAAGTGCCGGCGCCGCGCCTCGGGCGCTCGCTGCCGAAGACGCTCAGCGAGGACAATGTCGAGCGGCTGCTGAAAGCGCCGGATGTCGAGAAGGAACTCGGGTTGCGCGATCGGGCGATGCTGGAGGTGATGTACGCCAGCGGTCTGCGGGTCACCGAGCTGGTCCGGCTGCTTGCCGTCCAGATCAACCTGCGTCAGGGCGTCTTGCGGATCACCGGCAAGGGCAACAAGGAACGCCTGGTGCCGCTGGGTGAGGAGGCGATGAACTGGCTGGAGCGCTACGTGAAGTGCGCCCGCCCGTTGCTGCTCGGCAGCGGCAGCTCGCAGTTCGTTTTCGTCACCCAGCGCGGCGAGCCGATGACCCGGCAGATGTTCTGGCAGCTGATCAAGCGCCATGCCCGCAGCGCCGGCATTGACCAGGCGCTGTCGCCGCATACGCTGCGACACGCCTTTGCGACCCACCTGCTCAACCATGGCGCCGATCTGCGCGTGGTTCAGATGCTGCTCGGCCACAGCAACATCTCGACAACCCAGATCTACACCCATGTCGCCAATGCGCGGCTGCAGGAGCTGCACGCCAAGCACCACCCCCGCGGCTGAAGCCTGGGTAGGAGCGAGCGAATGGGCAAGCACTACGCCATTCGCGAGCTTCGCGCGCCCCCGCAGGGTATTGGTTGGATTCTGCGAGCGACTACAGCGCGGCATTTGCTATGCTGCGCGCAGGGCAACAGGCGGGCGCAATACCATGGCCTCAGGCAAACGCGGTGCGGACAACGGCAAGCTCGATTCGATCGTCGCCCAGGCGAGGCGCTACAGCGAACAGCGCGAGCAGGACTACCGCGAGCAGGCGCTGAAGCTATACCCGTGGATCTGCGGGCGCTGCGGGCGGGAGTTCACGCGGGCAAACCTCAGCGAACTGACCGTCCACCACCGCGATCACAATCACGGCAACAATCCGCCTGACGGCAGCAACTGGGAACTGCTGTGCCTGTACTGTCATGACAACGAGCACATGCGTCATGTCGATCAGGTTCGCTATGGCAGTACCACGGAATCGAGGAAGGAATCCCCGGGTGCCACGCACCAGCCCTTTAGTGCGCTTTCCTCGCTGCTGAAACGCGATGGTGATACTGGCTGAGGCTACTGCTGCATCATCCGCCTGGCGGCGATGACGACGCTGTTCAATGCTCGCTGCTTGTTCCGGATCTCGTGCAGCCGCTTCGCGAGTTCGGGATTGGCGATGTCGGCGCGCAGCTTCTGGACCTCCTCGATAACCTCCGGCCTGACCAGCAGCCTCAGTGGGTCGGTCTCGACGGCGCGCACGAGCAGATGGTTTTCGGTGTCGATGGCGTGGCGATAGATCTGCTCGACTTCAGGCTGCGGCTTGGTGCGCAGCACGTTGCGGATCTCCATCAGCCGCAGGAAATCCAGCGTTGCATCGGCGCCCTTGACCTCTGCTGGCGGGCGATAGAGCGCGGTCTCGATCTCGGCGGCCTGCTGGCCGAACCGCATCGCCGCGATGATGTCGGCCATCTGCTGGGTGGTCTGTGCGACGGCCTGCTGCAATCGGGGTTGCGCCTCCGCGGTGACCTTGCCACCGGCGTCGATCAGGCTCTGTCGTGCAGCGGCGAATCGACTCATCAGTTCCAGCAGATCGCGCATCGGCTGCTCGACACTGACGATGAAGTCGGGCTGGAAGCCATCGGTGCGCAGGCTGGCGAGCGCAGTGGCGGCGGCGCGACGCACCGAGTCGATACCGCCGGCTGCCGGTGATTCGGCTGCAACGCTCATCGCGCGGCTGCTGCTGATCCGAACCGATCAGTCATCGGCCGGCTGTGGCAACAGCGCCGGCTTGCGGGTCCCGGGCGTTATCATCGTGACCCGCGGCGGTCGCGGCGAGGCGATGCTGCAGAGATGATGCGAGCACTCCGGACACGAATAGGTCTGCTGTTCATCCTTGTTGCGGCGGGACTCCAGTTCGACCGAAAACACGCAGCCGCAGGCGCCACAGGTCTGTTGAAACGCGGACGTCGGTCGAAACGCCGCGGTGTTGCTGTCGTTCATAGCCATAATTGCCATCTGTTCCGGTTTCCAAATTCAAGCTCTGTTTCGGAATGCACTGACTGGATGTGTCCAGGACTTCTCATCGCATGTCGGTCGGGAAGCGTGGTTCCCGGCGGCCCTGGTGGACAGACCGGCCAGCGATGTTCCCTGGCCATCGTCCACGGTGTTGTATCCATGCGTATCCGGTGGCCCCGCACTTCGGCGGAACTCCCGCAGTTGCCTCTTTAGCGCCGCTTGCCGCCGCCATTGCCAAAGGCGCCGCCGCGGGCGCGATTGGCGCCGCCCAGGCTGCGTGGTCTTGCCTCGGAGATCTGCAGGTTGCGGCCGTTCAGTGCCGTGCCGTCGAGCTCGGCGATCGCATTGCGGCCCGGCTGAGTATCCATCTTCACGAAGCCGAAACCGCGCGGGTGTCCGGTCCCCTTGTCGGCAATCAATTCCACCGATTCGACAATCCCGAAGGCCTCGAAGAGCTGGCGGATCTCGTCGCTGTGGCTCTGTGGGTCGAGGTTGCCAACATAGATGCTGATGCTCATGGTGGGCTCTCCGCTGCCTGCGCAGCCGCTTGAATAGGATGAACCCGGTCTCGCTGCCAGCGAGGGAAGGGGATGAATGACCAGAGTTGCCGGGGGCAACGCGGGGACGCCGGGCGCTGTGGCTGCGGCAGGAACGACGCGATGTTGGCGACGCTGCCGCCGGGACATCCCGGGCGCGACAGCATAGATACAATTACAATTGACAACCACGGTAGCACGTCTGCCGCAACCAGGCCACCGTTGGTGACCAGCGGCGACCGCTTTCCGCTGTCAGTGTGACGGGATGACCGTAAGCACTTCCTCGATCGTGGTCAGGCCGGAGGAAACCTTGTCGGCGCCGCTCACCCGCAGGCTGCGCATGCCCATCTGCAGGGCGGCATCGCGCAGTTTGCTGGCGTCGATGCCCTCGCCCTGGAGCAGCGCCGTCATCTCCTTGCGCATCGTCAGGATCTCGTACAGGCAGGTGCGCCCCAGGTAGCCGGTATGCCGGCATTCGTCGCAACCCACAGCGCGATACCCGATCTTCGGATGCGGGATGGCATTGGCGCCGACCAGGCTCTGCCAGGCCCGGACGTCCAGTGGTGCGGACTGCTTGCAGTGCGGGCACAGCGTGCGTACCAGCCGCTGTGCGACGACCCCAAGCAGGGTCGCACCGATCAGGTATGGCTGGACGCCAATGTCGACCAGCCGCGTGATCGCCGATGGCGCGTCATTGGTATGCAGCGTCGAGAGCACCAGGTGGCCGGTCAGCGCTGCCTGGATGGCGACGGTGGCGGTCTCGTGATCGCGTATCTCGCCAATCATGATGACGTCGGGGTCCTGTCGCAGCAGTGTGCGCACGCCGCTGGCGAAATCCAGCTCGATGCCGGGCTGCACCTGCATCTGATTGAAGACCGGTTCGACCATTTCGATCGGGTCCTCGATGGTGCAGACGTTGATCTCGGGGCGCGCCAGCTGCTTCAGCGCCGAATACAGCGTGGTGGTCTTGCCCGAGCCCGTCGGGCCGGTCACCAGGATGAAGCCATGCGGATTGCTGGTCATGTACTTCCACGCCGCCATGTCCTGCTTGCTGAAACCCAGTTCCTCGAAGCTTCGGCTGAGCACGGCCGGATCGAAGATGCGCAGCACAAGCTTCTCGCCGAAGGCAGTCGGCATCGTCGACAGTCGCAGTTCGACCTCCTTGCCGGCAGGTGTCTTGGTCTTGATGCGTCCGTCCTGCGGTCGACGGCGATCGGAGACGTCCATGCGCCCCAGCGACTTGATGCGACTGGTGATCGCGGTGGCAACCCCGGCGGGGATCTCGTGCACCTGGTGCAGCACGCCGTCGATGCGGAAGCGCACCCGGGTGAAGTCGCGGCGTGGTTCGACGTGGATATCGCTGGCGCGCTGGTCGAAGGCGAACTGCAGCAGCCAGTCGACGAGGTGGACAATGTGCTTGTCGTTGGCGTCCGGCTCGCCGATCTTGCCGAGCTGGGTCAGCTGCTCGAAATTGGCGACGCCACTGGCCGGCTTCTCCGCCGCCTTGGTGGCACCGGCGAGCGAATGGCTGACACCGTAGAACTCGACCAGGTAGCGCTCGATGTCCTGCGGATTGGCGATGACCCGCTTGATCCGCCGGCGCAACACCCGCCCCATTTCGCGCTCCCACTCGCGGACGTTTGGCTCCGCGGTCGCTACCGTGACTGTCTGCGCGTCAGCGGCAATCGGCAGGAACTGGAAGCGCTGCGCATAGGCCTGCGAGACCAGCCTGGTCATTTCGCCGACGTCGATCTTCAGCGGGTCGATGCGCACGTACGGAACATTGATCTTCTCCGCCAGCCAGCGTGACAGCCGCTCGGCGGTGACCGGATAGCTCGGGCGGGTGTTGCTCTGGAAGCCCATCTCGGCAATCTTGACGAACGCGTGTCGATCGTCACCACGCCGGGTGGCGAGCTGGCGCAGCTGTTCAACCTGCTGCTGGCTCAGTAACTGGTCGTGCTGCAGCACCGCGAGGAGTGCCTCGACGGTGAGTCTGCCTTCTTTGGGCTGGGCCGCGTTCTTGGCCGTCATTGGTCTGTTTTCCCCTGTGCAGCTGGTGTGGCGCGTGGCACGCGATGCTCGTGGTTCGCCAGCAGCGCTCCTGCGGTGCAATTGCCGGGCCGATCCCCCGCCCGTCCGCCCGCTGTCGGGCCTGAACCGAGTATAACCACGGAATGCCCGGACTGGCGCCGGAAATGCATCACGGCTGCCGGATCTGCGCCAGCCGGCAGCCGGCAGCAGCGCTCATGGAACAGGGCCCCGCCCGGTGATGCGGGAACGCGCAGGCTGGCAGATGGTCTGATAGCATGCCCCATCCCGAAATGGTCGTACCCAGCCCGTAACCTTATCGCCGCGCCGCGGCAGGAGTCCCGAAATGACAATTCGATTCAGTGCCGCCGTCGCCCTCGTCGCCGTTCTCTGCGCCCCGTTTGCCCGCGCCGCCGACGATGCGAAGGTAAACGCAGAGATCCGCGACCGTATCGCCAAGGTCGTGCCGGGGATGAAGGTCAATGACATTCGACCGGCGCCGATCCCCGGATGGTACGAGGTGCTGCTCGGCGCCAAGCTGGTCTACGTCAGCGCCGATGCCCAGTACGTGTTCGACGGCACCCTGATGGACATCAAGAACCAGAAGAATCTGACCGCTGCCCCGGCGATGCAGGCCCGCGCCGCGGCGCTCAAGTCGTTCAGCGACGAGCACAAGCTGATCGAGTTCGCCCCGGAGGGTGCGGTCAAGCACGTCGTCTATGTGTTCACCGACACCGACTGTGCCTACTGCCGCAAGATGCACAACGAGGTCAAGAAGCTCAACGAGGCTGGCATCGCGGTGCGCTACCTGGCCTATCCACGCGCCGGCGTCGGTTCGGAGACCTACAACACGATGGTGTCAGTGTGGTGTTCGCAGGACCGGAAGCAGGCGTTGACCGTCGCCAAGAACGGTGAGCCGCTGCCGCCGGCCACCTGTGACAATCCGGTCAAGGCGCAGTGGGAACTCGGCAACTCGATGCATGTGTCCGGCACGCCGACGGTGATCATGGACAACGGCGAGGAACTCGGTGGCTACATCCCGGCCGACCAGCTGATCAAGTTCTTCGAGGGCAATGGCGGCGCGTCCTGATCGGCTTTCCTCGCCATCCGACAGGACGGTTTGCTGTAGGAGCGAGCGCAGCTCGCGAACATCGTTACCGCGAGATTTGTTCGGGAGCTGCGCTCGCTCCTGCCCGCAGTTCAGCGATCCGGGCTGGCAGCCGTGGCGCGGCCAGCGTCCGACCAGCTCAACGACTGGATCAGCGCCGAGGTCTGTTCGTCATCGCTCTCGTGGTGGTCGAGTTTCACCGGCAGAAAGTTCAGCGACTTCGCGCACCACAGCGTCGTGCTGCGATCGCTGCCCGGCTTCTGGTAGCGCACCTTGATCGTCTGCAGCCTGCCCAGCGGCGTGTCGATGGACTCCTCGCCGAGAAGCTCGATCGGATATTCACGAACCTTGCTGCCATCGACGACCGTGTAGTGTAGCGGCTGCCGGCCTGAGGCCAGATCCCGCATCAGCAGCAATTGATAGAGCAGCTTGTCGGTCATGCCCGCGGTGGCCGGTAGTTCACTCTGCTGTTTCTTGTGGATCACCGCGACCATCTTGCGAGTCCAGTCGAATCGCGCGCTCGATTCCTTCTTCTTGATGCCGCTCTGCTTCGACGCGTACTCCAGCGCTACCGCGTCATTGCCCTGCAGACGCCAGCGGCTGCTCTCGCTGATCTTGACCCGCAGCAGCGCATACAGCCCGTGGGTGGCCTTCAGCTCGGAACGGAACAGGAATCCATCGCGCTCGCGGACCAGGGTCCGCTGCATCACGCCGGCCTCCTTGCCGTTGAAGGCAACCGTGTAGGTGGCGGCAAACAGGCGCGGGAACCCGCTGTCGGCGCGGGCAGGCGCAACGGCCACCATCGCGGCCAGTGCCAGCGATGGAACCAGGGTGGTCAGGCGGAGTCTGCTCATCGGGATGCGGGGGCCGGATGACTGGGGGGTTTGTGTTAAGATTCGACTGCAAAACAATACATTAATTCCAGCATTTCGGCCCGTTCGGTTATCGTTCATGGACCATCTCGCACATACATTCGCCAAGGCCCGGGTGCTGGTTGTCGGCGATGTCATTCTCGATCGCTACTGGCATGGCGGTACCCACCGCATCTCGCCGGAGGCGCCGGTGCCGGTGGTGCACGTCAGCAACACCGAGGAGCGTCCGGGTGGCGCCGCCAATGTGGCGCTTAACATCCGCAGTCTCGGCGCGCACGCCGCCATCATCGGCCTCATCGGCGATGACGCCGATGGCGCAACCCTGTCGCGACTGTTGACTGGTGACGGCATCGAGTCGCACCTGCTGGCGATGCCGGGCGTGCAGACCATCGTCAAGCTGCGCGTGCTCAGCCAGCATCAGCAGCTCATCCGCCTGGATTTCGAGGATGCGCGCCCGCGCTTCGACAGTGCCCGCCTGCGCGAGAATTTCCTGCGTGCGCTGCCCGGTTGCGATGTCGTGGTGCTTTCTGACTACGCCAAGGGCGTGCTCGCGGATTCCGCCGAGCTGATCCGCATTGCCCGTGCCGCCGGCAAGGCGGTGATCGTCGATCCCAAGTCGAGCGACTTCTCCCGCTACGCCGGCGCCAGCATCGTAACCCCGAACATGAAGGAGTTCGAGGCGGTAGTCGGCAGCTGCGAGGGTGACGAGACCACTATCCGCGACCGCGCTCAGGCGCTGTGCGAACGACACGACATCGACGCGGTGCTCGTCACCCGCAGCGAGCACGGCATGACAATGATTGGTCGCGATGGGAGCAGCGAGCACATGGCGGCGCGCGCCCGCGACGTCTTCGATGTCACCGGCGCCGGGGATACCGTTTGCGGTGTGCTGGCCGCGGCGCTGGCCGCCGGCTTCAACCGGGTCGAGGCGACGCGCCTCGCCAATGCGGCAGCGGGCATCGTCGTCGGCAAGCTCGGTGCCGCATCGGCCACCACCGCGGAACTCGAGGCTGCGCTGCATGAGGTGCCTGTGTCCGCTGGCTTCGGCGTCATCGATCGCGAGCGACTCGGGCTGGAGCTGAAATCGGCGCGCCAGCGCGGCGAGCGGGTGGTGATGACCAACGGCTGCTTCGATATCCTGCACGCGGGCCATGTTCACTACCTGCGCGAGGCGCGGGCGCTGGGCGACCGGCTGATCGTCGCAGTCAATGACGATGGTTCGGTGCAGCGGCTGAAGGGCGAGGGCCGTCCGATCAATCCGCTGGCCCAGCGGATGGAGGTGCTCGCCGCGCTCGGTGCCGTCGACTGGGTGGTGCCATTCGCGGAGGACACCCCCGAGGCGCTGGTCTGTGCACTCGGTCCCGACGTGCTGGTCAAGGGCGGCGACTACCGTCCCGAGGCCATTGCCGGCGGCGACTGCGTGCGCGCCCGCGGCGGCGAGGTGGTGGTGCTGGGTTTCGTCGAAGGCTGTTCAACCACGCGTATCATCGCCGCCGCGCAGGCCGGCAAGGTGTCGACATCATGATCGTCGTGACAGGTGGTGCGGGCTTCATCGGATCGAATCTGCTGCGGGCGCTGAATGCCGCCGGCCGCAGCGACATCCTCGTCGTCGACAACCTTCGCAATGGGCGGAAGTTCCGCAACCTCGTCGACTGCGAGTTCCTCGACTATGTCGACAAGGATGACTTCCTGCGCGACCTGCCGCAGCTCGATGCACGCGGAACGGTCGAGGTGATGTTCCATCTTGGCGCCTGTTCGACGACCACCGAGTGGGACGGGCGCTACCTGATGCAGAACAACTACGCGTACTCGCGCACGCTGCTGCACTACTGCCTCGAACGCGGTAGCCGCTTCGTATATGCCTCCAGCGCCGCAGTGTATGGCGGCGGCGAGACCTTCGTAGAGGAGCGCCGTTTCGAATCGCCGCTGAATGCCTATGGCTACTCGAAGTTCGCCTTCGATCAGTATGTGCGGCGAATCCTGCCGGAGGCTCCGATCCTGATCGCGGGCATGCGCTATTTCAACGTCTATGGCCCGCACGAGGCGCACAAGGAGGCGATGGCCAGCGTCGCCTTCCACTTTCACAACCAGTTGATCAGCAGCGGCCAGCTGCGCCTGTTCTGCGGCAATGACGGCTATGGCGACGGCGAGCAGCGCCGTGACTTCGTCCACGTGGCAGACGCCGCCGAGGCGACGCTGTGGTTCGGGCTGCACGGGCAGCAGTCAGGTGTATTCAACATCGGCACCGGTCGCAGCCAGACCTTCAACGATGTCGCCAACGCCGTCATCGCCGCGCATGATCGCGGCATCATCACCTACGTGCCGTTTCCGGATCAGCTGGTCGGCCGCTACCAGAGCTTTACCGAGGCCGACCTGACCCAGCTCCGCGCCGCCGGCTACCAGGGGGGATTCCGAACGGTGGAACATGGCGTCGCCGAGTACGTCGACTGGCTGCGCCAGCAACCGCTGTCACATCGCTAGCAGGTGGATGTGATCGCAACGATCCTGCGCGGGCTGTACAGCCTGCTGTTCTACCTCTCGCTGCCGCTGCTGTTGCTGCGCCTGTGGTGGCGCGGACGCCATCATCCGGGATACCGCCAGCGGATCAGCGAGCGCTTCGGTTTCGTTGATGCGACCGGGACTGCGGAGCAGCCGATCTGGATCCACGCCGTCTCCGTTGGCGAGGTGCAGGCAGCCGTTCCCATCATTGAGGAACTGATCCGGTCTCGCCCGTCGTGTCGACCGCTGCTGTCGACGACGACCCCGACGGGTTCGGAGCACGCGCGACGCCTGTTCGGCGACCGTGTCACTCATTGCTATTTCCCCTTCGATACGCCCGCCGCGACTGCGCGCTTCCTCAATCGCATTCGACCGGTCGCCCTGCTGCTGATGGAAACGGAACTGTGGCCGAACCTGTTGCATGCCTGCCAGCAACGCCGAATACCCGCACTGCTGCTCAATGCCCGCATGTCGGCGCGGTCGCACCATCGCTATGCACGTGCACGTCCGCTGGTGGCGGTGATGCTTCGACAGATAAGCGCAATTGCCGCCCAGTCACAGGCCGATGCGGGGCGTCTGGTGGATCTCGGTGCGCCAGCCGCCGTGGTGCAGGTCACCGGTTCGATCAAGTTTGATCTGGCACTGCCCGTGGATCTCGACGAGCAGTTGGCGGCGCGGCGAGCTGCCTGTGCGGCGCCGCGGCCGATCTGGATGGCGGCGAGTACCCACGCCGGCGAGGAGCCGATCATGCTGGCTGCCCATCTGCAACTGCTGCGGACTCAGCCGCAGGCGCTGCTGCTGATCGCGCCGCGCCACCCGGCGCGTGCCTCCGAGGTCATGGCATTGATCGAGGCCAGTGGCCTCACCGTCCGCCAGCGCAGCCGGGGCGAGCACTGCGATGCCGGCACGCAGGTGTACGTGATCGATACCCTTGGTGAACTGCTGCCATTCTACGCCGCCGCCGACATTGCGTTTGTCGGTGGCTCGATGGTCGATGTTGGTGGCCACAACATGCTCGAGCCGGCCGCGGTTGGCGTTCCGGTCCTGCACGGCCCGTTCGTTTTCAATTTCGATCGGGTGGCACGGTTGCTTGGGGATGCCGGCGCTGCAACATGTATCAACAGCGCCGATGCGCTGAATGGCGAACTCGAACGGCTGTTCGACGACCCGGCATTGCGGGCGCGGCGTGGTGAGGCAGCAAGGTCAGTGGTGCGGGACCATGCCGGCGCAACTGCGCGGGTGATGAAGCTTGTACGTGCAGTGCTAGATGCCTGAGCGGCTCGAATGGCCGTCCGCTGGCCTGGTGAATGCCTGAGCTGGTCCATCCTGGACTTCCCAGGGTACCGCCGTCGAAAGGCGCGGATCTCGACAGCCTTCGTGGACAACGGCCAGATGGTATCGATGGGCCGGCGTCCACGGCGACACCTCCCCGTGTCGCTATGGTCTCTGCACCAATGCAGGGATCGCCTAGCGAACCAGTGCCGATACTCCCTTGAATTGCGGATGCCGGGCGTCGCGCAGCCATTCGAACACGACCGATTCGGCAGTGATGATCACCACGCCCGCCTGCTCGAGGCGGCGTAGTGCATTCTCGTAGTTCTCGAGCTTGCGGGAACAGACCGCGTCCTCGACCACATAGGGCTGCAGTCCGGCGGCCACCAGGTCCATCGCGGTCTGCAGCACGCAGATGTGGCACTCCATGCCGGTCAGCAGCACCTGCGGGCGACTGGCATCGATCGCGAATCCTTCGGTGCCCACGCAGGAAAAGCGGGTCTTCTCGATCCGCGTGGCCAGCGCCGGGATGCTGGTCGCCACCCGCGGGTCGGTGGCGCCGAGCCCCCTGGGGTACTGTTCGGAGACCGTGGTCGGGATACCCAGCGAGCCGGCTGTCGACAACAGCAACTGGGTGTTTCGAATCACCCGCGCCAGCACCTTCTCGGGCATCACCGCTCCGAGCTTCTCCTGGATATCGATCACGAGCAGCTGGCTGCGATCGGCGTTGCACGAGAGGCGATCGGAGACGGCACCGGCTGCAGAATTGTTCATGGTCATTGTTCTGGGTCTGTTGAAAGGGGATCAGCCTGGCAGTGCCGTCGCGTGACGGTTTTGGCGAAGGATGGTCCAGGCAGCTTGCGGTGCCATGGCAAGGCCGGTTTCAGCGGTTGCCGTCCGGAATGTCGCCCCCGACTTTCGATGGGGCATCGAACCTTCACGCGCCGTCACCGTCTGCCGGGTCAGTTGTTAAGCCACTTGTTCACCTGCGCCAGTTCCTGTGGCCACAGCGTGCCGGCGGCCTGCTTCAGGCGCAGCGAATCGAGGATGTAGTCGTAGCGCGCGCGGGCCAGATCACGCTTGGAGCGGAAATACTCGCGCTCCTGGGTGACGACGTCGACCGCGGTACGCGTGCCAACCTCGTAGCCGGCGCGGGTTGCCTCCAATGCGGTCTGCGTCGACACCACCGCCTGTTCAAGTGCCTTGATGCGACTGATGCCGGCGATCACTCCAGTGTAGCCGTCACGGGCGCTACGCACCGCTGCACGGCGCGCCTGCTCGAGGACCTGCAGTGCTTCTTCGTGGCGGTGCGTGGCCTCGCGGGTCCGTGACTGCACGACGCCGCCCTGGTAGATCGGCACGTTGAGCTCGATGCCGATCGCCGAGGCCTCGGTATCGGTGGATCCGAAACGCCCGCCGGAGATCGCCGAGCCGTGCGAGCCGACGATGTCCAGCGTCGGGATATGGCCGGCGTACTGCACCTTGATCTCCTTGGCGGCGATCTCGGTCGCCGCCTCGGCGGCAGCAACCTGCAGATTCTGCCTGGCCGCGGTATCCGTCCACTGCGAGGCATCGGCGGGCTGCGGGGTGACCAGAGGCAGTTTCTCGTTGAGGCTGGCCAGCCGCTCATGGTACTCGCCGGTGAATTCGCGCAGCGCCTCGCGGGCGTCGTCGAGGGCGTTCTGCGCCTCGATCTCCTGGGCGACGGCCAGGTCATGACCGGCCTTTGCCTCCTGCACGTCGGTGATGGCAATGAGCCCGACGTCGAAGCGCTGCTGGGTCTGGTCCAGCTGCCGGGCCAGCGCCTCGCGCTCGGCCTTGGCGAACTCGGTGCTGTCGATCGCCGCCAGCACATTGAAATAGCGCTCGGCGACCCGCACCACCAGATCCTGGCGGGCGGCATCGACCTGCAGCCGTGCCTGGCGGATGCGCGCATCTGCCTGCTCGTAAAGCATGAAGCGATCGTAGTGATAGACCGGCTGCGTCAGGTTGATGGAGTAGCCGCGCGAATTGAAGCGGAAGAAGCCGTCGCCGCCGAAGGCGCCACCGTTGTTGGTGGAGATGTCCTGCTGATTGTAGGTGGTGTTGCCGGAGGCACTGATGGTTGGCAGCATCAGCGCTGCGCGCGCCTGCGGCTTTGTCTCCTGAACCGCCGCGTAGTTGGCCTCGCTGCTCTTGAACTGCGGATCCTTCTGCTCGGCGAGATCGAAGACGCTGACCAGGTCGTCGGCGTGCACTGCCGCCGGCATCGCGGCGACACCTGCCAGCAATGCCAGCGCGGCGGCTCGAATGCCTCGGCGGCGAATTCCAGGATGTGAGTGGAAGCAGGCGATGTTCATCATGATTTCTTCTAGTAGGTAGACATGGTTGAATCGACTTCACGGGCCCAGGCGTCAATACCGCCCTCCAGATTGATCACGTCGGTGAACCCGCAACGTTCAAGGTAGTGCGCTACCTGTGCGCTGCGCAGCCCATGGTGGCAGATGACGATGGTCTTGGCTGCCGGATCCAGTTCGGGCACGACGCTCGGTACCGTCGACATTGGAATGTTGCGCGACCCCTCGATCTGGCAGATCGCGAATTCCCAGTCCTCACGTACATCGAGCAGCAGTGGCGGTGCGGCATCGGCCGCCGACAGCAACGCACTGAGTGCGCCCGGGTTCATCGCCTTCATGATTCAGAATACGAAGCTCTTCGGCTTCACGGCACCAATCAACGGCGGTACGACCGTCTCGAACAGTGACTCCGTCGACCAGCTGTCGATACCGGTGCGGGTCAGCAGCAGTGCCTCCATCACCGGCGTCGTGCCGACAATCATGAAGATGCGCCCCCCGGGTTTGACGAATTCGTGGAACAGCGTGCTGACTGACGGCACCGAGCCGGTCACCGCGATGACGTCGTACTGTGCCGGAGGTACCCAGCCACCCAGCGCGTCACCGACACTCAGTGTGACATTGCTGATCCGTGCCGCCTTCAGCTGCTGCCCGGCACGATCGCTCAGCCGCTGGTGGTATTCGACGCTGGACACCCAGCTGCACAACTGCGCCAGCAAGGCGCACAGGTAGCCGCTGCCGGTGCCGATCTCGAGCGCTGTGTCGCCGGGCTGGACCTGCAGCGCCTGGACCAGGCGCGCCTCGAGCTTGGGCGCCATCATCACCTCGCCCTCGCCGATCGGTATCTGGGTGTCGGCGAAGGCCAGCCGGCGGTATTGCTCGGGAACGAAGTCCTCGCGGCGGGTGGCGGCAATGGCATCGAGCACGCGCTGATCCAGCACCTCCCAGGGGCGGATCTGCTGCTCGATCATGTTGAAACGGGCTTGTTCGATGTTCAGTTCGCTGGCCATGTCCCCCTCCAGGACGAGGTCAAAAATGAGCGATCCGTGGCGGATCGCCACTATACATGCAATGGCACTGCCAGGAAGTTGTCCGTGCTCACCCGTGGCTCATCCGTGGCCCATCCAGGGCTACATGAACGGGTGTGGCTGGCGACCTCGGCGCGCCGATGAAATTCATGCCTGCTGGTCCGGGCGGCCGCGCAGCTTCGATACAACGCGTTGAAGTTGCTATTATAGCGGCGAGACAAAGCACAGCTAGGGGTGCGACCGGCGCCTGTCGTGGTGGCCGGCGCTGAGAATCACCCTTTGAACCTGATCCGGTTAATGCCGGCGTAGGGAAGCTGGAGGCCAACGGGCAGGTGGTGCCCGCAGGGTTTCCTTCCTCCCAGTCAGGTGGCCAGCCGGCCCGCGATGCAGACGAGGATGCGAATCGATGAATGCCATTCCTGAGCAGGTCCTGGGCGAGACCGCGGCGGTCGATCCGGCGGCGGTGGCGCCATTGCCGTGTTCACACAAGGTCTACGTGCAGGGCAGCCGCGCCGATGTGCGCGTGCCGATGCGCGAGATCGCCCAGGCCAGAACCGCCAATCAGCCCAATCCGTCGCTGCGCGTCTACGACACCTCGGGTCCGTACACCGACCCGGAGGTGCGCATCGACATCCGCAGTGGCCTGCCGGCGCTGCGCCAGCGCTGGGTCGAGGAGCGCGGCGACACCGAGCTGCTCGCCGAACTCAGTTCTGCATACGGCCGCGGCCGCGCCCGCGACGAAAAGCTGGCCGCGCTGCGCTTCAACCTGCATCGCAAGCCGCGCCGCGCGCTGGCCGGCGCCAATGTCTCGCAGATGCATTACGCCCGTCGCGGCATCATTACCCCGGAGATGGAGTACATCGCGATCCGCGAGAACCTGCAGCGCGAGGCGCTGGCCGGGCAGCCTGTCGATGCGATGCTTGCCCGGCAGCACGCGGGCGAGGCCTTCGGTGCGAGGCTGCCGCAGGAGATCACGCCGGCGTTCGTGCGCGACGAGGTCGCCCGCGGCCGCGCCATCATCCCCTGCAACATCAATCACCCGGAGACCGAGCCGATGATCATCGGCCGCAACTTCCTGGTGAAGATCAACGCCAACATCGGCAATTCCGCGGTCAGCTCCTCGATCGGCGAGGAGGTCGAGAAGATGACCTGGGCGATCCGCTGGGGCGCGGACACGGTGATGGATCTCTCCACCGGCAAGCACATCCACGAGACCCGCGAGTGGATCATCCGCAACTCGCCGGTGCCGATCGGTACGGTGCCGATCTACCAGGCGCTTGAGAAGGTCGATGGCAAGGCCGAGGAACTGAGCTGGGAGATCTTTCGGGACACATTGATCGAGCAGGCCGAGCAGGGCGTGGACTACTTCACCATCCACGCCGGCGTGCGCCTGCCGTTCATCCCGATGACCGCGAAGCGGATGACCGGCATCGTCTCGCGCGGCGGCTCGATCATGGCCAAGTGGTGCCTCGCGCATCACAAGGAAAGCTTCCTCTACGAACACTTCGAGGACATCTGCGAGATCATGAAGGCCTACGACGTGGCCTTCTCGCTGGGCGACGGCTTGCGACCGGGCTCCATCCACGATGCCAACGACGAGGCCCAGTTCGCCGAATTGAAGACGCTGGGCGAACTGACCCGGATGGCCTGGCGGCATGACGTTCAGACGATGATCGAGGGCCCCGGCCACGTGCCGATGCATCTCATCCGCGAGAACATGGAGATGCAGCTGAAGCACTGCGACGAGGCGCCGTTCTACACGCTCGGGCCGCTGACCACCGACATCGCGCCCGGTTACGACCACATCACCAGCGCCATCGGTGCGGCGATGATTGGCTGGTACGGCACGGCGATGCTGTGCTACGTCACGCCCAAGGAGCACCTCGGGCTGCCAAACAAGAAGGACGTCAAGGACGGCATCATCGCCTACAAGATCGCCGCCCATGCCGCCGATCTGGCCAAGGGTCATCCCGGCGCGCAGCTGCGCGACAACATGCTGTCGAAGGCGCGCTTCGAGTTCCGCTGGGAAGACCAGTTCAACCTCGGCTTCGATCCGGACACTGCGCGCGAATTCCACGACGAGACGCTGCCGAAGGATGGCCACAAGCTCGCGCACTTCTGCTCGATGTGCGGGCCGCACTTCTGTTCGATGAAGATCACCCAGGACGTGCGCGATTACGCGGCGCAGAAGGGCATTGCCGACGAGGGCGTGGCGCTCAGCACCGGCATGGCGGAGAAGGCCCGCGAGTTCGTGCAGTCCGGTGCCGAGCTGTATCGCAGTGAGTGATGCCGGCGGCGCGATCTCCTGCCGCGCCGGTTGCGGCGCCTGCTGCATCGCACTGTCGATCTCATCGCCCATCCCCGGCATGCCCGATGGCAAACCGGGGGGCGTGCCTTGCATACAGCTGACGGATGACTATCTTTGCAGACTTTGGGGTGACCCGCGACGACCCGCGGTATGCGGCCGGTTGCGCCCGGAAACGCAAATGTGCGGCGACGGCCGCGAACATGCTATCCGCTGGCTGACCTGGCTGGAGCGCGAGACTGCTGTTTCCAGGAACTGACGAGCCCGATGCCCTTCGATCCCGTTCCATTGCAACCCTGTCATCCCGAGCGCGGCGAGGGTGGCCTGCGCCGCCGGCGATTGGCATGTTTCGCCGCTGAGATCACTCGCTGCCTTCGGGGCGGACTCGCCGCGCTCAGGGTGGCACTGCTCGTGGCTGTCTGCGTCTGCCTTGGATTGGCGTTGCAGTCGGCACCGGCGCTTGCGGCGAGCGACCCCCTCGAGGCAGGCAAGAACGCCTACCTGGCCAACGACTTCAAGCGTGCCTACGAGATCCTGCTGCCGCTGGCCGAGCGGGGTAATCCGGATGCGCAGATCACGCTGGGGATCATGTTCGACTACGGCCAGGGTGTCGCCAAGGACGATGCGCAGGCCACCGAGTGGTATCGCAAGGCGGCGATGCAGGGCATGCCGGCCGTGCAGCACAACCTCGGGGTCAAGTATTTTGAAGGTATCGGCATCGACAAGGACTACGCCGAGGCGGCGCGCTGGTGGCGGATGGCGGCCAAGCTGGGCTTCGCCGAATCGCAGTACAGCCTCGGCGAGATGTATGCCTATGGCATCGGTGCGCCGAAACAGGAGGACGAGGCGGCCGGCTGGTACAGGCTCGCCGCCGAGCAGGGTCATGCGCTCGCCCAGTATCGACTCGGCGTGCTGTATGCGGCCGGACGCGGCGTCGAACTCGATCATGCGCAGGCCTACCGCTGGCTGGAAAAGGCGGCTGCCCAGGGCATGCCGCAGGCGCAGTACCAGGTCGGCAGGTTCAATGAAGACGGCATAGGCGTGCAGGCCGACCCGGTCGCCGCCCGCAAGTGGTATCGGCAGGCGGTCGCCCAGGGTTATGACAAGGCCCAGCGGCGGCTTGCCGCGCTCGAGCGGCGTCAGCGGGGCGAGGCGGCTGCGAATCCGGCCGCGGCGGCCACGCCGTCAGCAGCAGCAGCGAGCGTGGCGCCGGTGGTCGCGGACGCGGCTGCCGGTCAATCGAACGCGCGAGCTGTGACGCCGGCTTCGGCGCTGGATGCCGGGCGGGGTGCACCGCACCGTGAGGACTGGATCCACTCCCAGCAGCCGCAGCACTTCACGCTGCAACTGGTGACCACCTCGAGCGAGCAGTCGGTGCTGGAGCTTCTCGGGCGTGCGGGTCTGGGCAATGAGGCGGCCTATTTCAGTCGCGCGCTCAACGACCGTGTCGGCTACACGGCGATCTTTGGCGTCTTTGCCTCGCGCGAGGACGCGCTTTCCGCCCTCGGCCAGCTCCCGGCCGAGATCCAGAAGACCAAGCCGTGGGTACGCAGCTTCGCCGAAGTGCAGGCCCTGGTCCGCTAGTCCCCCCGATCCGCAGTGCCAGCCGCCGCCGTCCCGGTGGTCTGCCGTCTGATCTGTGACGGTCGAAATGGCATTCAGGTATTCCTTTTCATGGACTTAAAAGCACTTATAGGACGTTAAACTTGAGAAAAATATTGTAAATATATGAATTTGAATATATAGTTTAACCAAATTCCTAGCAGGAGGTCGGCATGATTAACGCTCAGCGGCAACGCGTTGCGGTCATTCGAAGCCTCGGCGCGATTGTCATCGCGGCATCGTTCCAGGCCTTCGCGGCGGAGCCGGTCACCGGCACACAGCCGATCGACGTCGGCGCCGACCCAATGTACATGGCTGTTTATGGTCGAGATCGCCAGGTCGCCTCGATCCGGTTGCACGATCCAGCGGTGGAGAGTCTTTCCGCCGTTGACGACCTCGGGCAGGAGCTTGCGCTGCAGTGGCGGCCCGAGGCGAGCGTGCACGGCCCTGCAGACAGCCACCGCTGATCGCCTCAGCCAGGCCCGAATGCCCTTCATCCCGCCCGCCGCCGAGACGGCGGGTGCTGCGGCGCCAGACCCGACGCCGATCCGTATTCAAGTGATTTCTAGCTCCAGCCTTGAAAATCCATAAGAATTCAATTACTACTAATAATTGATAAAGTCGTTTTCGAAGTATTCCACTGCAGGTATGCGCTGAGGATGTTCATCCTGGACCTCCCAGCGCACGGCCGACGACAAACGTGGTGGTCGAAAACCCTCGTGGACAATGGGCTACACCATCGTCCACGGTGACGCGTCCCTGTATGACTGGGATCTCCGCGCTCGTACGGAGGTTCCTGAAGAGTGTTCACCGGTTGCCGTGCGTTGCGGTGACTGGTCCAGAGGCACCGTGGGGGGAAGGGTGGGACAGGCAGGCTTCGCCAACAATCGGAATGGCGACGGACCCGTCAGGCAATGGTGGGTGGCGGGCGCCTGTGCGTCGATCCTGTTGGTCCCCGCACCCGCCGTGACGGCGGCCAGCCTGGTGCCGCTCGATCCGATGTACCTGATGCTCTATGGCGCGGCCCGAGCCGGGTCGCAGCCCGTCGCGTCGATCCCGGCTTCAACCGGTGCCGCGGCAGCGCCCAGCAGTCCCGGGCGCTGGCAGCTAGGCACCCATTCCATCGGCGAATTCACCGGCAATGGCGGCTGGTCGGGCGCGGATACCGACGAGTTGCAGTTCCGTCCGCGATTCGTCGCGCTGGTGACCCCCGTTGCTGGGCGCGATACCGGCGCCATCGCCACCGATCGTGGCCTGTGGTCGCAGGATGTTTACGCACAGCGCACGCTGGTCCACGGCAGTGATGCGCAGTTGCATGTCATTGCCGGCGTCAAGGTCGGTGGGGTGGAGGAATCTGCGCTCGTGCCGATGACGGGCGACCGCAGCGGTGCGACGCTCACCAACACCGCGCAGCTGCCAGCCGGCGCCAGCATCGGTACGCTGGTGGGTCCGATGCTCGGCATCGCCGGCGATGGACAGCTGCAGCATCATCGACTGCGTGGCGTGTTCCAGCAGAGCAAGCTCTATGGCAGCACTGAATTGACTCGCAGTACTCACGGTGGTGAAGGCGTCGACGGGCTGCGCAGCGGTGTGGAGTCCTACGTCGAGCGCCGCGATCTCAACGTCTCTGTTTCCGAACTCGGCCTGAAGTACCAGTACGAGGTCAACGACCGCGTGGCGCTGGGCATGGGGGCGATGGCATCGGTCTGGTGGGATCTCCCGGACGCTTCGGGGGCCGGCAGTTCCGGCGGTGATCCCGCCGTCTACCTCGGTGGCATGGGCACGCTGGAGATGAAGTTCTGATCCGCTGCGTCGGCCGCATGGGCTGAATCAATTGACACGAGGCGGTGTCGCATCGTCTTGCCTTCTGCCCAGCTGTCATCTCGAGCGCAGCGAGAGATCTCCGCAGCTGCCAACCCAGAGACTCCAGGCTCTCCGCCGTTTCACGCCACCTGCAATTGCAGCATCGCCACCTCGAGCAGCCGTGCACCAAGTGCCTCGGCATCCTGCTGTTCGCTCAGCACCCGCCGCCAGCGCCGCGCGCCGGGCAGTCCATTGAACAGACCCAGCACATGGCGGGTCATCGACCGCAGCGGCGTACCGCCCGCCAGCTCACGCTCGACATAACTGGCATAGCGCGTGATGACCGACGCCCGCGACACCGCCTCGCCGTCGAACAGCGCCTGCTCGAGCGCTGCCAGCAGGTAGGGATTCTGGTAGGCCTCGCGTCCGATCATCACCCCATCGACATGCGCCAGCTGTGACTGCGCCTGGGCAACCGTGGTGATGCCGCCATTGAGCACGATCGACAGCTGCGGGAAGGCGCGCTTGGCGGCGTGGACGCGCTCGTACTGCAGCGGCGGTATCTCGCGATTCTGCTTCGGGCTGAGGCCCGACAGCCATGCCTTGCGCGCGTGCAGGATCACCGTCCGGACGCCGGCGCCGGCGATGGCATCGATGAACTGGTGCAGGTGTTCGTCGCTGTCGAGTTCGTCGATCCCCAGCCGCGTCTTCACCGTCACCGGTATCGCCACCGCCTCGATCATCGCCGCGACGCAGTCGGCCACCAGTTGCGGCTCGGCCATCAGGCAGGCGCCGAAGCGGCCGTTCTGCACCCGATCGCTGGGGCAGCCACAATTGAGGTTGATCTCGTCGTAGCCGTAGTCCTCGCCGATGCGGGCGCAGGCAGCCAGCACCGCCGGCTCGCTGCCGCCGAGCTGCAGCGCTACCGGGTGCTCGGCCGCATCGAAGCGCAGGAAGCGGTCGCGATCGCCATGGATGATGGCGCCCGTGGTCACCATCTCGGTGTACAGCAGCGCGCGAGGACTCAGCAGCCGCAGGAAATAGCGGCAGTGGCGGTCGGTCCAGTCCATCATCGGTGCGACTGAGAGGCGGCGGTTGAGCATGAGAGCTATTGTGACAAATACCGATCGCAACTGGAAAAGCGCCTGCCAAACCGGGCGGCTGACCGGCGTTTGTATCCGTTGGCCAGCGCTGGTGTCGTTTTTCGACATCCCCGCGTCGCCGGGTGGTCAGTACCGCGGCCCCAACCTGCCTACGATGACGGCAGCGTGGCATCCCGCCCGACGGAGGACAGCGCAATGAGTGAAGCCGACGAACTCGACCTGAATACCCTCAATGACGAAGAGCTCGTCGAGCAGATGCACGATGATCTCTACAACGGCCTGAAGGAAGAGATCGAGGACGGTACCCGTATCCTGCTGAAGCGCGGCTGGGGCCCCGAGCGGGTGCTGGCCGAGGCGCTGGTCGAGGGCATGCGCATCGTCGGCGTCGACTTCCGCGATGGCATCCTGTTCGTCCCCGAGGTGCTGCTGTCGGCGAATTCGATGAAGGGCGGCATGGAGATCCTGCGGCCGCTGCTGGCCGAGACCGGCGCCGAACCAATCGGCAAGATGGTGATCGGCACCGTCAAGGGCGACATCCACGACATCGGCAAGAACCTGGTGTCGATGATGATGGAGGGCGCCGGCTTCGAGGTGATCGACATCGGCATCAACAACCCGGTCGAGAACTACCTCGAGGCGCTCGAGAAGCACAAGCCGGACATCCTCGGCATGTCGGCACTGCTGACCACGACGATGCCCTACATGAAGGTGGTCATCGACGAGATGAAGACCAAGGGCATTCGCGACGACTACATCGTGCTGGTCGGTGGCGCGCCGTTGAACGAGCAGTTCGGCAAGGCGGTCGGCGCCGATGCCTACTGTCGCGATGCGGCGATCGCCGTCGAGACCGCCAAGGCGCTGCTGGTCGCACGCCGGGCGATGCAGGGCCGTGCCACCGCGCTGCCGAACTGACCGTGCGTGAGGCCGCCACCGTGCTGGTGATCGCCTGCGGCGCCATCGCCCACGAGGTTATGGCACTGCGCAAGCTCAACCGCTGGGATCACCTGAAGGTCCAGTGCCTGCCGGCGGACCTGCACAACCGGCCGGCGGAGATCCCGGGTCGGGTGCGGGCGCTGATCGAGGAGTCTGCCGGCCGCTTCGAGAAGGTGTTCGTCGCCTACGGCGACTGCGGCACCGGCGGCGAGCTCGACGCGGTGCTGCGCGAGTTCGGCGTCGATCGCATCCCGGGCGCACACTGCTACCAGTTCTACGCCGGTCAGCGGAATTTCGAGGCGCTCGCCGCCGACGAGCCGGGCACGTTCTACCTCACCGACTTCCTTGCCCGTAACTTCGAGCGACTTGTGATCGGCGGCCTCGGACTGGACCGTCATCCGGAGCTCCGCGATCTGTACTTCGGCAACTATCGCCGACTGGTGCATCTTGCCCAGACCGCTTCGCTGGCCACCCGCGACAAGGCCCGCGAGGCCGCGCTGCGCCTCGGCCTGAATTTCGAGTACCGCTTCACCGGCTACGGCGATCTGGCCTCCGCACTGTCGGGCGCGAGTGTCTCCTCGTCGGTGCCTGTTGCTGTCACGCGTGCGCAACCCGGCGCAGCACATCTGGTGAATGCCTGATGGCCAAGCTGATCATCGTCTCCTGGCGCGACATACCCGCGCAGGTCATCGCCAAAAAGGGCCGCACCGCCGCCAAGGTGCCGCTGTCCTCGCGCTTCCAGGTGGCGATCGATCGTGCCGCGATGCGCGCCGGCAAGGGCAGCTCCGACGAATATCTTGCCGACTGGCAGCGGGCGTCCAGCGAATGCGACGATGACATCGATGCCGTCGTCGCCACCGAGGCGGCCCGGCTCGAGGCTGCGTTCAGCGACGAGGACCTCGAGCGCATCATCCGGAACAAGGGCGTGGACGCACGCAAGGCCGGCACCGCCACGGCGGCCGACGCATGAGCGAGGCCTACACGATGCGGCGCTGGTCGGTGCGCCATTCGCGCGGACTGGAGATCCTCTACGCGGTTTTCGAGCGCGTGTTCTGCGCACTGCATCCGCTGTGGAACCGAATCGGCTATCAGCGCCTGGAGCGGCCGGTCGCCTGGGTCGAGCGGCTGGTCAAGGGCTTCATGTTCGATTGCCAGATGTGCGGCCAGTGCGTGCTCAGTTCCACCGGCATGTCATGCCCGATGAACTGTCCCAAGCAGTTGCGCAATGGTCCCTGCGGCGGTGTGCGCGAAAACGGTCATTGCGAGGTCAGGCCGGAGATGCCCTGCGTGTGGGTGCAGGCCTTCGCCGGCAGCGAGCGGATGCGCGAGGGCAGGCGGCTGATCCGGATCGTGCAGGTGCCGGTCGACAGGCGCCAGCAGGACCGCTCCTCTTGGTTGCGGGTCGCACGCGAGCGCGCCGAACTTCGCGCCGCCAGCGCGGCGCTCGGGTCGAGTCCCGGCGTGAAGGCATCATGATCTTCGAAGACGAACCGGTGCCCGGTTATCCGCTGCCAATTCTGCCTGGCCACACCTCGCCCGGTCGTTTCGAGCGTGTGCTGCGGGCCGGCGGATTTGCCGTCACCACCGAACTCGCACCGCCGGATTCGGCGGATCCCCAGGAGGTCTACGATCGGGCGCGGATCTTCGATGGCCACGTCGATGCGATCAACGCCACCGATGGCAGCGGCGCCAACTGCCACATGTCGAGCGTCGCGGTCTGCGCGCTGCTGACGCGGGTGGGCTACGCGCCGGTGATGCAGATCTCCTGCCGCGACAAGAATCGCATCGCCATCCAGGGCGACATACTCGGTGGCGCGGCGATGGGAGTGTGCAACATCCTGTGCCTGACCGGCGACGGCGTCGGCGCCGGCGATCATCCGCAGGCCAAGCCTGTGTTCGATCTCGATTCGATGTCGCTGCTGGAACTCGCGCGCACGATGCGTGACGACCACCGCTTCCAGAGCGGCCGCCGGCTGACCGCCTCGCCGCGGGTGTTTCTCGGTGCCGCCGAGAATCCGTTCGCACCGCCATTCGAATGGCGGCCGCACCGGCTGGCGAAGAAGGTGCTCGCCGGCGCCCAGTTCATCCAGACTCAATACTGCTACGACGTCCCGCGGCTGCGCGAGTTCATGACCCAGATTACCGATCTCGGTCTGCGCGAAAAGGTATTCATCCTCGTCGGCGTCGGGCCGCTGGCCTCGGCAAAGAGTGCGCAGTGGATCCGCCAGCATGTGCCGGGTATCCACATACCGGACGCGATCATCGAGCGGCTGGCGGGCGCCAGCGATCAGAAGCGCGAGGGCCGCAATCTGTGCATCGAGCTCATCCAGCAGATCCGTGAGGTGCCGGGGGTGAGCGGTGTGCACATCATGGCCTATCGCCAGGAGGAGGCGGTGGCTGAAATCGTCGAGCGTTCAGGGGTGCTTGCAGGGCGTGTGCCCTGGTTTCCCGAGCGCGATTTCATCGAAAACACGAACGAACACAAGAGGGCAAGTTCATGACCGAAACAGTGATCAGTTCCGCCACCAGGGAAGTCGTGATCGGCTTTGACCGGCCGTTCGTGATGATCGGCGAGCGCATCAATCCCACCGGACGCAAGATCCTCGCCGAGGAGATGGCAGCCGGCAATTTCTCGCGCGTCGAGGCCGATGCTCGCGCGCAGGTCGAGGCCGGCGCACAGATGCTCGATGTCAATGCCGGCATCCCTCTGGCCGACGAGCCGGCGATCCTCGCGCAGACGGTGCAGCTGGTTCAGTCGATCACCGATGTGCCGCTGTCGATCGACTCCTCGATCGTCGCCGCGCTGGAGGCCGGACTGAAGGTCTACAAAGGCAAGGCGCTGGTGAACTCGGTGACTGGTGAAGAGGAGCGCCTCGAGGCGGTGCTGCCGCTGGTGAAGAAGTATGGCGCGGCAGTAGTGGCGATCTCCAACGACGAGACCGGCATCTCGCAGGATCCGGATGTGCGTTTCGCGGTGGCGAAGAAGATCGTCGAGCGTGCCCACGATTACGGCATCCCGGCCAGCGACATCGTCGTCGATCCGCTGGTGATGCCGATCGGCGCCATCAACCAGGCTGGCGTGCAGGTCATGGCACTGTTGCACCGGCTGAAGACCGAACTGAAGGTCAATACCACCTGCGGCGCGTCGAACGTCAGCTTCGGCCTGCCGGAGCGCAATGGGATCAACGCCGCTTTCCTGACGATGGCGATTGCTGCCGGACTGACGTCGGCGATCACCAATCCCTGTCATGAAGAGGTGATGCGTGCGGTGATGGGCGCGGACGTGATGATGGGCCACGACCCGGACTGCACGCGCTGGATCAAGCGCTTCCGCCAGGCGCCGGTGGCGGGTGCCGATGGCGAGGTCCGTGGCCGTCGCGAGGGTGGTCGCCGGCGCCGCGTCTGACGGCTGGACGCCGAGCGGTGGTGAGGACGATTTCATCGCGGTCGCGGCCTGATTCGCCCGAAACGTTTCGTCAGTGCATTTCCCTGCTGTGCTGTCATCCCGAGCGCAGCGAGGGATCTTGGTGCGCACTGACGCAAGACGGGCCGATGGTGCACGAAGGCGTTTCAGAGATCCCTCGCTGCGCTCGGGATGACAATACTGAAGGGCTCAGGATGACACTGCTGAAGTGCTCGGGATGACGGTACCTGAGGGATGGCAATACTGGAGCAGGCGGACCACGCTCCATGTTTCGATGCGTTCAATCCGAGGTCCAACACCATGGCCAATGATGCACTGGTAGTCTTCACCCCATCGGGCCGTCGCGGCCGTTTCGCGATCGGCACCTCCGTGCTGCAGGCGGCGCGATCGCTGGGCGTTGACATTGACTCGGTGTGTGGTGGCCGCGGACTGTGCGGGCGCTGCCAGATCGAGGTATCCGCCGGCGAATTCGCCAAGCATGGCGTCACCTCCCGTGTCGAGAACCTGTCGGCCTTTGGCGCCGTGGAACAGCGCTACCAGGAACGCCATGGCCTGGCCGCCACGCGCCGGCTCAGTTGCTCCACGCAGGTCCTTGGCGATGTCGTCATCGACGTGCCGGCGACCAGCCAGGTGCACCGGCAGGTCGTCCGCAAGGCGGCCGAGGCCCACGACATAGCGCTGGCGCCGACGGTGCGCCTGTACTACGTCGAGGTGCAGCAGCCCGACATGCACGATCCGTCCGGCGATCTGCGCCGACTCGAAGAGGCACTGGAGTTCGAGTGGCGGCTGACCGGTCTTTCCTGCGATGTTCGCGTGCTTCAGCACCTGCAGCGGGCATTGCGGCAGAGCGACTGGAAGGTCACCGTCGCCGTCCACGAGGGCAACAAGCTGATTGCGGTGTGGCCGGGTTTTCGCGACCGCGTCTACGGCATGGCCGTGGACGTCGGCACGACGACGATCGCCGCGCACCTGTGCGAGCTTGGCAGCGGCGAGGTGGTTGCCGCCGCCGGCGTGATGAACCCGCAGATCCGCTTCGGCGAGGACGTGATGAGCCGCGTCTCGTACATCATGATGAACCCGGGCAGCGAGACCGAGCTGATCGCCGCGGTGCACGAGGCGCTGAACGGCCTGACCCGCGAGGTCTGCACGCAGGCCGGGATCGATGTCACCGACATCCTCGAGGCCACGTTCGTCGGCAACCCGATCATGCACCACCTGCTGCTCGGCATCAGCCCGGTGGAACTCGGTGGCGCACCGTTCGCGCTGGCGAGCGACCAGTCGATCACGCTGTGGGCAACCGAGATCGATCTGCGCGTGCATCCGAACGCCCGCATCTACGTGCTGCCGTGCATCGCCGGCCATGTCGGCGCCGACACCGCCGGCATGATGCTGGCCGAGCGCCCGGATCTCTCCGATGAGATCTCACTGCTGGTGGACGTCGGCACCAACGCCGAACTGGTGCTGGGCAACCGCCAGCGCCTGCTCGCCTGTTCGAGCCCGACCGGGCCGGCCTTCGAGGGCGCGCAGGTCAGCGGCGGCCAGCGTGCCGCGCCCGGCGCGATCGAGCGCGTGCGCATCGACCCGCAGACATTGGAGCCCCGCTACAAGGTGATCGGCTCGGATCTCTGGTCCGATGATCCGGGTTTCGCTGAATCGGTGCGCAGCATCGGGGTGACCGGCATCTGCGGCTCCGGGATCATCGAGGTGATCGCCGAGATGTACCTGACCGGCATCATCAACCAGGACGGCGTCGTCGATGGTGCGATGGCCGAACGCAGCGCGCGCATCGTCGCTGACGGCCGCACTTTCTCCTACCTGCTGTACAGCGGTGAGCTGATTCTGCGCGTCACGCAGAATGACGTCCGCGCCATCCAGCTCGCCAAGGCGGCGCTGCATGCCGGTGCGCGGCTGCTGATGGAACGCATGGGCGTGGAACAGGTCGATCGCATCCGCCTCGCCGGCGCCTTCGGCAGTCACATCGATGTCAAGTACGCGATGGTGCTGGGGTTGATCCCGGACTGCGATCTCGCCAGGGTCAGCTCGGCCGGCAACTCGGCGAGCACCGGCGCCCGGGTGGCGCTGCTCGACTTCAAGTCGCGCGCGGTGATCGAGGATCTGGTGCGGCGGATCGAGAAGGTCGAGACGGCAATCGATCCGCGCTTCCAGGATCACTTCGTCGAGGCGATGGCGTTCCCGCACAAGACGGCACCGTATCCGAATCTGAGCAAGGTGGTAACACTGCCGGCACCGAAGGCTGCTGCCAGCAGCGAGGAAGGCCGCCGCCGCTCCCGCCGCCGCTGAATGAGCGGTGGGAGCGAGCACAGCTCGCGAAACAGCATGGCTACAACGCTGTTCGCGAGCTGTGCTCGCTCCTGCAGCCGAATGGCCGGCCGCGTCGACTAGATGTTGGAGTCGGGGAACGATGCCTTGCGACGGGCGATGAAGTCGAGCAGCGCCTCGTCGACGGCGACATCCAGCTCCGGCGCCTCGTACTCGGCCAGCATCTTCTTCCACTGGGCGTTGGCGCGCTGGGCCATGTCCTTGCCACCCTCGGCCTCCCACTGCTCGTAGCTGTTGTTGTCGGCCAGAGGCGAGCGGTAGAACGCCGACTCGAAGTTCAGCTGCGTGTGGTTGCAGCCGAGGAAGTGCTTGCCGGGGCCAACCTCGCGGATCGCATCCAGCGCCTGGCCGTTCTCGGTGAGGTCCACGCCCTTCAGCATCGTGTGCATCATGCCGGCCTGGTCGCAGTCCATCACGAACTTCTCGTAGCCCATCGACAGGCCGCCCTCGAGCCAGCCGGCGGTGTGCAGCACGAAGTTGACGCCGCCAAGGCAGGTCGGCAAGAGCGTCTGCGCCGCTTCGTAGGCGGCCTGCGCATCGGCAATCTTCGATGCGCACAGGCCGCCGCCGGAGCGGAAAGGCACGCCAAGCCGGCGGGCGAGGCTGGCCATCGAGTACAGCACCAGTGCCGGTTCCGGGGTGCCGAAGGTGGGCGCGCCGGACTGCATGGAGATCGAAGAGGCAAAGCTGCCGAGCACCACCGGGCAGCCCGGGTTGATGATCTGCACCAGCGTCAGGCCGGCCATTGCCTCGGCTAGCGTCTGCGCGCAGGTGCCCGCGACGGTTACCGGCGCCATCGCACCGGCGAGGATGAAGGGGGTGACCAGCACGCCCTGGTTGTTGCGGGCGTAGACCTTCAGCGCGCCCAGCATCGTGCCGTCGAAGGTCAGCGGTGAGTTGGCGTTGATCAGGTTGATGGTGACGGTGCGCGGCCGGCCGGTCTCCTCGTCGATCCAGCGATCGCCGAACAGTATCCGGCACATCTCCACGGTGTCCTCGGCGCGCACCGGCTGGGTCACCGAACCCATGAACGGCTTGTCGCTCCATTTCATGTGCGCGTAGACCATGTCGTAGTGGCGCTTGTTGACCGGCAGGTCCACCGGCTCGCAGATCGTGCCGCCGGAGTGGTGCAACCACTGCGAGCTGTAGGCCAGCTTCACGAAATTGCGGAAATCCTCGATCGTGCCGTAGCGGCGGCCGTTGTCGAGGTCGCGGACGAACGGTGAACCGTAGGCGGGCACGAACACGGTGTTCAGACCGCCGATCTGCACGTTGCGCTCGGGGTTGCGGGCGTGCTGGGTGAACTCCCGCGGCGCGCTGGCCTGGATGATCGATCGGCACAGGCCGCGCGGAAAGCGCACGCGGGTGCCCTGGACGTCGGCGCCGGCGCCGCGCAGCAGCGCCAGTGCCTCGTCGTCGTCCTTGAAGTCGATGCCGATCTCCTCGAGGATGGTATCGGCGTTGCGCTCGATGAGCGCCAGGCCTTCCTCGTTGAGCACCTCGTAGTAGGGGATCTGGCGGGTGATGAATGGGATCGAGGCGCTGGCGCGTGCCGCGCGTGCCGCCCGTTTTGCCTCGCGACCACCGCCGCGGCGAGCGCGTGCGGCCTGCTGGGTATCGCTCATCGTTCTCTCCCGTTTGAGTTCGTGCCGGAGTTTTGTTGGGCAATTCCGGACTGCTTCGGCTACGCCGAGTATGAGTCCCGGATCCCCGCGGTTCTGGTCCGCCCGCGACCTGCACTTGTGCGGAAACGTCATCGCGCCATTGAGCCCTCCGCACCCAGGTGCAACAATGGCCGGATTATCGGCTCCTGGATGATCCACAGGCTCGCATGGCGTCCGTCCCCGCAAAACTGCCGGTACGCATCGGTTTCCTGACCCTTCCCGACTATTCGCTGATCGCGTTCGGCAATGCCGTCGATCCGCTGCGGATGGCGAATCGGCTGAGCGGCAGCGAGCTGTTCGCCTGGTCGGTGGTGACGCCGGACGGCAGCGCGGCCAGGGCAAGCAATGGCCTGACGATCGCGCCGACCATGTCGCTGAAGGAGGCGGGACCACTGGACATGCTGTTCGTCTGCGGCGGCATCAATGTGCAGAAGGCGGTCGACCAGTCGGTGATCAAGGCACTGCGATCGCTGGCGCGGGCGCGCGTACCGCTGGGCGGCCTGTGCACCGGCTCATATTCGCTGGCACGTGCCGGGCTTCTGGACGAATATCGATGCGCGGTGCACTGGGAGAACATGGCGGCAATGCGCGAGGAGTTTCCGCGCACGGTGTTCGCGCCGGAGCTGTTCATCATCGATCGTGATCGCTACACCTGCTCTGGCGGTGTCGCGCCGCTGGATCTGATGCTGAATCTGATCAAGGCGCGGTTCGGCAGCGAGCTCGCCGCATCGATCTCCGAGCAGTTCATCGTCGAGCGCATCCGTGATGCCAATGATCGACAGCATGTGCCAGTGCTGGCGCGGGTCGGCCGTGGCCATGACAAGCTGGTGCAGGCAGCGGTGCTGATGGAGGCGAACACCGAGGAGCCAATGTCGCTCGACGAACTGGCGGACTGTGTCGGACTGTCGCGGCGACAGCTCGAGCGTCTGTTCAAGAAGCACCTGAATTGTGCGCCGACCCGCTACTACCTCGAGATCCGGCTGCGCCGCGCCCGCGAGCTGCTGCTGCAGACCGACATGTCAGTGCTCGAGGTGACCACCGCCAGCGGTTTCCAGTCGGCGCCGCACTTCAGCAAGTCCTATCGCAGCCTGTTTGGACATCCACCAAGCGCCGAGCGCAATCGTGGGAGCGGCAGCTCGCGCAGCGCCTAGCGTCCGCCCCAGTAGCGCTGCATTTCGAAGTACAGGAACGATGCCGTCCATGTCACCAGCACCATGCCGGTCAGCGCCTCGATGCCGGTCAGGTAGCGCAGGTAGCCGGACGGGTGGATGTCGCCGAAGCCAAGCGTCGTGAAGGTGGTGAACGAGAAATAGCTGCAGGCGAGCAGCGTGCCGTCGAAATGACCCTCGAGTTTTCCCCAGCCATCGACCTTCTGCAGCAGGTAGTAGCCGATCGCGAACACCCATATCTCCACCGCGTGTGCGGTCAGCGCACCGAAGACCCCGAGAACGATGCGCAGACGATGCCTGACCTTCATCCGCGGGATGGCAACCGAGATGTGGTAGAGGAATTCGTAGTGGATCAGGACTGCCAGCGTGACGAACACGCAGTTGAGCAGGAATACCGCGAGCATGTCGGCGTCATCATCGTGGCGGCGATCGGAAGCCTTCTTATAGCAATCACGGGACGCGAGGCGATTGAGTTGGATCAAACCCGCAATCGCGAGGTCAAGGTGGTTCCACCGGAACTGCAACCGACTGACAGCGGTACATCGAATGCAGAGTTGGAAAGGCGGCACATCCATGTGCCGCGCAGTTTTGCGTTAGCCCTTCGTGTCGAAGACTACTCCTTGCTGACCCCGATCCGGGATTTCCTGGAACCGGAACGGCTCTTCTCCCGGTCGTCATCATCATCGTCGTCTTCCCGAATACAGGAGGGAGCGCGATCGACAAAGTGGCTGGCGGTCTTGTTGTCCACTGTCGCATTGACCAGGCAGGGGATTGCCGCTGGGGCCTTGACTGCCAGTCCCCATCCACCGCGGGCATTGACCTTCGCTGTGCCAAGTGCTGCGCCGCTGGTCGCATCCTTGATTGTCACGGACAAGCCTGCAACCGTCGTACCCTTTGCGGCGACGATACGGCCCGCAATCAGCAGCGTCGAAGAGCGCTTTGACCAGTAGGCCTTGCTGATCTTGACGGCGGTGATGCTGCCGGTGCCTGGCGTCGTCGGCGCGGCACTGACGTTGATCGTCAAGGTTCCGGAACTCTGCGCCGTGCCATCGGATGCAGTGATGGTTGCGGTGTAGTTGCCGGCTGCACTGGGACCTTTTGGCGCCCAGCTGAGGTGGCCGATGGAGCTGTCCGTAGCGTCCGGTGTGAAGGTGACCCCGCTCGGCAGGTTCTTGGCCGTCAACGTCAGCGGATCGCCGTCGGCATCGGTCGCACTCACATCGAAGGCATAGGTCGTGGCATCGCCGACGGTCACTGCCCAGGTGGACGCACCAACAACCGGTGGTCTGTTGGTCGGTTGATTGGGCGCAGTAACATTGAAACTGATGGTCTGCTTCGGGGATGTCAGCGCCGTTCCCGAGGCGGGTTTGTCGGTTGCCTGGAAGGTAAAGGTGACCTTCGGGGTTGTGGCGGCAGTGCCCAGCGGTGGTGTATACGAGAGCGTGGTCCCGTCGAAGGTTGCACCGCTCGGCAGTGGTGATGGCGTTACCGCAATGGTAACCGCATCATTGTTGGGGTCGGTGGCCGTTGCCTTGACCGTCTTCGTCGTGGCCTCGCTGATCGCCTGATCGGTGGCCGGATTCAGCGTCAATGTCGGAGCCGCATTGGCTGCTGCGCAGAAGAAGGCATAGTTTGACTTGGAGGCCTCGGATCGGTTTGTTGCCGCGTCTCCGCCCTTGGTGCTGCCGGTCCCGTGGCAGACATTGCAGGATCCTGTAGAGGGGTATCCGCTGGTCCCGGCCGATGTCAGCAATTGCTGGTATTCGGCCTTCAGGTTGCCCAGCGCGCCCTGCAGCACGTCGGCATTCGGGCTCGCAGTGGATTTGCAGGTGGTCAACACCCCATCGACGCGTGTCTGGGTTGCCAGCAACGGTGCTGTATATCCGACACCGGCGATCAGCGCCGCCAGTATGACGGCATCATGGCGTCGCGCCCTGTTGCGGTGGTCTGTCGCGATACTCATAGCTATTTTCATCCGTTCCTCCTGAGTGTCATGTATCAATCTCGGCACCGAATGCTCCTGCAGGCGTGAATGCCATCATCCGCGCCACGTTGACAGCAGTCGCGCCTGTCGCCGCTTCGTGCCGATTCAATGGATGCGGGCTAAATTCCCGCGGAGGTCGAATTAAAGGAGGATCGGGTCACGCAAAGTGTGACCGCCGTGGGATGAAGGTCCGTCAGAACTCCGTCATCCGCAGTAATGCGGAATGCAACTTAGCCAAGCCTTACGAATTGCCGGCAAGTCTTATTGTTTTCTTACGATCGGAAACGTTGAAGAGTCAGATCCGCGTAACAGCCAGCGATGTTTGGTCTCTTGACTGAGGCGGTGAAGGTGCGCCGAGTGACCGAAGGTGGGCGACACAGAGCAGGAAGCATTCTTGATCTGGCGCATGAGAAGTCTCGATTATTGTCCTTCTCTGCGGGTTGGCCCTTAATCTAGTCTTAAGCTACTAATGCTCAGTTAAGGAAATTCGTTGCCTACAGGAGTATGAACGGGCTAACGTAGTCATCGTGTGACTTTGTTCCGCACGTTCAATTGAGGGATGTAGATGACGCAGTTACTGCTGATCGAGGACGATCATGTGCTTGGCGATGCGCTGAGCGCGGCGTTCGGCGAAGAGGGATATGGCGTGGTATGGCATCAGGATGCATCGCAGGCGGTTGAGGCGATGGCAGGGAATCTTTTCGGCGCCGTCATTCTCGATATCAATCTTCCCGGCGAACTGTCCGGGTTTGACCTGTTGCGACAGCTGCGCGAGGCGGGCCACGAGACTCCGATCATGATCCTCTCGGCTCGCGATCGGACCCGCGATCGAGTGACGGGTCTCGATCTGGGCGGCGACGACTATGTGACCAAGCCGTTCGAGCTGGACGAGTTGATGGCCCGGGTCCGGGCATTGATCCGGCGTGGCCAGGGCACGGTCGGGTCGCAGCTGTCATACGCCGATCTGGTCGTGGATCAGGAGGCGCGATCGGTTCGCTGGAAGAACCAGCCGGTTCTGCTGTCCCGGCGCGAGTATGCGATGCTGCAGCTGTTGCTGAAGAACGTTGGACGGGTTATTTCGCGTGCGCAGATGGAAGCCAGCATCTATCCCAGTTCCAAGCAGATCGAGAGCAACGCCGTCGAGGTTCATATCCACAGTATCCGCCGCAAGATTCCCGGGCTGGCGATCCGAACGGTTCGCGGCGTCGGGTATATCATCGACCGGGAACCTTCGTGAGGTCATTGCGTTCGACGCTGCTGACGTGGACGCTGTCCACGGCAATGGTCGTGTGGCTGGTTGTCTCGGGGCTGGTATTCTGGACAGCCCGCGCCGAGGTCAACTCGGTGTTCGATGCGCACCTCGCCCAGTCCGCGCGCGTCCTGCTGTCGCTGATCAGCGGTGAACTGCTTGAAGAGTACCTGTCGACCAGCGAACCTTCGGAGGCACTGCGCGCGGGCCTGGAGGAGATCAACGCCCATCTTTCACCGCATCGCTACGCGACCGAGCTGGCGTTTCAGTTCTCGGTCGGAAATGGCGATATGCGGTTCAATTCCGCGCGTGCCCCGCGACAGCCGCTGTCGGATGACATCGACGGATTCACCGACAGGATTGTCGACCGGCAGAGCTGGCGGGTCTACACGGCGCACGACCAGACCGGCATGGTGCTGGTACGTGTGGCGGAACAGCACCAGGTGCGCAGCCGCCTGCTCAACGAGCTGACTTTCAAGATCCTGGTGCCGCCGGCCTTCGGCATGCTGCTGCTGGCGCTATTGGTATGGCAATCGGTGCGAGTCTCCCTGGCGCCGCTCGATCGGTTGGCTGACAGCATTCGCGAACGCGAGCCAGGGTGCGTCGATCAGCTCGATGCGGCCGCCGTGCAGCCCGAGGTCAGGCCGCTGGTGGAGTCGCTCAATGAAATGATGTCGCATCTTGGCCGGGTGCTGGAGAACGAGCGCCGGTTCACCGCCGATGCCGCGCATGAGCTGCGCACGCCGCTGTCAGGGTTGAAGGCGCAGGCACAGCTGGCGTTGCGCACGGAATCCGACGACACCCGACGCAAGGCGCTGCAGACCATCGACTCGGCGGTGACCCATGCGGCTCACGTAGTCGATCATCTGCTGTCACTGGCCCAGCTGGACTCTTTGCCGGCGGTAAGGCGGGAAGCGCTGGACCTGGCAGAATTGCTCCCGGAGGCTGCAAATCTGGTCGAAGTGGAGGCGCGGGCCAAGTCCGTTGCGATATCGTCGCCGGCGACCCCCGCGCAATGGATTTCCGGCGCACGCGATGCACTGCTGATCATGTTCCGCAACATTCTTGACAATGCCGTCCGGTTCTCGCCGGTCAATGGTCGTATCCAGGTCAGCATTTCAGCCGATGACAGTGCCGTCAGCGTGACCATCGACGACGAAGGGCCGGGCGTCCCGCTTGTCGAGCGCGAGAAGGTGCTGCAGAGGTTCTATCGCCGCGCCAGTCCGGGCGTCAATGGCGTCGGATTGGGACTGTCGATCGTCCAGCGAATCGTCGATATGCATGGTGCTACGATGGCGCTCGACGATGCACCATCGGGAGGGCTGCGGGTTACGGTGACCTTCAGCCGTCTGGCCCGCGATGTATGACTCGAGATTACCGAAGTGATCCTTCCTTCATTCCCGCGCAGGCGGGAATCCAGTGATTCTCGGATACGCTTGTTCGTGGAGTCCCGCCTGCGCGGGAATGACGGCCCTTAACCAGGTGCAATTGCAGCTAGAACCAGCTGGACACACTGGTCCATAGCGTGTGCAGCAGGCTGTTCTGGCGAGCATGCTCCTCGAATCTGGCGATAATCGCGTTGTGCTTGCCCTGCTCGGCGAGCATGCGTGCATTGAGGCGCTGCTTGTTGATCAGCCGTGTATCCGCGCCAGCGTTCAACAGAAGATCCACGGTTGGTCCGTGGCCATTCGCTGCTGCCAGCATCAGCGCGGTGCTGCCTGCTGAGTTCTGGATGTCGAGTGCTGCTCCGGAATTGATCAGATCACCGACAATCGCGGTGTGACCGGCGTTCGCTGCGATCAGCAGCGCAGTATCGCCGCTGCGCGATGTCGCTTCGCGGTCGGCATTCGCTCGCAGCAGGTCGGCCAGCAGCTCACGCCTGCCATGGCCGGCTGCCTGCATCAGCGGGGTGTAGCCCTGCGAGTCTGCGATGTTCACTGATGCCTTGCCATCCAGCAGCAAGGCCAGGCCCTGGCGCCAGTTTGTGTCCACCGCCCACCACAATGCAGTACGGCCATCGGCATCCCTGCGATCGATGTCGGCACCATTGCGAATCATTTCATCGGCCAGTGGGCCGTTTCGCTCGCGAACGGACTCGATCAATGCCAATGCACCGGCTGGTGTGCTGATGGCGCCGTGCCTGAGCAGTTCCGTTGCGCCTGCGCGGTCACCGGCCCTGGTAGCCTCGATCAGCGCAGCACCGGCGTCAGAGGATCGGCCAATACGATCGTCGGAAGCCAGCAGGGCAGCAATCACCTTGTCGTGACCGCCATGTGCGGCGAGCCTCAGCACGCCGCGTCTGTCCGGCAGCATGACATCTATCGATGCACCTTGCTCCAGCAGCAGTTTGACCATCTCGTGGTGCCCCGCTGCCGCAGCACGCAGCAGCGGTGTGTAGCCCTCGCTGTCGCGTCCATTGATGTCCTCACCGCGCGCCAGCAGTTCAGCGGCAATGGAGGTCTGTCCTCGCCATGCGGCAATGCACAGCGGCGGCCAGCCGGCATAGGGACTGGCAGGATTGGCCGACTCGGCGACCAACGCGTCGGCGACCTTTCGAGCGGCGGTAGAATCCATTTCAGGCCTGGGTCCTGCCCCGCGCTGCGTGCGCAGGTATTCGACGATCCGGACATGCTTCTGCAATTCGGCGTTGCAGAGGGCGTTGCAGTTCTGAAGATTGGCGATCGAGAGGTCGGCGCCACGCTCGATCAGTCGCCGAAGCAACGGCAGATTGCCGGCGCCTGCAGCGGCGATGGCGGCCGTGTCGCCGAGCCGATCCTGAGCGTTCACCTGAAGATTTGTCGACAACAATGCCTCGGCGCTGCGGCGATGGCCGGCGCGGGCGGCGATGATCAGTGCATGGTCGCCATTGGCATCCAGCGCATCGACATTGGCGCCGAGTTCGATCAGTGCCCGTATCGATGCGTCCCGGTCGTTGCTCGCCGCCGCTGTAAGCGGCGTCTGGCCGCTGCTGCCGGGGCGATCAGTATCGGCCGGCTCGCGGATGAGCTTGCGAAGCAGGGCGACCTGCCCGTTGCGCGCAGCGGTGACGGCATCGATGGGGCCAGCCTTTTCGGGTGGCGCCGCCGCTGGCGCGGGTTTGCCTGCCTTGCTTCCCGTTACCGCGGGCTTTCGCGAGGGTTGTGACTCGACAGGTTCAGCACGTGCGATCGAAGCAGGTTCCCTTTCTACTGGCTCGCCGACCACCTTGCGCCGTGCCGGTTGGGCAAGCTTGTCTGCTGCCAGCGGGTGGCCGCCAGCGGCGGCCTTCTCAAGCCAGGTCCTGGCCATCGCGCCGTCGACAGCAGTTCCGACTCCATCGAGATACATCACACCCACTGCGTACTGTGCCTGCACGTTTCCGAGGCCCGCGGCGCGCTGCATCCAGTTGAAGGCAGCCTTCGGATTGCGACCGACGCCCTGTCCCTGTCGATACATCGTGGCGAGCAGGTACTGGGCCTCGGCATTGTTGGCGTCGGCCTGGGCGCGCAACAGCGTTGCGGCGCGGGCGTAGTCCTTATGCCGGATTGCGGCCCTGGCCTCATCCAACTCGCCAGCAATGGCAATGCCGCTGGTCGCGCAGAAAATCGCCAACAGCATTGAAGCAAGAAAAAATCTGAGGTCTTGCAACATGTCAGGCCGTTCCGTACTTGGTTTCCACCGCGACGCCGATCTGCTTCAGAAATGGTGTCGGCAGGATGCCACCGGCGCAGACGATCACCGCGTCATTCGGCAGCTGGTGCAGCTTTCCGGCCTGTTCAATGACGACGCTGGCATCGGCAATCGACATCACGTTTGAATTCAGCATCACCTGCAGTCTTCCGGCAGTTCTCGCCGCATCCACCTTGCGGCGGTTGGCCTCCTTGGCGCGGTTGAAGTTTTCGCCGCGATAGGAAAGGGTGACCGTGGTCCCGTCAACCTCGGCAATGCTGGTCGCCGCCTCGAGCGCGCTGTCACCGCCGCCGACCACCAGCACCTGCTGGCCGCGATACTGTTCGGCGTCGATCAGCCGGTAGACGACCTTGCTGAGATGCTCGCCCTCGACATCCAGCGTCCTCGGGGTGCCGCGCCGGCCGATACACAGCAGCACAGCCTTCGCACGATAGCTGGTGCGCGTTGTGGTTACCGTGAAGATGTCCGCCTCCTTGACGATGGTCTCTACCCGCTCGCGGAAGTGGATCTTCAGTCCGGTCTTCGCGACCACGTCCTGCCAGAAACCGAGCAGCTTCTCCTTGCTGGTCTCGGTGAACCGCACTGTGCCGATCATCGGCAGCTTCACCGGCTTGGTCATGACGATCTTGCCGCGCGGGAAATGGGCGACCGTGCCGCCCAGCGTGTCCTGCTCGACGGTGACGAATCGCATTTTGTGCTGCATCGCTGCCAGTGAAGAGGCCAGTCCGGCGGGGCCGGCACCGACGATTACGACATCGAGTATGTCTGTGGCTTGCACGCTGCCAGCCGACTTGCGAACCGACTCGATGGCCTGTCTTCCCTGTTCGACGGCATTGCGGATCAGGCCCATGCCGCCGAGCTCGCCGGCAATGTAGATGCCCGGGACATTGGTCTCGAAGTTTGGTTGTACGAACGGGATATCGACACCGCGCTTCTCGGTGCCAAACACCAGCGTGATCGCATCGACCGGGCAGGCCGCCTTGCAGGCGCCATGGCCGATGCAGTGCGTCGGGTTGATCAGATGCCCCTTGCCGTTGATTACTCCGAGCACCGTCTCCTCCGGGCAGGCGTGCACGCAGGAGGCGCAGCCGATGCACTTGGCGCTGTCGATCAGCGGGTGCAACGAGGCCGGCTCGGTCATCCCGGTGGCCATTGACTCCTGTTGCAGCGTCTGGTGACGCCGTTCATTGCGGCGCCGGACAAGGAAATACGTGGCCCAGACCAGGGCCGCGACCGACGCATAGAGGAACAGGTAACTCAGCATCATGGGGTACCGGAATTCAGTCAGGTCTTTCCTTTTAGCACAGAAATCGGCAGCGGAAACGGTAACCGGAGAACCCTAAGCTTTCCTTAAGAAAAGCTAAGAAAAAGAATGAGATACGGATTTTTGACGCTCGCAATTGTGATACATTGGCCACATTGCGGGATATTTTTCCACCCATTATCCGGTCACGATCTCAGCTAGCGATTGGGGTCCAGGGCGTGAGTCAGCAAGGCGCCACCCGCCCCGAAAAAAGGAGATCCACCGAATGTCGCCAGCCATGTCAGATCGTCCTCTGCAAGCCAACCGCGGGTCGGTGCCGGCACCCGGGATCGACCGCAGCTGGTCATTGGCGGATGAAGGACAGGCGGATTTCCGGCCGGTCGGCCAAGCACTGCTGATGGCCGCCGCGGTTGATTTTGCGGGTGTTGGCGGCAGACGGGTCCGCGGGATCAACCTGTCGCTGCACAAGCACGAGGCGGCCTGGATCGGCGGGACGTCGTTGCTGGAACGCTGCAGGATGCTTCGAATCCTCTGCGGTCTCGAGTGCCCGATCGGCGGTGAGGTCTACTGGAAGGAAATGCGGATCGGCAGTGCCGTGCGTTCTTTGCACGCGGAGTTGGCCTTTCTCGACCGAAGCGGCGGCATCAGGGCGATGCTGACACCGCGTGAACATCTGCAGTTTCACCTGCGGGTACGCGGCAGTTGCCCGCGCCTCAGTCCGGAGCAGGCGCTCAACCGTGTCGGCCTGGCCTCGGTGATCGATGTGCCATGCGGGCGACTGACCTCCGCCCAGCAGTGGCGCGTCAGCTTCGCCAGGTTGCTGGTGACCAAGGCAACGCTGTGGGCCATCGAGGAGCCGTGCGATGTGATGGACGCCACCGAACTCGATCTGCTGCGCAGACTCACAAGCGATCACATTGCCAATCGTGGCGTGGCGGTTTTCTCCGGATCCGCATCGCTGATGCCGGTGTCTGGGGAGGTCCGATTGATTAACCTGGACGAACACAGCTGATGAACGTCCGCAACATGGCCGCCTGCCGCTGGATCATCGCCGGCGATCTGCTGGCAGTCAGCCGGCAACGTCGGGGCTTCCTGATGCCGGCGCTGTCAATTGGCCTGGCGCAGGTTGTCGGTATGTCCTACGTCGCGCTGCACGGTACGCCGGTGTTTCTGTGCACCGTTGTCGCAGCGCTGTCGGTACTGCTGGCCGCTGCGCTCAGCCTGGAGTCCGTCATCCGATCTGACGTGCGGGATGGCACGCTCCAACAGTTGCTGCTGGCCGCCCAGCCCCGGTCGGTGATCGTTCTCGCCAAGGCCTTTGCGCACTGGTTGCTGAGCGGCGTCCCATGCATCGCACTGACATGGCTGTGTGGGTGGGCCATGCGCATGCCCGCCAGTCAGCTCATTGAACTGCTGGGGCTGTTGTTGGTGGCGACGCCGGTGATCAGCTCGAGTGCCGTCCTGATTGGACTTCGACCAACGATTCGAAACGCGGATCAGTCGTCGACCAGCGCCTTGCTGGCTCGTGACAACCATCGGTCGCCCGCTGCGGCTGCAGGCTACCTGTTGCCGGTCTCGCGAAGGAGGGCGCCGTGATGTGGATGAACCTGCTGCATCGCTGGGCATCACCGAAGCATTTCTTCCGGCTGTCCGACCAGTTGATGCCGTGGTTGAGTGTTGCGCTGGCGATCATCACCGTGGTCGGCCTGCATGCGGGGCTGGTACTCGCACCCCCCGACTACCAGCAGGGCGAGAGTTACCGAATCATGTTCATCCACGTTCCCGCCGCATGGATGTCGCTTTTCATTTACATGGTAATGGCCGGTGCGGGGGCCATCGGCTTGATCTGGCGAATCAAGGTCGCCGAGATCGTCGCGCGCGCAAGTGCGCCAATCGGCGCATCGTTTACCGCGCTGACACTGGTTACGGGCTCACTGTGGGGGAAGCCGATGTGGGGCGCATGGTGGGTCTGGGATGCCCGCCTGACCTCGGAATTGATCCTGCTGTTTCTCTACATGGGATACATGGCCCTGCAGGCCTCGATCCCCGATCGGCGTTCCGCCTCGCGCGCTGCGGCGGTGCTGGCGCTGGTCGGCACCGTCAACATCCCGATCATTCATTTCTCGGTGCAATGGTGGAACACACTTCACCAGGGGCCGACGGTCAGCAAGATCGCCGCACCGTCGATACACCCCAGCATGTTGTGGCCGCTGCTGCTGATGGCCATCGCCTTCAAGCTGTTCTACGCGGTGGTCCTGCTGCGGCGGGTACGTTGTGAGTTGCTGGAGTCCGGCCGAAACGCACCATGGGTCAAAGAACTTGTAATGGAGGCAAGCTATGCGTGATTTTCTTTCGATGGGCGGTTATGCCGCCTACGTCTGGCCGGCCTACCTGCTTGCGGCGGCGATACTCATTGGCAATCTGATCGCGCCCTGGCAGCACGAGCGGCAGCTGCGCGCACGGATCCGCGCGTCGGTCAGGCGGGCTGGGGAACGCGGCGAATGAAGCCGAATCGTCGCAAGCGATTGATGCTGATCCTCGCGACCGTTGCGGGGGTCGGGCTCGCCGCGGCATTGGTCTTGACCGCGTTCCGATCGAACATCGTGTTCTTCTATCCGCCTGCTGACGTGCTCGCCGGCAAGGCACCTGCCGCCGCGGCATTCCGTCTTGGCGGTCTTGTCGAGAAAGGAAGCCTTAGTCGCCAGCCTGACAGTGTTACGGTGAATTTCATCGTCACCGACCTCAAGGCGAAGCTGCCGGTTCGTTACAGCGGCATTCTCCCTGACCTGTTCCGGGAGGGCCAGGGCGTAGTGGCCCAGGGACGCATGGGCCCGGATGGGGTGTTCGTCGCCGATGAGGTGCTCGCGAAGCATGACGAGAACTACATGCCGCCGGAGGTCGCGGCAGCACTGAATCTGGCCGGCGGTGAGCGCAACGGATCGGTGTCTGGAACAGGGCAGCGCATGTGATTGCGGAACTCGGACAGTTTTCGCTGATCCTGGCGCTGCTGCTGGCGATCTCACAGGCGGTGCTGCCGCTGCTCGGCGCGTCACGCCGGATTGATGCATGGGTCGCGGTTGCGGTGCCTGCGGCACGCGGACAATGGCTGTTCCTGCTGGTGGCGATGTTGTGCCTTGGCCGGTCGTTCGTCGACAACGACTTCTCAGTGCGCTACGTCGCCGAGCATTCGAATTCGGCGCTGCCGCTTGTCTACAGAATCGCCGCTGTCTGGGGTGGTCACGAAGGTTCGTTGTTGCTGTGGGCATTCCTGCTGGCCAGCTGGGGCAGCGCGGTGGCGATGTTCTCGCGCCGGATGCCCGCGGTCTTCATTGCGCGGGCGCTGGGTGTGCTCGGCGCAGTGGGCACCGGTTTCCTGATGTTCATGCTGTTCACGTCGAATCCCTTCGATCGCCTGTTCCCGGCGCCGTTCGACGGGGTGGATCTCAACCCGCTGTTGCAGGATCCGGCGCTGGCCGTGCATCCGCCGATGCTGTACATGGGATACGTGGGCTTCTCGGTCGTCTATGCCTTCGCGATGGCGGCGTTGCTGGAGGGACGATTCGACGCGGTCTGGGCGCGCTGGTCGCGTCCGTGGACGCTGGCTGCCTGGTCCTTTCTGACGCTTGGTATCGGTCTGGGCAGTTTCTGGGCCTACTACGAACTTGGTTGGGGCGGCTGGTGGTTCTGGGATCCGGTCGAGAATGCGTCCTTCATGCCCTGGCTGGTCGGGACCGCGCTGCTCCATTCGCTGGTGGTGACCGAGAAGCGCGGCAGCTTCAAGAACTGGACGGTGCTGCTGGCGATCACCGCGTTCGGACTGAGCCTGCTCGGCACGTTCCTGGTGAGATCCGGCGTGCTGACCTCGGTGCATGCGTTCGCTACCGATCCATCGCGTGGCATCTTCATCCTCGCCTTCCTGACGATTGCCATTGGCTCCTCTCTGCTGTTGTACGCGTGGCGTGCAACGAAGATGGGGTTTGGCGGCCGCTTTGCGATCCTGTCGCGCGAGACCCTGCTGTTGGTCAACAACGTGCTGCTTGCCGTGGCGATGGCCACGGTGCTGCTGGGCACGCTCTACCCGCTGGCGCTCGATGCGCTGGGGCTTGGAAAGATATCGGTGGGTCCGCCGTACTTCTCGGCGGTCTTCGTGCCGCTGATGACGCCGGCGATCTTTCTGATGGGTATCGGACCGCTGGCGCGCTGGAAGCAGATCGCAATGCCGGCACTCGCCCGACGTCTGCGCTGGGCAGCGATCGCAGGTCTCATCGGCGCTGTGATACCGGTGCTGATCGGTGGTGCATCGATCGGTGTCTGTGTCGGTGCAGTGCTCGCAGCCTGGCTCGCGGCCTGTGTCATCACCGATCTGGTGGAGCGGCTGCGCCTGGCGCGTGCACCGGCTGCCGCCAGGCGATTGCTGATCCTGCCGGTGGCCTACTGGGGTATGTGCGCCGCTCACCTCGGCGTGGCGATGTTCATCATTGGCGTTACCGTTTCGGGTGGCTACAGCGTTGAAACCGATCGGGTTGTTGCAGCCGGGCAGGCCATCGAACTCGGTGGGTACGTATTCCGGTTCACTGGCGTACGCGATGTCGAGGGTCCCAACTACCGCGCAATCGAAGGCACTGTAGTCGTCGAGCGCGAAGGGCAGCCGGTAGCGACGATGCATCCGCAAAAGCGGGTCTACAGGGCTCAACAGCAGCCGATGACCGAGGCTGCGATCGACCCGGGGTTCACTCGGCATCTATACGTTGCACTCGGGGAGCAGGTCTCGGGTGAAGGCTGGACTGTCCGCATGTACGTCAAGCCCTTTGTGCAATGGATCTGGATCGGCGTGCTGTTCATGGCTGCAGGCGGCGTGCTCGCTGCCAGTGATCGTCGCTACCGCGTGCGGGTTCCTGTGTCCCAGACGGAGCGAGCCGCCGGTGCGGTGTTGCCAGTCGCAATCGCGGAGGGCACATGATGCGTTGGTCTGGTGTAGTGCTCGCAATCTGCCTGTTGCTCGCCGGTTCGGTGTCCGCAATCGGCGAGGTCGATCCCTATGCCGATCGGATGCGGGCGTTGACGCAGGAACTCCGCTGCCTGGTCTGCCAGAACCAGACCTTGGCGGATTCCGACGCCGAACTGGCAGTGGATCTGCGCCGCGAGATCCGCGAGATGATGCAGGCCGGCAGCAGCGACGAGCAGATCACCGAGTTCCTGGTGACACGCTATGGCGACTTCGTCCGCTATCGCCCACCGCTCAATCCGAACACATTGTTTCTGTGGATCGCCCCGGCACTGTTGGCAATGGGTGGGATCTGGTCGCTGCTGCGCACTTTGCGCCGGCAGCAACGTGATTGTGCCGACGATGGCGACCAGCGCGTGAAGCTTGAGGAAGTGGAGGGACGAGATGATGGCAATCTTCTGGTGTATCGCCGCGCTGGCGCTGGCGATCGCACTCTGGTTCATCGTGCCGACGCTGCAGTCCGGGGGGCGGTCGGGGGCGCAGTCACGTCGCGAGCACAATCTCGCGATATTCAAGGAGCGCCTTGCCGATCTGGAGGCCGATGTACAGCGCGGCACGCTTTCCGAGGCGGACGCCGAGCAGGCGCGCCGGGAACTGGAGCAGGCATCGCTGCAGGACGTTGGGTCCGGTCCGGATGCCGACGGCGAGGGTAAACCGGCAAGTCGTTCGGCGCCGCGATGGAGTGCGGCGGCCATCGCCATCGGCCTGCCTGCGGCGGCGGTGGGTTTGTACCTGCTGCTGGGCGGTGGACCGTCGGCGCTGCAGGCGACACCGGCTGGGGTGCAGGTTACCGCGGCAACCAGTAGCGTTGCGCCTGCCGAGATATCCGAGCCGCATAGCAGCGGAACCAGCAATCTGTCGGTCGCAGAGGCCACCGAAAGATTGGCCGCGCGACTGCAGCGCGAGCCAGACGATGTCGACGGCTGGGAACTGCTGGCGAGTTCGTATGAGTATCTGGGGCGATCCAAGGAGGCTGCGGATGCGTCGGCGCGCGCCGCAGCTTTGCGTAGTGGTGCGGGGCCGTCACTGTCGCCACCAGGGATGGACGCGAGCCCGTCCGCTGCGTCTGCGCAGACGGCCGATCCCGCACAGCTCGCAGAGATCATCGGTGTCAGCAGCGCGACGGGTGCCGGGCAGGTGGCGGCCGTTGAGACTCCGAGTGCCTCGATTGCAGAGCTTGAGGCAGCAGCTGCCAGCCGCCCGCAGGACGTCGATGCGCTGGTCGCGCTCGGGCGTGGTTATCAGGCGAGCAAGCGCTATGCGGATGCGGGCAGGACCTATGCCGACGCAATCAAGCTGAAGCCGCAGGATGCGTCGCTGCTGGCCGACTATGGCGACGTGCTGGCAGCGGCGAACGGATCGTGGTTGCCGGGCGAACCGATGCAGTGGATCGACAAGGCGCTATCGCTCGAGCCGACGCATGCGAAGGCACTGTGGCTTGCCGCGACCGCCGCTACCCAGCAGGGCGATCACCAGGGCGCGCTGGCGCTCTGGCAGCGCCTCCAGCAGGTGTTACCGCCGGATTCTGCCGATGCCGCAGCCGTGGCAGCAAACATCGCCGAGACCCGCAACGCAATGCCCGCCAGTGCCGGGTCATCGCCTGCAGTGCAATCGTCGTCGGCTGCTCAGACGACTGCCCGCACCGAGATCAGAGGCACCGTGAAGCTTGACCCGGAGCTTGCCAGCGGAGTCGGCGCCGACGACACGGTGTTCATCTTCGCTCGCGCGGCCAGTGGCCCGCGCATGCCCCTGGCAGTGCTGCGCAAGCAGGGCAAGGACCTGCCGGTCGAGTTTGTGCTCGACGATTCGATGGCGATGACCCCGTCGATGCGGCTGTCCGACTTTCCCGATGTCGTTGTCGGCGTGCGCGTCAGCAAGTCCGGCGATGCGATACCGCAGCCAGGTGATCTCGAGGGCCTGAGCGAGGTGATCGGCGCCGGCAATGCCAAGCCCGTCGACATCGTCATCGATCGAAAGAAGTCCTGAGCGATTGAGAACCCATCGTGAACGCAAACGCAGACATACTTCCGGCAGTAGTCGATGAGCAGGGTACGCGCGCTGATCAGCGCGTACAGTTCATCGCCAGGCGTGTCGCCGAGCTTCACAAGTCATTGCGCAGCTACTCGGCGCCGGTGCTTTTCGGATCGGCGGTGCTTGCGGTGTTGATTGCTGGTCGGTTGTCTTCACTGGAGCGCTATATCACGCCGGAGTATGGAATCGGGTATGCCTTGGGTATCACTGGCGGCTCATTGATGCTGGCGCTGCTGCTGTATCCGCTGCGCAAGCGCTACCGGTCGCTGCAGTGGATGGGATCGGTGAAAGGGTGGTTCCGCACCCACATGATCTGCGGGATCATCGGTCCGTCGCTGATCCTCTTTCACTGCAATTTCTCACTTGGCGCAACCAACAGCAATGTCGCGCTGTTCTCGATGCTGACCGTTGCCATCAGCGGCATTATCGGCCGCTACTTCTACTCCAGGATTCACCACGGCCTCTACGGCGCGAAGGTGGAACTCAAGGAGACCAAGCAGGATGCGCAGCTGGCTCGATTCGGCATACAGAAGGTCTTCGCGAATGTTCCCGACCTGCTGGCGACGCTGGAGGAGTTTGAGGCCGAGACGCTGAAAGCGAGGCGCGGTCTGCTTAGCACCGCGCTCCAGTTGCTGGTGATGCCGGTTCGGATCCGACTGGTGCATCGTTCTGCAATGGGTCTGGTGCAGCAGCACCTGGCGAGGCAGCAACTGGGGCAGCGCGGTCGTGCCCAGATGCGTGCCGGTGCAGAGCGGTTCCTTCGAGTCCACCTCGACGCCGTTCGCAAGGTCGCCGAGACGGGATTCTACGAACGCCTGTTCTCGATGTGGCACGTGCTGCATCTGCCGCTGTTCGTGATGCTGATCGTCACGGCCGTCTTTCACATTATCGCAGTTCATGTGTACTAGCGGCCGCCATGGAAGCAATCGCATGCGTCCTCTGTTTCGACTCGCGGGGGCAGCAATGGTCCTGATCTCCAGTGCCGCGTGGGCTGAGACCGGGCGCATCGAGCGTCTGGTGATGCCAGGCCCGGTCATCCAGGGTCATGCGAAGTACGAGAACCAGTGTGAAAAGTGCCATGACACTTCCGGCAAGAAGAGCCAGGCCGGCTTGTGCCGGGCCTGCCACACGAAGGTCGGATCCGACATCGCCAATGGCAAGGGTTTCCACGGCCGCGCCAATGGCGTGAAGGGTGTGGAGTGCAAGCGCTGCCACACTGATCACCAGGGTCGCAAGGCATCTATCGTCGGGCTTGACGCCGGAACCTTTCGACATGACCAGACTGACTTCCCGCTGAAAAACGCGCATCAGCAGGTTCGCTGCGCAAGCTGCCACGTGTCGGGCAAGAAGCACCGCGATGCTCCCCACGATTGCTATGGCTGCCATCGAACCGACGATGCGCACAAGGGCAAGCTCGGCCAGAAGTGCGAGAGTTGCCATGACGATCGCAACTGGCGGGCCGACAGCAAGCAGAAGTTCGATCATGGCAAGACCAGGTTCCCGCTTCGGGGCGCTCACGAGAAGGTCGGCTGCGAGAGCTGCCACCCGGGACAGCGCTTCAAGAACATCCCGCGCGACTGCAACAGCTGCCATCGGGTCAACGATATTCACGGAGGGCGCTTTGGCAGCGAGTGCGAAAAGTGTCATCAGGAGCAGCAGTGGAAGCAGCAGAAATTCAATCACGACCGCGATACCAAGTACGCGTTGAAGGGCCGGCACCGAACCGTTACCTGTGATGCCTGCCATCCCGGCAACCTCAGGGACAAGGTGCAGACAGCCTGCATCGCCTGTCACCGCAAGGATGACATCCACAAGGGGCGCAACGGCTCAGCCTGTGGCGACTGCCACAATGTCAACGGGTGGGGCAAGGTTCAGTTCGATCACAACGCCGATACCCGGTTCCCGCTGCGTGGCCGCCATGCCGGCGTGAACTGCGAGGGTTGTCATCGTCCTGGCGCAAGACCGGAGGATGCGCCGACCGACTGCTTCTCCTGTCACCGCAATGACGACGTGCACAAGGGTGGGTTCGGCCAGAAGTGTGAATCGTGCCATAACGAGCGCGGATGGAAGGCGCTGACCTTCGATCACAACAAGGACACCAAGTTCCCGCTGCGCGGTGGCCACTCGAAGACCAGGTGCGAGGCCTGCCATACCGGCGGCGATTTCGAGCGCAAGCTCGGAACAGCTTGCAGCGATTGCCACCAGAAGGATGATGTCCACAAGGGGCAGCAGGGCAATCAGTGCGAGAAATGCCACAACGAGGATAGCTGGAGTGGCAAGGTTCGCTTCGATCACGATCTGACCGGATTTCCGCTGATCGGCATCCACGCGGTGACCTCCTGCGAGCAGTGTCACGTCCGGCAGACGTACAAGGACACTCCGAAGGCCTGCTTCAAGTGTCACGAGAAGAAGGATGTCCACAAGCGCACCCTCGGCGCGCGCTGCGAAAGTTGCCACAACCCGAACGACTGGAAATTGTGGCGCTTCGATCACAACACCCAGACCAAGTTCGAACTGGATGGAGCGCACGCTGGTGTCAGTTGCGCCGCCTGCCACCGGCAGCCGCTCGATGAGGAGAAGAAGCTGCCGACCGATTGCTTCAGTTGTCATCGCAATGACGACGTGCATGACGGCAGTTTTGGTCCGCAATGCGATCGTTGCCATGGCACCAAGTCGTTCCGTGACGTGGAGATCGTCCGGTGACAAATCTCGGCGCTGACCGGGTAGGCAATCGCGAGTGCGGCACGCACCGTCGTTGGATCGTGCTGTTGCTTCGTTCGCTATTGCTGCTCGTCGTCGCGGCGGGGTTCTTGACGACGGCGCCGCTGCAGGCCGCCGACAAGGCCGCTGGTGTCTTCGATCACGGTCGTTCCGGTTTCCCGCTTCGCGGTGCGCACGCGCGGGTTCGTTGCGAATCCTGCCATGCCGGTGGCGTTTTCAAGGGGTTGCCGCGGAACTGCGACGGCTGCCATGGACGCGCCGAGGGCGTGGCGACATCGGTTCGGCCGGCGAACCATATCCCGACGACCACGCAGTGCGAGGCCTGTCATAACGACTCGAACTGGAAGCAACTGAACGGCATGATGGACCATCATGCAGTGCTCGGCGGCTGCAGCAGCTGCCACAATGGATCCGCGGCGGTTGGAAAGCCAGCCGATCACATCGCCAGCAGCAGCAATTGCCAGGAGTGTCATTCGACCACGTCGTGGTCCGGTGCCAAATTCGACCATTCCACTGTTTCCGGAAATTGTGTTTCGTGTCATGACGGCAAGCGGGCTACCGGCAAGACGCCGACTCACATCGCCAGCAATGATCGATGCGAGCAATGCCACTCGACGAGCAACTGGAATGCGGTTCGCTTCGACCATGCGGGCGTAACGGGCGGTTGCACGAACTGCCACGATGGAAAAAAGGCCACCGGTAAGTCAGCGACCCATGTGCCGACCAGTGCAGACTGCGTCAGCTGCCATACTACTTCGTCCTGGCAGGGTGCGCGGTTCAGTCATGCAGGGATAACGACTGGTTGCGCGAGCTGCCATGACGGCAAGACCGCCAAGGGCAAGCCCGCCGGCCATGTCGCGACCACCGCACCGTGCGAGACCTGCCACAAGAGCACGACCAGCTTTGCCGGCACGACGTTCAACCACACCGGGATCAGCAGCGGCTGCGCGAGCTGCCACAACGGCAAGACCGCCAAGGGCAAGCCGGCAACGCACATCCCGACGACAGCGGCGTGCGAGACCTGCCACAAGAGCACGACGAGCTTCCTGGGCACGGCGATGAACCACGCGGGGATCACCAGCGGTTGCGCGAGCTGCCATGACGGCAAGACCGCCAAGGGCAAGCCCGCCGGCCATGTCGCGACCACCGCACCGTGCGAGACCTGTCACAAGAGCACGACCAGCTTCGCCGGCACGACGTTCAACCACACCGGGATCAGCAGCGGCTGCGCGAGCTGCCACAACGGCAAGACCGCCAAGGGCAAGCCGGCAACGCACATTCCGACGACAGCGGCGTGCGAGACCTGCCACAAGAGCACGACCAGTTTTGCTGGCACGGCGATGAACCACACCGGGATCACCAGCGGTTGCGCGAGCTGCCACGATGGCAAGACCGCGAAGGGTAAGCCCGCCGGCCATGTCGCGACCACCGCGCCGTGCGAGACCTGTCACAAGAGCACGACCAGCTTCGCCGGCACGACGTTCAACCACACCGGGATCAGCAGCGGCTGCGCGAGCTGCCACAACGGCAAGACCGCCAAGGGCAAGCCGGCAACGCACATCCCGACGACAGCAGCGTGCGAGACCTGCCACAAGAGCACGACCAGCTTCCTGGGCACCGCGATGAACCACACCGGGATCAGCAGCGGTTGCGCGAGCTGCCACGATGGCAAGACCGCCAAGGGCAAGCCCGCCGGCCATGTCGCCACCACCGCACCGTGCGAGACCTGTCACAAGAGCACGACCAGCTTCGCCAGCACGACGTTCAACCACACCGGGATCAGCAGCGGCTGCGCGAGCTGCCACAACGGCAAGACCGCCAAGGGCAAGCCGGCAACGCACATCCCGACGACGGCGGCGTGCGAGACCTGCCACAAGAGCACGACCAGTTTTGCTGGCATGGCGATGAACCACGCCGGGATCAGCAGCGGTTGCGCGAGCTGCCATGACGGCAAGACCGCCAAGGGCAAGCCCGCCGGCCATGTCGCGACCACCGCACCGTGCGAGACCTGCCATAAGAGCACGACCAGCTTCGCCGGCACGACGTTCAACCACACCGGGATCAGCAGCGGCTGCGCGAGCTGCCACAACGGCAAGACCGCCAAGGGCAAGCCGGCAACGCACATTCCGACGACAGCGGCGTGCGAGACCTGCCACAAGAGCACGACCAGTTTTGCTGGCACGGCGATGAACCACACCGGGATCACCAGCGGTTGCGCGAGCTGCCACGATGGCAAGACCGCGAAGGGTAAGCCCGCCGGCCATGTCGCGACCACCGCGCCGTGCGAGACCTGTCACAAGAGCACGACCAGCTTCGCCGGCACGACGTTCAACCACACCGGGATCAGCAGCGGCTGCGCGAGCTGCCACAACGGCAAGACCGCCAAGGGCAAGCCGGCAACGCACATTCCGACGACAGCGGCGTGCGAGACCTGCCACAAGAGCACGACCAGTTTTGCTGGCACGGCGATGAACCACACCGGGATCACCAGCGGTTGCGCGAGCTGCCACGATGGCAAGACCGCGAAGGGCAAGCCCGCCGGCCATGTCGCGACCACCGCGCCGTGCGAGACCTGCCATAAGAGCACGACCAGCTTCGCCGGCACGACGTTCAACCACACCGGGATCAGCAGCGGCTGCGCGAGCTGCCACAACGGCAAGACCGCCAAGGGCAAGCCGGCAACGCACATCCCGACGACGGCGGCGTGCGAGACCTGCCACAAGAGCACGACCAGCTTTGCCGGCACGGCGATGAACCACACCGGGATCACCAGCGGTTGCGCGAGCTGCCACGATGGCAAGACCGCGAAGGGCAAGCCCGCCGGCCATGTCGCGACCACCGCGCCGTGCGAGACCTGCCACAAGAGCACGACCAGCTTTGCGGGGACCAAATTCAATCACACCGGGGTGACCTCTGGCTGCGCGAGCTGCCACAACGGCACGACCGCCAAGGGCAAGCCGGCAACGCATATCCCGACGACGGCGGCGTGCGAGACCTGCCACAAGAGCACGACCAGCTTTGCCGGCACGGCGATGAACCACACCGGGATCACCAGCGGTTGCGCGAGCTGCCACGATGGCAAGACCGCGAAGGGCAAGCCCGCCGGCCATGTCGCGACCACCGCGCCGTGCGAGACCTGCCATAAGAGCACGACCAGCTTTGCGGGGACCAAATTCAATCACACCGGGGTGACCTCTGGCTGCGCGAGCTGCCACAACGGCACGACCGCCAAGGGCAAGCCGGCAACGCACATCCCGACGACGGCGGCGTGCGAGACCTGCCACAAGAGCACGACCAGCTTTGCCGGCACGGCGATGAACCACACCGGGATCACCAGCGGTTGCGCGAGCTGCCACGATGGCAAGACCGCGAAGGGCAAGCCCGCCGGCCATGTCGCGACCACCGCGCCGTGCGAGACCTGCCATAAGAGCACGACCAGCTTTGCGGGGACCAAATTCAATCACACCGGGGTGACCTCTGGCTGCGCGAGCTGCCACAACGGCACGACCGCCAAGGGCAAGCCGGCAACGCATATCCCGACGACGGCGGCGTGCGAGACCTGCCACAAGAGCACGACCAGCTTTGCCGGCACGGCGATGAACCACACCGGGATCAGCAGCGGCTGCGCGAGCTGCCACAACGGCACGACCGCGAAGGGCAAGCCGGCGACCCACGTGATGACCTCGCAACCCTGCGAGACCTGCCACAAGAGTACGACCAGCTTTGCCGGTACGGCGATGAATCACACCGGCATCACCTCGGGTTGTGCCAGTTGCCACAACGGCACGACGGCGAAGGGCAAGCCGGCCGGTCATGTGATGACCACGCAGCCCTGCGAGACCTGCCACAAGAGTACGACCAGCTTCGCCGGAACGACGTTCAACCACACCGGGATCAGCAGCGGCTGCGCCAGCTGCCACAACGGTACGACCGCGATGGGCAAGCCGCCGACCCACGTGATGACCTCGCAACCCTGCGAGACCTGCCACAAGAGTACGACCAGCTTTGCCGGTACGGCGATGAATCACACCGGCATCACCTCGGGTTGTGCCAGTTGCCACAACGGCACGACGGCGAAGGGCAAGCCGGCCGGTCATGTGATGACCACGCAGCCCTGCGAGACCTGCCACAAGAGTACGACCAGCTTCGCCGGAACGACGATGAATCACACTGGCATCACCTCCGGCTGCGCCTCGTGTCACAACGGGACGACGGCCAGGGGCAAACCCGCAACGCATGTCGTGACAACCGCTCCCTGCGAGACCTGCCACAAGAGCACGACCAGCTTCGGCGGTACCAAGTTCAATCACACCGGCGTTACCAGTGGTTGCGCAGGCTGCCACAACGGCAGTTCAGCGCCCGGCAAGCCGGCAACTCACATTACCAGTAGCGCACTTTGTGAAAGCTGCCACCGTACGACCGGCTGGACGCCGGTAGCAAAGGTGGATCACACCCAGGTCACCGGCTCATGCGCCTCCTGTCACAACGGGGTGAAGGCGAAGGGCAAGCCCACCGGTCACGTCACGACTACTGCGGATTGCGGCAACTGCCACACAACGACGACATTCGCGGGCGCGCGGATGGATCACACCGGGATCACGGGCAACTGCGCGTCCTGCCACAACGGCGTGACCGCGATGGGCAAGTCGGCGACTCACATCAGCAGTTCGACGGTTTGTGAAGCCTGCCATCGCACGACGCTCGCATGGAGCCCGGTGACACGCGTCGACCACACCCATGTCACCGGGACCTGCTCTTCATGCCACAACGGCGTCAAGGCGCAGGGCAAACCGACCGGTCATGTCGCCACCAGCGCTGATTGTGGCACCTGCCACACGACGACGTCCTTTGCCGGCGCCGGTTTCAGCCACGCCGGGATCACCAGTAATTGCGTCTCCTGCCACAACGGCAGCACTGCGCCCGGCAAGTCGGCGACCCACATCCAGACCTCAAATGTCTGCGAGGCGTGCCACAAGGCGGGTACCTCGTGGAGCGTCAGCGGGAAACCAGCGCATGCCCAGATCCTTGGCTCGTGCTCGCAATGCCACACCAAGCCCAAGGATCACCCGAAGACCACTGCTGAATGCAATCAGTGTCATAACACCCGCAACTGGGATTGATTCAATCGCTTTGCGTCACAGCGGTCGCAGTTGGTCGTGGCCGCGTGCCTGTGCACCCTTCTGCTGTCGCCCCTGGCGTTGATCTGTTCACCGCGGTCCGCAACCAGTTTCAGTTTCAATCCGAACAAAATCATTGTTTATTCAATAAGTTGAGCTGAATATTAAGTGAAGCTTAAGACAAGTATCCGATGGTTGGGATAAAAAATGTTGCTTTTCATGTACTTGCAAACTATATTTGAGGCTACAGCTTATTAATCGATTACACCTCCAATCAATTGTTCGAGCTCGAAAATCATGCGTGACAGCCGCATTGGACGAATCCGGGACGATTTGCGGCGCGCGCCAATTCCCATGCCGGTGCTCGTGCTGCTGGTGCTGTTGCTGCCGACAGCCGCATTTGGCGCCGACCCGGTGCTTGAACAGGTTCAGACCGTCGCCGACCCGAAAGGTACGGCGGTGCGAATCGAATTGAATACGCCGGTTCGACTCATCAGCCACACGCCCCAGCGCAACGGCGATCTGCTCCACCTGCAGGTGCAGCCGATCCTGATCACCGGCGACACTGAACTCCGCGACGCGGACAGAAATGCGGTCAACCGCTCGTCGCTGACCGATCGCAGTCGCATTGGTGTGCTCGGGCGTCAGACCCTGTTGTGGAGTCCCACTGCCGCCGTGCCGCTGGTCGAGGTGACCTACGAAGGTACCGGTCTGCAGCTGGTCGAGCCACCGTCGCCGCCGGTGATCCCGGGCCGACCGTCGCAGCTCGATTTTGTTCGACGCCCGGCGATCCTCGTTGGTTCGGCGGAGATCCTGTTGCGGTTCAATCGCAATGTCTTCTACGAGGTGCAACGCGAAGCCGATCCCCGGTTTCTCCGCGTCATCGTTCTGGGAGCCGCAGCCGGTGAGGTGACGTTGCCTCCCACCGAGGATGTGCCAGCCGAGGGCACGCCCGGCTCTGATGGAACGGATGTGCCGAGGACTGGCACGCCAGCCCCCGGTAGCCCGGACGCGGCGCCCAGCGATGGCAGTGTGGTGCCCCCGACAGAGACGGCGGCAGCGCCCGCAAGCACTGACACCGGCAACGAATTCGTCGTCAATCTTGCCTCCGGCACCAAGCCGTTTGCTGACAGCGTGGTCAACGCCGTGGAGGCCGCGCCCGGCACGCGGGCATACGTCGCGCCATTCGAAAAGGATGGCAAGACCTGGTATCGACTCCGAATCGGCTTCTTTGCAGATGCCGCCGCGGCGCAGGCTGCGCGCGACGCCATCCGCGGCAGCTACCCGCAGGCGTGGGTTGCACGCGCGACCGAGGCCGAGCGGCAGGGTGCCGCTGCGGGAGTCGACGGCGTCGCTGCTGCCGCCGGCGCTGCCGCAGCAGCCGAGGGCGTGCCGCCACAGCAGGCCGAAGCCGCTGCACCGGCAGCGATTGCCGCGCCCGGCAGTTCGAGTGAGGCGATCGAGCAGGCCAGGCAGGCACTGATCGACAAGGACTATGACACGGCGATCGGACTGCTGACGCGTGAACTGGAAGACCCGAACACGCCTTATCGTCTCGAGGCGCTTGAGCTCTCCGGTGTCGCACGCGAGCGCAAAGATCAGCTGGCATTGGCGAAGGCTGACTACGAACGCTATCTCGAGTTGAATCCGAAAGGCGAGGGTGCGGATCGGGTCAAGCAGCGCCTCGATGCGCTGGTAACCGCCGATGAAAACCTGCGCGAGAAGCTGCGCCTGTCAAAGCAGGAGAAGATTGGCGGCGGCGAGGCACCGGCGCAGGCGGCGCCGGAAACCGAGGTATTCGGTGGCGTCGCGCAGATCTATCGGCGGGAGAATCAGTTCATCGAGGATCTTGGCACCGACCCGGTGCAATCCAGTCTCGAAAACGATCTCGACCTCAACGTTCGCCGCCGCGGCGAGAAGGCGGACCTGCAGGCTCGCTTCTCAGGCGGCTATCTCTACGATTTCCTGCACAATGGTCCGGATCCGGAGACCCGGATATCGACGATGTTCTTCGACGCCCAGGACAAGGAGCGCAAGTACCAGGCGAGGATCGGACGCCAGTCATCGACAACCGGCGGCGTGCTCGGACGCTTCGACGGTGGCCTGCTGGGTGCCCGCCTGACAGACTGGGCGCGTCTGAACTTCGTCAGCGGTTGTCCGGTGGAATCCAGCGTCAATCGTGCGATTCACTGTGAAAAGGCGTTTTATGGCGTAAATGCCGACATCGGCACCTTCTGGGAGGCACTGTCATTCAACGTCTATGGCATCGAGCAGCAGTTCGACAGCACTATCGATCGACGTGCCGTTGGCGCCGAGATGCGCTACTTCAAACCGAACTATTCGCTTTTCACGCTGCTCGACTACGATGTCTCCTACGGCGAACTGAACACCTTCCTGATGCTCGGAAACTACATTTTCGAGAACCAGGCAACGGTGAATTTCATCGTCGACCACCGCACCTCACCGATACTGACAACGACCAATGCGTTGCAGGCGCAGCTGGTGGATTCACTGGGGGCACTGGATGAGTTCTACTCCGACGATCAAATCCGGAATCTGGCCGAGGAGCGTACCGCGATCAGTGATGCCGTGACCGTCGGCGGTTCGTATCCGCTGGGAGATCGATTCCTGATCAACGGCGACATGACGCTGACCAGCATCTCGGGCACGGAGGAATCGATTGGCCTCAATGGGGCACCGGATGTTGCATCGACATCGCGCACCGGCATCGAAAAGATCTACGGACTGCAGCTCATTGGCAGCAACCTGTTCAAGACCGGCGACACTTCCATTGCCGGCGTCAGGTTCTCGGATCTCGAGGATAGCGATACCACGTCGTTCCTGTTCAACGTTCGCTATCCGGTCACTGATCTGCTGCGCATCTCACCGCTGCTGCAATTCAGCCATACCAGCAGCGATGATCAGACCGAGGACTGGACGGTGCAGCCCGGTCTGCAGATGAACTACCGGGTGAAGGAGCGCATGCAGCTGGAGTTCGAAACCGGGGCGGAGTGGTCGCTGCTCGGCAACCCGGGCGCGGATTCCACCGAATTCCATGACTATTTTGCGAGCCTTGGATATCGCTACGATTTCTAGCTGAGCCCTGCAATCTGCAGAGGACGGCGTCTTTGATTAAGCCTAAGGAATCTACCTGCAACATAGCGCAGCAGATGCGGCTGCGTTCGGCTCGATTGCCACGGTGGAAGCAGTCCCAACTCCTGCAGCGTGTCTCGACAGTGCCCGCCAAAACCGCAGCCGTCAATGGCGCAGGCTGAATAGCATGCTCTGACGTGCGCGCCGCGAGGCTTGCGTCGTATCCGCCTGCGCGCTGTAGCGCCACTTTGCAATCGCCCGCAGGGCCGCCTCGTCGAAAACTCCCGCCGGAACCGCCTGAACAATCCTGGGTGCTCGCACGTCTCCCGACTCGGTGATCTCGAACTCGATGGTCACGACGCCTTCGATGCCGGCGCTGAGCGCATCCGGAGGATACTCCGGCGGTACCCGGAAACTTGCCACAGGATTGACGATGGTTTGGACTGGCTGCCTCCTTGCCCTCGAATCTGCACCATCAGAACCAGCACCGATGCCACTGCCGCTGCCTGCTTTCGCGCCTGAATCCACGCCTGTCCCCGCCAACGTAGCCGCCTGACTCGACGGGGCAGCGGTTGATGCAGCAGCGGGAATCGATCGGGTTGAGCCTGCACTCGGCCGCTCCATAGTCTTCTGTTGTTGGGGGTCATAATGTGGCGCTGGTGTCAGGTCAAGCGCCGGTAACGGCATTTCTCCGGCGGCGAGATCATGCATGGGCAGCTCGACAGCCGATGCGGCCAAAGCGCGGGCACCGTCAGCCGCCAACGACTCTTTCGGTGCCGCGTCGAGTGGTCTGTACGCGGGATTGAGCGGCACGTAGTCAATTATTTGCACAAACTGGCTTTCGCCTGCCTGCTGAGCCTGTTGCGCGAACGGGTTCATCAGGCTGACGGCGATCCCGAAGATCACTGCATTGACCGCCACTGCACCGGCGCCGGATACCAGGTAGCGCCTGAGCGGATGAGGTGTGAACGGCGGTGCGCCAGCGAAAGGCTGGACCAGACTCAACTCGAGGGGGGCACCGGCGCGCGCTTCAGTGGTCGTCAGCGCAGCGGCTAGCGCTTGCGTTGGCTGTTCGGGCGGCGGCTGTGCCGGCGCGACGGGCCTGACCATTGGCTTGCGATCGGAATTGCCGGTGTTTGCCTCTGCGGCCGTTGACCGATTCGTCGCCGTACCGATGTCGGCCCTCGGCGTTGCTGGTGGCGCAATGGCCGCGGAACGCATCGCCGCCGGCCTGGCGACTGGCGGCGGCGTTGTCAGCGCAATGGTGGCGGCGGCAGCGGTCGCGCGCGCGACCGGGGTACGTGGCTGGGTCAGAAGCCTGGTGCGGAACAGGCTTGGCGGCTGAGCCGTTGCCAGTCGACCAGAGTCTGCCGTGGCGGGGATTCGTTTGGGTTCTGTTGCAGGATCAGGCTGCCTCGACTCCGGCTGCGTCAGCAGCTGCGATGCCTTGTGAACGTGCATCGCCGCTTCAATCCTTGAGAGTTCGTAGCTCGATTCGGGGCTGTCTTCGCCCGGCAGCGGCTTGCCGAACGGATATTGCTCGTGATCGAATTCCAGATCGGCAGATGTCATCTGTCCGTTGCTGAAGTCCGCCGGATCAGTCAGTTCGATCTCTTCAATCTGCAGATCGATCGGAAGCTCATCACGGTTTGCCGCATCGACGACGATGCTGACTGGATCCAGCGTCGCGGCAGGTGGAGATGGTTCCTTCGCTTCCACCGCCGGCAGAGGCGGCTGCGGTGGGGGGGTGTCGGTGATGACAGCGGGCACCCGTTGAGTCGGTTCGAGTGCGTGCGGCACCGGCGGAACTGGCAGCGATGTGTCGACCGATTTCGGATCGGGCCTCGCAACCGGCGGGGTGTCGGCCTCGAGCATGTTCATCCGGCGGATGATGCAACCACGGAACTGGCCGGTGGTCGCGACTATCTGCAGGAATGAATCGATCAGAGCGTCGAAGGCGTCGTAGTCGCTCAACGCCCTGCGCAGCTCGGTGGGGAAGTCGTAGTAGGTCAGCGTGTCCTGGTAGCTGGCGGCGAACTGGATTCCGGTTTCCCATAGACCGATGGCAGTCAGCGCGCCAATTGCATCGGCGGCGGCGCGTTCAGCGCCTGCACGATCCGGCTGCGCGTGAATGCGACGCATCGAGCGTTCAATGGAACCTGCGTGCGCGGGAGGGACGCTTTGCAGCACGGATTGATAGAAGGCCTGCAATGGCGACTGCCAGCGTGCAGCCGGGAATAACTGGCTGGCCCTGGCCTGGCAGGCTTCAGGCGCGGTGGAGACGAACAGTCTGGTCTCGCGCCCGTCACCCGCAAGAATCTGCTGCAACAGACGATCCCAGGCAACGACAAGGGAATCGAGGATCATCGTTGCGGCGACCACGCCGACGCGCTTGGTGTCGTCGATGCCGATGGCGATCAGCACGGGCATCGCATGATTGGCGATACCGGTGGGTCTAGAGATCTGCAGGCGATCGACGAACAGGTAGGGAAAGCCTGCATGCCGCTGCTGACCGACGGTGATTTTCTCCTGCGCGCCCATTATCGTGCGTTGATCAGCTCCAGCGGGAGTTGCGGTTGGCCAGGGACTGCATTTCGATTCCTGTGCACAACGTTTGCTGTTGAAAAGCCGCAATAACTCCATTGGGGGAATTACTCGCACGATGCTGCAGAACGATCCGGTTGTCTGTGATTCGCATCATCAAAACGAAGTCATCAACATGAATTGGGTCGGTGATCGCGACTTCACTTTTGGCTGACATCGCTGACTCCTTAACAAAGACTTAAATCATCGACGACTAAGGCAAAGGCAGCCGGCGGTGCCACGGCAAGATCGGCGTAGCCGAGTTCATCCGCTTCAAGGCCCGAAGGTGGCGGCCGACCGGTGCTGCGATCGCCTCCACTCCATGGTGCCATCGGCGATGCACACGAAGTGTTTCGTTTCCGCGCCAGCGGCATCATCGCCGCTTCATTGCTGTTGATCCCGAAGGTTGAAACTGGCCCGGCGTCCTCGCCGACGGTACGGCTCCAGGCCGGTTTGGCGGCTTCCTGAGTCGGTGTGCCTCCGGCTCCGCCGTACCCTGAAAATGTTACAGAAAACTTAAGAATCAACAGGATATATACGGGGGAAAAGATACCACATATACTGCAGATGTTCAGCGGGATTTCTTCCCGCGTCTACAGAGGAGAACCATTGTGACAATCCGAAACAGCAGTTCCCGAACGCTGAAAATCGTTGTAGTCGGCGCGTTGATCGCCGTGGCTGGCGACAGGCTCGAAGCGCGAACCAATCGCATCGATCCCACGATGAGCCAGCCGTTTGCGTTCACAACCGGCAATGTGCTGATGCTCGCCGATGCGGAGCAGGGTGTTGCCCGCCTTCCAGCCGTTGTCGGCAGTGAAGGCAACGACGATACCGACAGCCATTTTGCGTTTGAAGGCTCAAACGAATCCGGAATCGATCACCACAATCAGGATCATGATCGCGACGATCGGCACGAGCTTGAAGATCATGCAGAACACACGGAACACACCGAACATCATGATCGCGACAGCGACACGCAATCCGGTGAACGAAGCGAACATCCCGAACATGACCGGAATTGAATGGCCTCGTCCGGTTCAGCAGTTCTGACGGAACTGTCAACGTCATCTGCAGGGCAGTGGTCAGATCCCGGGCCGCGGATCGACACCTGGTGCCAGGACGATGAAGGACTTTCGCGTCGTCTCGAGGATCTCCCAGGTGCCGCGGCTGTTTGCCGGGAAGTACACCACGTCGCCGGCGTGGATATGAAACGGCTCGCCGCCATCCGGTGAGAAGATCGCATGCCCGGAAAGAAAGGTGGCGAGTTCGGCATTGAGGATCTGTCGAACCCATTTTCCGGGCGTGCATTCCCAAACACCCGCCGAACTGCCATCGGCTGATTCGAAAAGCGTCTGTCCGCGAAGTCGCGATACCGGCGTGTCGATGGGCACTGGCACCGCTCCCCAGTCTTCCAGTTCGTCGGAAGGAATTCGATCGGATCCGGTCAACCGCCTCTGTGTCACCATGCGCAGCGTTCCCCTCGTTCAGTCAGTCAACCCGATGTGGTTCGGGCAAAGGGTCATCAGCCTTTGCCACCTGCCTGAAGGCTAACCCAACCAGACATGCGCTGCCACGGCTGCGTGCTGGGGAGCGGATCGTCAGGGCATTCGATTGACAATGACCCGCGTCCATTTGGATCGATCGCCGGCATTGCGGGTGTCGATGCGGGTGTCGCCGCATCGCGCCGGTGGCAACCAGACCTCTCGCGGTCGCCATCGCTGCCGGCGCATCGGTGCCGGCGAGCGGCCATGCCATACAAGCAGCGTCAACCCAACTATCAACATCCACGTCATCGCAACATTCATTGGCGCTTTCCTTTCCGGATAGTCTTCGGTGGTCATCCATGATTCGGATGCCGGCGATCCATCGCCGGCATGGCAGTCGTGGGTCAACCGCCGTTTCGGAGGGGTAGGCCGAAACCCGGGTGGGAAAAACATGGTCTGCAAACGACATTTTCTCGAGAGACTGGGCGTCACCTCCTGCATTGCTTCCGAGCCAATCGACGTCGGTCATTGTGGTTGCAGTGCTAGCTCATGGCGTGAGCCAGTAAACCTGCCGTTGGCGAATTCTGATGCTCCAGGGCATCCTCCGCACGGCCGCCCGGTGCAGGACCATCTTCATTCGCGCCAGCGCTGCATCGGCTCTTGGGCCCGACACGGCGCGGCAGTGTCCGATCGATGGCAGGGTGCGAAACCGGCGAACAAGGCCAGATGGCCGAGGTCATGCCCGTGCGCCTTGATCGCCTGGGCTGTGGATCTATCTCACCACCGATTGATTGCGATCAACGCTGTCGCCATACCCGCGATCTGATACTGCGGCCACTTCACAGCCAATTCCGAGCCGGGAGGCCACATGTCGCACGGCAAACACGATGATCAGACTCAATCCTCGCAACACGGTCATGGCGGACGGCGGATCGCCGGTCGCGCACAGCAGGACAATCGCGGCGATCCGTATCATTCGACTGCCAAGCTAACCGATCCGACCGTTTGTCCGGAATGCAAGGCCATCTACCACAAGGGTCGATGGCATTGGGGCGAGACAGTGCCGGGGGCGCATTCGATGCTGTGCCCGGCCTGCCGCCGAATCAGGGAGTCGGTGCCGGCGGGTATCGTCACGCTGGCCGGCGAATACGTGCGGTCGCATCGCGACGAGCTGATCAGCAACATTCGCGCGCAGGAGCAGGCCGAGCGGGCCGAGCATCCGATGAACCGGATCATCGAGCTGGTCAGCAGCGAGGACAGTGCCACCATCGAGGTGACGACCACCGACATTCATCTGCCGCGCCGGATCGGCGAGTCGATCGAGCGCGCCAACGGCGGCACGCTGCATGAAGTCTACGACGAGGACGGATATTTCCTCCGGGTGGACTGGCGGCGCAACGGCTAGACGCCGAGGGGGGCTTGCCCCGGCGGCCCCTGGCGCCCATTCGCAGGGACAGCCAAGCACTCGGTAAGCTTGCGTGGTCGCGCAAACCCGGTACGCTGGCGCGCAATGTCCGCGCACCCGTACGCCAAGCCACATCGTTCCGAGCCGCCCCGGCCGCGCATAAAGCGGCGTTCGATCGCGTCAGGCGTATTGCAGGCCTGCCTGGATGGCGGCATGCACCCGGTGCTTGCCCGTGTAGTCGCCGGCCGCCCGATGCCCATCGACGCCGACCCGTGGGCGGTGGTCTCGCCGTCGCTGTCGCAGCTCGATGACCCGGCCGGCTTGCCCGATATCCAGGTGGCCGCCGAGCGCATCGTGCAGGCGATCATCGGCGCCGAGTACATCGGCGTGGAGACCGATCACGATTGCGATGGTGTCACCAGCCATGCAGTGCTGCTGCAGGCCCTGCAGCGCTTCGGACACCCCGGCGAACGCTGCCTGAGCTTCATCGGCCATCGTTTGTCCGAGGGCTACGGTCTGTCGCCGGCACTGGCGACAAGGATCATCGAATCGAATCCGCGGCCGGCATTGATCATCACCGCCGACAACGGTTCCTCCGATGAGCCACGCATCGCCAGCCTGAAGGCGGCGGGCATCGATACGATCGTCACTGATCATCACGAGTTGCCGGTTGCGGGTCCGCCGCCCTCGGCACTTGCCTGCGTATCACCGTCGCGGGCCGATTCCGGCTACCCCGATCGCACGATAGCCGGCTGCATGGTCGCCTGGCTGCTGATGTGCGTGGTGCGCCGGGCGCTGATCGACCGCGGACGGCTGCCAGCCGATGCGCCGTCGCTGGCGGACCTGCTCGATTTCGTCGCCCTCGGTACGGTGGCCGACTGTGTCAGCCTGGCCACAAGCATCAACAACCGCGCCGTCGTCCGTCACGGTCTGCAGCGGATCAATGCCAGCACACGCGCCTGCTGGCGGGCCTTGCGTCCGCGACTGAGCGGGGAACGGCCAATCAACGCCCGCGACCTGGCCTTCATCGTCGGGCCGCGCATCAACGCCCGCGGCCGGCTCGACGAGGCAATGCCCGGTGTGCATTTCCTGCTGGCGGACGCGGAGACGGCGGCGGCGGAGCTGGAGCTGCTGCTGAGCGGGGAGAATGACGCACGCAAGAAGATCGAGGCCGAGCTGAAGGCAGTCGCACTGCGCGAGGCTGCGGTGCAGGCGGGAGCCGGGCGCTGTTCGCTGGTGATCTGGATGCCGGATGGACACCCCGGTGTGCACGGCATCGTTGCCAGTCGTGTGGTCGAGGCATTCGGCAGGCCGGCGGTATGCCTGTCACCGAAGCTCGGCATCGAGGAGTTGGTGTCGGGCTCGGCGCGCGGCATCGACGGCTTTCATGTCCGCGACGCGCTGCAGTTCGTCAGCGAGCGGCAGCCGGCGCTGATGCAGGCGTTCGGGGGCCACGCCGGCGCGGGCGGGTTGACGCTGTGCCGCGATGGCATCGCCGCCTTCAGCGAGGTCTTCGAGCAAGCCGCTCGCACTCAGCTGGGTTCGGGGGCCGACCTGCATCCGGTCATATGGAGTGACGGGGCGATCGGGCTGCAGTCAATGACCGTCGAAACAGTTCGCGCGCTTGCCACGCTCGAGCCCTACGGCCGGCAGTTCGACGCGCCGCTGTTCGATGACGAGTTCGTCGTCGAGATGGTTCGGCCGGTCGGCAACGGGGCACACCTGCGACTGATGTTGCGGCTTGCCGATGCGGGGCGGCCGATAGAGGCGATCTGGTTTCGGGCGCGACAGCCCGATGAGCCGCTGCCGGTGCGCGAGGGGGCGCGGGTGGGGGTTGCGTTTACACTCGAGGAGAACATCTATCGCGACATTAGTCGCGTGCAGCTGGTGGTCAGGCAGCTCTGGCCGCTGCGGTAGCGGCCAGAGTGTTGCAGGCAGAGGCCGGCGACGCTTCTCGCGCTATCACGCTCCCTGTGCCAGCGCATACAGTCGACGCACGCGTTCCTCGGTGCTCGGATGGGTCGAGAACAATCCGGCCAGGCCGCGACCGGAGAGCGGATTCATGATCATCATCTGCGCGGTCTCCGGATGCGCCTCGGCCGGCATCATCGGAATGCCGCGGCCGTAGCTGCTGATCTTGGTCAGCGCGTCGGCCAGCGCCTTCGGATCGCCGCTGATCTCCGCACCGCCACGGTCGGCTTCGAATTCGCGCGCGCGAGAGATCGCCATCTGGATCAATCCCGCGGCCATCGGGGCGAGCAAGGCGACCAGAATGCCCGCCAACGGATTGGCTGGGCGGCCATCCTCGCCGCGACCGCCGAAGAACATCGCAAAGTTTGCCAGCATCGAGATCGCGCCGGCCATCGTCGCCGAGATCGTCGAGATCAGGATGTCACGATGCTTGACATGCGCGAGCTCGTGCGCCATCACCCCGCGCAGCTCGCGTTCGCTGAGGATGCGCATGATGCCGGTGGTCGCCGCGACGGCCGCATGATTGGGCCCGCGTCCGGTCGCAAAGGCGTTGGGCTGATCCTCGTCGATGATGTAGACCTTTGGCATCGGCAGACCGGCGCGCTCCGCCAGTTCCGCGACCATGCGGTAGTAGGCGCCGCCGCTGGCCGCATCGACCTGCTTGGCGTTGTACATCCTCAGCACCATCTTGTCGGAGTTCCAGTAGGCGAACAGGTTCATTGCGCCACCGAACAGCAGCGCCATGATCATGCCCTGCTGGCCGCCCATCATGTTACCGACGACGCCGAACAGCGCCATGATCGCCGCCATCAGGATCGAAGTCTTCATCCAGTTAAACATATGCGTTCATGTCCTCGTTTGGGTGTTGGTCTGTCAACATGACCCTGAGACCTGCGGAACTCACGCCGGTTCCAGTCGCCTGCTGCGGATAAAATTGGGCAATCGAGCGAAGATTCAAGTGCTTCCGGCGCCCGCACCACGTTGGCGCAGACCATCGAGATAGGCGTCAACGGAGACCGCCGCGATGTTGGCGAGGCGGAACTCCCCGGGTGCCAGCATCCAGCTGGAGATCAGGCCCTCCACCAGTGCGTGCAGACCGATGGCGGCGGACCGCGGAGTGACGCCGGCGCGCAGCTGCCCACGCCGGCGCGCGGCGCGGAAGCCGCGCTCCATCGTCTGGATGCAGCGGTTGCGGCAGGCGAGGCAGCTCTCGCGCGCCACCGCCATCTCATCGACCAGCTCGCACTTGTTGATGACGATGTCGAAGACACGCTGGGTGCGCTTGTCCATCGCGGTCTTCTGCAGGATCTGAACAGTGGATTCCCGCAGATCGCGCAGCGGGTCCGCTGACGCGGCGGCCACGATGGCATCGGCAACCGCCTGGATCGGCGAGATCACCCGCTCGAGCAGCGCATTCAGTACATCGAGCTTGTTGTTGAAGTGCCAGTAGATCGCCCCACGTGTGACACCGGCGCGTGCAGCGATGTCGGCCAGCGAAGAGCGGGCGACGCCTTGTTTAGAAAAAACGACCTCCGCAGCGTCCAGTATCTGTTGTCGCGTGGCTTCGGCCTCTGTCTTTGTGCGTCGCGCCATCTCGTGATATACATACACCCGTGAATGTATAGTCCAGCGTCAATTGTAGCCACGTCTGGCGGGAAAGCGAAGTGCGGAGGGTGTGGAACCATGAGCGCGAATCAACGCGTCGGGCTGTTTGCCTTGTCGATAGGCATCGGAGTTGCGTGCCTCGCAGCGGCCGGATGCAAACCGCAGACGGGCGCGCCGGCCGGCGCTGCCGAGGGCGGAGCGCAGATGCCGCCGGCCGCAGTCAGCGCCGCCGAGGTCGTCGAGCGCGAGATCACCGAGTGGGACGAATTCACCGGCCGAATCGAGGCAGTCGAGTCGGTCGATATCCAGCCGCGCGTTGCGGGCTACATCGAGAAGGTCAATTTCAGGGAAGGCGCCGAGGTCAAGAAGGGTGACGTGCTGTTCGTCATTGACCAGCGTCCGTACCAGGCCCAGCTGGCGCGCGCCAGTGCCGAACTGGCGCGTGCCAGGGCGCAGGCCCAGCTGACCGCGGCGCAGGCCGCGCGCGCGCGCAAGCTGGTGCAGACCAACACGATGTCGCAGGACGAGGCCGATGAACGCAAGGCTGCCAATGCCCAGGCCGCTGCCGACATCCAGGCCGCCGAAGCCGCCGTCGTCACTGCCCAACTCAACCTCGACTATACCGAGATCCGCTCGCCAATCGATGGCCGTGCCGGTCGGGCGATGGTGACCCCTGGGGATCTGGTCAGCGGCGGCGAGATGGTGCCGCAGGCCACGGTGCTGACGACGGTGGTGTCGATGGATCCGGTATACGTGTATTTCGAGGGTGATGAGCAGACCTACCTGCGCTATGGCGCGATGGCGCGCAGCGGCGAGCGACCCAGCTCGCGCGAGACCGCCAACCCGGTGTTCGTCGGCCTCGCCAACGAGGAGGGCTTCCCGCACCAGGGCAAGATGGACTTCGTCGACAACCAGCTCGACCCGGCAACCGGCACGATCCGCGCACGCGCAGTGCTGGACAACAAGGACCGCTTTTTCACTCCGGGTCTGTTCGCGCGCGTGCGCCTTATCGGCAGTGGCAAGTTCAAGGCACTGTTGATCGATGACAAGGCGGTGCTGACCGATCAGGATCGCCGCTACGTGTATGTCCTCGGTCCCGGCAATACCGCGGTGCGCAAGGACGTCAAGCTCGGGCGGCTGGCCGAGGGCATGCGCATCGTCCTCGAAGGTCTGAGCGTCGGTGACAAGGTCATCGTGCACGGCGTGCAGAAGGTGTTCTTCCCGGGCATGCCGGTGGCGCCGCAGATGATCAGGATGGGTGATCCGCCACCGCCACCGGCCGCACCGGGTGGTGAAATGCCGGCGGCGGCGCCGGAGGGTGACGAGCCAGCAAAGAAGGCCGAGGGCGGTGCGACCGAAGGATCGGGTGCATGAAGGATTTCTCGGCGTTCTTCGTCGACCGCCCAATCTTCGCGGCGGTGCTGTCGATCATCATCTTCGTTGCCGGCGCGATCGCGATCCCGTTGCTGCCGATCACCGAGTATCCGGATGTCGTGCCACCGTCGGTGGCGGTGCGCGCCGTCTATCCCGGTGCCAATCCGAAGGTGATCGCGGAGACGGTGGCCACGCCGATCGAGGAGGCGATCAACGGCGTGGAGAACATGATGTACATGAAGTCGGTGGCCGGGTCGGACGGCGTGCTGCAGGTCACCGTTACCTTCAAGCCAGGCACCGACGTCGATCTGGCGCAGGTGCAGGTACAGAACCGCGTCAACCAGGCGCTGGCGCGACTGCCCGAGGACGTCCGCAGGCAGGGAGTTGCCACCCAGAAGCAGTCGCCGAATCTGACGATGGTCGTGCACCTGTTCTCCCCGAGCCAGAAGTATGACGTGCTCTATCTGCGCAACTATGCGACCTTGCATGTCAAGGATGAACTGGCGCGCATCAGCGGGGTCGGCCAGGCGATGGTGTTCGGTGGCGGCGACTATGCGATGCGGATCTGGCTGGACCCCGAGAAGGTCGCGGCCCGTGGCCTGACCGCGGCCGAGGTGGTCAATGCGGTACGCGAGCAGAACGTGCAGGTGTCGGCGGGATCGATCGGTGCGCCGCCGCAGCCGAACGGCAGCGATTTCACGCTGTCGGTGAATGCCGTCGGCCGCCTGGTCACAGAGGAGCAGTTCGGCGACATCGTAATCAAGACCGGAACCAGCGGCGAGGTGGTGCGCCTGCGGGACGTGGCCCGACTCGAACTGGGCGCATCCGACTACTCGCTGCGCTCGCTGCTCGACAACCAGCAGGCAGTGGCGATCGCGCTGTTCCAGTCGCCGGGTTCGAATGCCATTGCACTGTCGGACCAGGTTCGCGCCAAGATGGCGGAACTGGGCAAGTCATTTCCCCAGGGCGTGGAGTGGAAGGTGGTCTACGACCCGACGGTGTTCGTGCGCGACTCGATCAAGGCGGTGGTGACGACGCTGTTCGAGGCCATCGCGCTGGTGGTGCTGGTGGTGATCCTGTTCCTGCAGACCTGGCGGGCCTCGATCATTCCACTGCTGGCGGTGCCCGTGTCCATCGTTGGCACCTTCGCCGTGTTGCTGGGACTCGGATTCTCGATCAACACGCTGACGCTGTTCGGCATGGTGCTGGCCATCGGCATCGTCGTCGACGATGCAATCGTCGTCGTCGAGAACGTCGAGCGCAACATCCAGAACGGGCTGACGCCGCTGCAGGCGGCGCATCAGGCGATGCGCGAGGTCAGCGGTCCGATCATCGCGATCGCGCTGGTGCTCTGCGCGGTGTTCGTGCCGATCTCGTTCCTCAGCGGCGTCACCGGGCAGTTCTACCGGCAGTTCGCCGCAACGATCGCCATCTCGACGATCATCTCTGCCATCAATTCGCTGACACTGTCGCCGGCACTGGCAGCGGCCCTGTTGCGGCCGCACGATGCCAGGCCCGACCTGCTGACCCGCCTGATCAACTTCTGCTTCGGCTGGTTTTTCCGGCTGTTCAATGCGGTGTTCGGCGGCATCACGCGCCTGTATGCGGGGGCGGGGCGGCCGGCGCTGCGGCTCGCGCCGGTGATGCTGCTGGTCTACGTCGGCATGGTATGGCTGGCAGTGAAGCTGTTCATGAGCGTGCCAGGCGGTTTCATCCCGACCCAGGACAAGCTGTACCTGATAGGCGGTGTAAAGATGCCGGAAGGCTCGTCGCTGGATCGCACCGAGACGGTCGTGCGCAAGATGACCGATATGGCGATGAGCACCGATGGCATTGTCGGCGCGGTTCAGTTTCCCGGACTGAACGCGCTGCAGTTCAACAACACGCCGAACGCCGGCACGATCTTCTTCAACCTCGAGAGCTTCGACACCCGCCACCGTCCGGCGACCGAGATTGTCGGTGAGTTGATGGGCAAGTTCTCGAGCATTCAGGAGGCGTTCGCCTTCGCGATCCTGCCGCCAGCGATCCTCGGCATTGGTACCGGCTCGGGTTTCTCGTTGTACGTCCAGGATCGCAGCGGCCTCGGCTACGGCGAGTTGCAGAATGCCGTCACGATGTTCTCCGGTGCGCTGTCGCAGGTGCCGGGCATGGGTTTCCCAATCAGTTCCTACCAGGCAAATGTGCCGCAGCTGACCGCCGACATCGATCGGACCAAGGCCAAGACCCAGGGACTGGCGCTGACCGATGTCTTCGACACGCTGCAGACGTACCTTGGTTCGGTGTACGTAAACGATTTCAACCGCTTTGGCCGTACGTTCCAGGTCTATGCCCAGGCCGACGCACAGTTTCGTGACGATGCGCAGGACATTGCCAACCTGAAGACGCGCAACCGTGCCGGCGAGATGGTGCCTATCGGCAGCGTGCTCAATGTCGGGCAGGCCTACGGACCGGACCCGGTGATCCGCTACAACGGCTATCCGGCAGCCGACATGATCGGCGAGGCCGATCCGCGGGTGATGTCATCGGCGCAGGCGATGGGGACGATCGCGGCGATGGCACCACAGGTGCTGCCGGCCGGGATGGGTTTCGAATGGACCGATCTGAGCTACCAGCAGGTAACCGAGGGCAGTGGCAACCTGCTGGTGTTTCCATTGTGCGTGCTGCTGGTATTCCTGGTGCTGGCGGCGCTGTACGAGAGCTGGACGCTGCCGATGGCGGTGATCCTGATCGTGCCAATGTGCATGCTGTCGGCGCTGTTTGGTGTCTCCCAGACCGGCGGGGACAACAACATCTTCGTGCAGATCGGCCTGGTGGTGCTGATGGGTCTGGCCTGCAAGAACGCCATCCTGATCGTCGAGTTCGCCCGCGAGCTGGAGATGCAGGGGATGGCAACGGTGGAGGCGGCGATCGAGGCATGCCGGCTGCGTCTGCGGCCGATTGTGATGACGTCGGTGGCGTTCATCGCCGGCGTCCTGCCGCTGGTATTCTCGCACGGTGCTGGCGCCGAGGTGCGCCGGGTGATGGGTATCACCGTGTTCTCCGGGATGATCGGCGTAACCGTGTTCGGACTGCTGCTGACGCCGGTGTTCTACGTCAAGATCAGGCAGTGGTTCGGCAAGCCGCTGAAGGCCCATTGAGGCGAGGCCCCGCGCCAGCCGCCTGTCGGGTGTTGCACGCCGTCTGCTGGCGGTGACCCGCAGGCGCCGGGGTCGAGCCGGTGAGAGGGGAGGTATCCGCCGGCATCGAGGTCGACGCCGTCACTCGGCAACCGGGTTGACCGTGCGCTGACAGCCCAGCGTCGTGCAGCCAGCCTGATCAGGCTCGCGCCCGCTGTGTGCCCGCCGCCGTCTCGGCTTCCATCTGGCTTTTGCTGAAGATGCGCTGGTACTCGGCGAGCAGCGTCCGCATCTCCTGGTCATTGGCCTGGATCCTCGCGTTCAAAACCTGCTTCTGTTCCTCTGCCGCCGCCAGCTCTCGCTCGAGTTGCTGGAAGCGCGCCTGATTCTCCGCGGTGCCGAATTCATGCGGCGTCGGCACCAGTTCGAAGCACGCCCAGAGCATCTTCTTCAGGCCGGTATGCGCCTTCAGCAGCGAGATGCCGTCGCGGTGATGATAGGCCATGGCCATCGTCCGGTAGATGTCCCGTTCGATCTCGACAAGCTCGTCGATGGCGGTGTTCACGGTATCGCCGCCGGCACGAAAGCGCTCGTCCATGACGTTGATCAGGGAGTTGCGGCGGGCCTTCAAGTCGTTCTGGACCGCGGCGACGAAATCCCTGATGACCTTCTGATCCCGGCGTGACTGCCTGAGAACATGGAACAACAACCCGGTGAACAGCAACAACAGCACGGCAGTGGATTCAAGGACGATAATCATCCACGACGGTTGAGTTCCGGCACTGATCATATGGCCTCCATGGCTGCATCTGCGTTCGACTTCTGTTTCTTCCATCGCCTGTATCCGGCGTAACCGGCGCCACCGAGCAGCGCATTGAAGGCAAGTACCAGCGCGATATTGGTGAGCAATGCCGGGTCAGGAACCGATGATTTGTCAGCTGGTGCTTCATCGGTCAGGACGGATGCGTCGCCGCCTTCGGCCTCAGCATCGTCAGCGATTCGGCTGCTTTCGGTCTCACTGTCCTCGCTGGTATCGGTGTCATTGCCAGGCGAGGCGGCCGTTGCTGCATCGCTGTCATGTTCAGTTGCTGCCGCCGCGCTGTGGTTGACCTCGCCATGGCCGGCGGCGGGCGGTTCGGGCAGGTCAGCCGGTTCTTCCTCGGTCAGCGACTCCTCCCGCGTGGCGATGTCCTCGTCGGGTGGCAACGCGCCATCCTCAACTGCAGGGGCCGCAACACGAAGACTTTGACGACGCTCGCGCATGAATGTCGGTGACTCCGCGGTGACGATCACGTCGTGTCGCCCGGGTACCTCCAGGGCAGGCAGCACGGCCTTGAACGCACCGCGGCGGCGGCCGGGATTCAGTGGCAGCTCGCGGCCGGTCCCGTCCGGGCCAACCACGCGCACGGTGAACACCGTGCTGTCCAGGATCGCGTCGGCCTCGACGCGCTCGCCGCGATTGAGCAGCGCGACCTGCAGTTCGCGATCCGCCGGGCGGGTCACGGTGCCGGCAAGCTCGGTGGTACGCAGCTGCAGGTCGGTAAGTATCAGCGCGCGGTTGTCCGGATCGGCGCGGGATTCCAGTCGCCATTGGCCGGCATCCGGGCCTTCGATGGTGATCAGATCGTAGCCCTCGTCCTGCTCCCAGCGGGATGTTCGCCGGCGCGGTCGCGGCGCTGATGGTGTCCCCATCCGGTTGAACCAGCCGGCTGGGGGGATCGTCGGGGCGCGGAATGCCACCAGCGTCACTTCGCGAATGCTGTCGTCGACGACGAAGGTATTGTCCTTCAGCGGCAGGCTGTCCGGAGCGGTGCTGGCCTCGAACATCCGCAGGAACGCACGCTCGAGTCCGTCCGCGCGGGTAACCGTTTCGTGATAGCCGCCGGTCCCGCTCGCCAGTGCCTGCATCAGCGCCGCGTCGGATTTCTTCGACAGCGCAATCGTATTGACGGTGACGCCGGAGCGCCGCAGCTGTCCGAGCTGGGCAGCAAGCAGGCGCTGGCGGGAGGCCGCGCTCTCGGCCTTGCCTTCGGCGACGTCGATGATGCCGTCAGTGAGGATGATCACCTCCCGCCGGACCGCCTTGGCGGGGCGTGCCCAGTCGGCCGTGGCGGTAAGTATCGCGGCCTCGACATCGGTGTACATGTCGCGTGAGCCGACTTTGCCCGCGCGCTTGAGTGCCGCCTGCCGCCAGCGCTCGTCAACCGGGCCCAATGGCACCAGGTCGGCAGTGTCATCGCCGAATTGCCAGGCCCCGGCAACCACTCCGTCCGGCAGCAACCGCGCCAGCAGCCTCAGTGACGGCGCGCGCAGGTTGGACGATCATTCGAACGCATGCTGCCCGAGGCATCGATCAGCACCCGGATCTCGGTGCGCGGCGGGTTCGATGCCGCGACGGCAGCGTCATGGCCGCCAAGCAATGCGAGCATTCCAAAAGGGGGGCCGCCAGTGGTCGAAAGATTGGCATGTATGGTTGGGATTCGCGCCAGCAGGGCAGCGCTGCCCTGTGAGCTTTTCTGAACGTCATCCGCAGCTTATCGGCGGCTGGCGGGATTGCTTGAACCGCTGTCCGGCGGCCCGCGACGCTCCGCCGGGGCTCGCCGGCTGGCGGGGTATAATCGCGCTCATTCCCGCGCAGGCAGGCGATTGCGCCCCGGGTTTCGATGCGGGCGAAGCCCCCGCTCACGGGTTCAATCGTTCACTTACTGGAGACGCCAACCGTGTTCCGCTGGTTCGAGAATCGGGTCGACCCGTACCCCGAGGCGCCATCCCGGACGCTGCCGCGCGGCCTGCTGCGGTTCGTCTGGGCCTGTACCGAGGGCATGCGACCGCTGATTGCGGCAATGACGGCGCTGACTGCGACCATCGGGGTCTTCGAGGCGATGCTGTTCGGCTTTCTCGGCAATATCGTCGATCGGCTCAACAGCGTCAGCCCGTCGCAGCTGTGGTCGGAGCATCGCGGCAACCTGCTGCTGCTGGCGGCGGTGATGATGGGCAGCACGCTGCTGATCGGTGTGCAGACGCTGATCAAGCAGCAGTCGCTGGCCGGCAACTTTCCGATGCGGCTGCGCTGGCAGTTTCATCGCCACATGCTCGGCCAGAGCCTGGGCTTCTACCACGACGAATTTGCCGGCCGTGTCGCAACCAAGGTGATGCAGACGGCGCTGGCGGTGCGCGACACGGTGTTCATCGTCGCCGACATCCTGGTGTTCGTGGTGATCTACTTTGCGACCATCGTCTGGCTGGTCGGCGGCTTCGACCCGGTGATGCTGCTGCCGATGCTGGCCTGGTTCGTCGGCTATCTCCTCAGTCTGTGCTACTTCGTGCCGCGCCTCGGGCGGGTGGCGCAGATGCAGGCCGATGCCCGCTCGCTGATGACCGGGCGGATCACCGATGCCTATACCAACATCTCGACGGTAAAGCTGTTCTCGCATGCGCAGCGTGAGGCCGGTTATGCGCGCGCGGCGATGCAGGAGTTCATGGCCACCGTTCGCCGGCAGATGCGGCTGGTCACCGCCTTCGAGGTGGTCAATCACAGCCTGAGCATGGCGCTGATCGTCGGCACCGCCGGGGTCGCACTGCAATTGTGGACCGAGGGCAGGGTGGGGGTTGGCGCGTTGGCGGCGGCAACGGCGATGACGCTGCGCCTCAACGGCATCTCGCACTGGATCATGTGGGAGACATCGATGCTGTTCGAGAACATCGGCACTGTGCAGGACGGCATCAACACGCTCGCGCGTCATCATTCGGTCGTCGATCGCGGCGATGCCCGGCCATTGACGGTGAGCCGCGGCGAGGTTCGTTTCGAGGACGTTCGCTTTGCCTACGGTGCCCGCGATGCGGTCATCGATGCCTTCAGCCTGCACATCCGCCCCGGGGAGAAGATCGGGCTGGTCGGCCGTTCCGGCGCCGGCAAGTCGACGATCGTCAACCTGCTGCTGCGCTTCTACGACGTCGAGTCCGGCCGCATCCTGATCGACGGTCAGGACATCGCCAGCGTCACCCAGGACAGCCTGCGCGCCCAGATCGGCATGGTGACCCAGGACACCTCGCTGCTGCATCGCTCGGTGCGCGACAACATCCTCTACGGCCGGCCGGCTGCCACCGACGCGGAGATGATTGCCGCGGCCCATCGAGCCGAGGCCAGCGACTTCATCGGCATGCTTACCGATCCAGCGGGTCGCAAGGGCTACGATGCCCATGTCGGCGAACGTGGGGTGAAGCTCTCGGGTGGCCAGCGTCAACGCATCGCGATCGCCCGTGTGATGCTGAAGGATGCGCCGATCCTGCTGCTCGACGAGGCCACCAGTGCGCTCGATTCGGAGGTCGAGGCGGCCATCCAGGCCAGTCTCTACCGGCTGATGGAGGGCAAGACCGTGGTCGCGATCGCGCATCGGCTGTCGACGATCGCGGCAATGGATCGGCTGATCGTGCTCGACAAGGGCAGGATCGTCGAGGAGGGTGACCACCGCAGTCTGCTCGCAAGGGGCGGCATCTATGCCCGGCTCTGGGCCCACCAGAGCGGCGGCTTCCTCGGCGAGGATGACGACGAGGTCGCGGCTGGCGTGTTCAATTCGGCCGCGACACCGCCTGCGGTGGCGCTGGCCGACTGCGACCGATGACTGCTGCTGCCTGCCTGCCGCGGAGCTGCAGCCGGGATGCTAGCGAAGGTTGCGCGGCTGCCGCCAGCTGCGCAGCAGCAGGTAGCCGGCAACCATGCCGCCGAGATGGGCGAAGTGTGCAACGCCCTGGTTCGAGCCGGTGACGCCGAGGTAAAGCTCCAGCAATCCATACAGCGTCACGAACAGCAGTGCCGGCATCGGTATCGGCGGTATCAGCAGCAGGATCTTGCGGTCCGGATAGGCCAGCCCGAAGGCCAGCAGCAGCCCGAACACGCCTCCCGAGGCGCCGACCGTCGGGGTCGGCGGCCGCCCGAGAAAGCCATAGACGACGAGCTGCGTCACCGCGGCGCCGACGATGCAGGCGAGGAAGTACAACAGAAACCGCTGCCGGCCGAGCAGGTTTTCGATCTCGGCACCGAACATGTACAACGCGAACATGTTGAACAGCAGGTGGGTCAGGCTGCCGTGCAGGAATCCATAACTCACCAGCTGCCAGACCTGGAAAGACGGCGTGCCCGGATACTGCGAGCTGCCCAGCGGCCACAGCGCGAACCAGAGGATCAGCAGCGGGCCGATCACCAGCTGCAGCAGGAAGACCCCGACATTGGCGATGAGCAGTGCACGGGTGACAGGGGGCAGCGAACGCATCGTGGCTGCATCCTAGCCGAAAAATGCCCGCCACTGCAGCCCATCGTTTGCCGATCGGTCAGTCTGCGCCGGTCAGAATGCGAAAAGACCGAGTGGATGGCGCGCGCGGGCAATGCTGATGATGAACAGGTAGGTTGCGAGCGCCGCCAGGTAGCAGCAGGCGCGCCGTCGCGGATGGCGCTCACCCTGCAGCACCTGCCAGCCGAGCAGGATGTAGGCGATCGGCAGAACGAGCTTCGCCGTCAGCCAGCCATCCACCAATGGGTACTGCCTCGACACCATGCTCAGCGTCACCGCAGCAGCCAGCAGCACGATGTCGATGATGACCGCCAGGGTGCGCAGCGCAGGATGTCGTGGCAGCGTCGATCCGAGCAGGGACAATCCCCCCCGCCAGGCGAACAGACCACCGGAGAGCACGACTGCCGTCACATGCACTGACCTGATCGTCGCCTGGTACTCGAGCATGCATCGAGCCTGTTGCGCCGCGGCTAGCCGGGCTGACCATCGGCACGCGGATGGAGATAGATCCACAGCGCCCGCAACGCCCAGGGCAGGAACGCGAACACCCAGGCGGCGGCCGTGACCGCCATCCACAGCGGCCTGTCGGCAGAAAACTCACCGTAAATCCGCATCACTGCGATCATCTGCACCGCGATGAAGGTGAACCACGGGATGACCCCCATCTGCAGTGCCCGCCCCGAATGCCCGTGGGTGACCCGCGTCACCATCGCCACCAGCATCGATCCAAAGAAGCCTATCGTCAATGCATGCAGCGGAGCGCGGCCGAGACCGAGGTCGGTGCCCGAATACTCACCCAGCGATTGCGCGGCAAGCAGGGCAAAGGCGAGCGGGAGCCATGCAAATGCCAGGTGGAGCACGGCGAGCAGGCCTGGTCGCATCGCCCGCCATGGCTGCCAGGCGATGCCGTGCCAGAGGAAGAACAGGCACAGCGGCAGGTCGGCGAGCCACAGCAGGTCGCTGCGATTCGAAAGATCGATGCCGAGGCGTACAGGCAGCAATACCCATAGCAGCGGCAGGCTCCAGCTTGGACGCACGACCGTGTAGCCGGCTACGATCATCTTCGAGAAGAAGGGCAGCATCCGGTGACAGACGGTGAAGTAGATCGGCAGCAACAGCGCGAAGGTGCCGATCCGTATCGAGACGGGCACGACCGTGCCCGCACCGCCGAGGCTATGGAACACAGTCAGTGCCAGGCCAATCAGGCCGACACTCAACGCGGCCAGGCACGACAAGGCATGGCGATCGGCGCCACCATGGCGGCGGCAGACGCCAGCCAGCGTCAGCAGTGCCATCGCCCAGCCGACGATCATGATGATCAATCCGATCTGCAGCAACGCCGGGTTACCGAGCAGGCCCACATGGCTCAGCAGATAGCCGCCGAACAACCCGGCAAACACCGGTATGTATCGTGATCTGGGCAGAGCCGGCTGGTCCATCCAGCGCGGGAATACCGTCAGCAGGAAGCCGAAGATGAACATTGGCAGCATGCCGTACTGGGTCAGGGTGGCATGTGCCCACCCCATCGCGATCGGCGGCTGAGGGAACGCCGTCCAGTGGAAGCGGCCGGCGGCAAGCGACAGCGACCACCACAGCATCGACACGAGCACCGAACTCACCCCGGCGAAGAACATCATCCGATGGGGTGCGGCGCTCAGCAGCGCAGGCAGATCGCTCAGCGAGGGCTGGCGCAGCAGCCCCGGACCTGTCAGTGGTTGGTTTACGGGTATCACGTCGTTCTGATCCCTGTCTGGTCACTGCGAACCTAGCGACTGTCGGCTTCGATGGCCTTGATGAAAGTCAGGGTTTTCGCGGCGATGGACTGGCGCCAGTGGGGCGCGCATGCAATTGGCTATACTGGACGGAAGTCCGCCCGCTCATCCGCGAACGTTGATTGATGAAAGCCACGCCGATCGATATCAATTCAGTGCTGACCCGGTTGCCGCTGTTTTCCACCATCGAGGGCGAATCTGTCGATGCGCTGGTCGCGGTGACCGTGCCGCGGCCGCTCCGGCGCGGCGAGGTGCTGTTCAATCGCGGCGATCCATCGCTTGGCTTCTACGTGGTTGTCAGCGGACAGATCAAACTGGCGTTCTCCACCGCAAACGGTGACGAGAAGATCGTCGATCTGCTGGGGCCGGGCCAGAGTTTCGGCGAGGCGGTGATGTTCATGGAGAAGCCGTATCCGGTATTTGCCGCAGCGCTGCTGGACTCGACCGTCCTGCACATTCCCCGCGAGCCGGTCTTCAGGCTGCTGGCTGTCGACCCGCTGTTCGCGCGCAGGATGCTCGCGGGCCTGTCGATGCGGCTGCACTCGCTGCTGCAGGATGTCGAGGCCTATTCGTTGCGCTCCGGCGTCGAGCGGGTGGTCGGGTTTCTGCTGCAGGCGGCCCCGGCCGGGGCAGAGGGCGAGGTGGCGATCGAACTGCCGGCCTCAAAGCACGTTGTTGCATCGCGCCTCAACCTGACGCCGGAGTCCTATTCGAGGGCCCAGCATCGGCTGATCGAGCAGGGTCTTATAGCGGTGAGCGGTCGCAGGATTGTCCTGCGCGACATTGCCGGCCTGCGTCAGTTCGTCACCACCATCTGACTGCATCGCGCCGATTGCCGACGATTGATTGCTTCAGCTGATCCGTATGCATACCGTGCCGTCAGCGAGGTGTGTGACGCTGTAGCGATAGCCATTGCGCGCAAGCATCGTGAAGAGTGGATGCGGCTCGCGGTGAAGCAGCAGCACGACTTCGTCGCCCGGCTTGAAGGTTTCGAGCGCTGAAACGACCCTTTCGAAGGGTTCCGGCGGTTGCAGCCCGCGGCCGTCAATCTCAATGATCATTCGCTACCTCCGATCGCTTCTGGCAGAGGCTTGCCGGGTGCCGGGATCAGCATGTCGTTGCCGATGGTACGGTGCGACTACACCGGTTGCAGGCTCCATGGCAGACGTGTTCCCAGTGCCCCGCCGCCCGTCGCCGAAGCCGCCTGATCCTGCCAGCAGTTGACTGGCATCAAGCATTCGACGGGCGCCCGGTGTCCTTGATACACATCAAGGTCCGGTTCGCCTCCCCGGTGCGACATTCTGTCGCAGGTCGCCCGGTATTTGATCCGACCACCGGGATCAAGGGCTTCCCCAGATTATCGGCTCGACAGCCACGTTCACAGCGCTCACCGCGCGGGAGGTCATCATGACAGCGACGAAGCAGGACTTCATTCCGGATCAGACGGCAGAACATGACATTCAGGGCAACGGCGACGGCCTCAGCCGGCGACGTTTCATCTCGACCGCGGCGCTGGTTGGTATGTCCGGTGCGGGACTGGCGGCCGGCCTTGCCTCCTGTGGCAAACAGCCCGTCGGCACCGATACCCCGGCTGCAGCAACTGCCGATGCAACCGCCCCGGCGCCGGCCAGCGAGGTGAAGCCCGGACAGCTGGACGAGTACTACGGCATCTGGAGTGGCGGTCACTCCGGCGAGGTGCGCGTGCTCGGCCTGCCTTCCAGCCGCGAGATCAAGCGCATCCCGGTGTTCCAGCCCGATTCGATGAGCGGCTGGGGTGTCACCAATGAATCCCGCGCGGTAATCGGCACGCGCGAGGACGGGCACCTGAAGTTCACCACCGGCGATACCCATCACGTCCACGGTTCCTATACGGACGGCACATACGATGGCCGCTACTTCTGGACCAACGACAAGATGCATGGCCGAATCGCCCGCATCCGTGGCGATGTTCTCGAATGCGACCGGATCACCGAACTGCCGAACATACAGGGCTTCCACGGCATCTTCCCCGACAAGCGCGACCCGGTCGACCCGGCCATCAACCATACCACGCGCGTGTTCTGCGGCGGCGAGTTCACGCTGCCGCTGCCGAATGACGGCGGCAACATGGACGACGCCACGCAGTACTATTCGATGTTCACCTGCGTCGATGCCGAGACCATGGAACCCCGCTGGCAGTGCCGGATCGACGGCAATATGGACCTGGTTGCGACATCATTCGACGGCAAGCTGGCGGCCTCCAACCAGTACAACACCGAGAACGGCGTCGTCTATGCGGAGATGATGTCCGCAGAGCGCGACGCCTGCGTGTTCTTCAACATCGAGCGGATCGAGAGGGCGGTCAAGGACGGCAAGTTCGCAAAGATCCCCGGTTCCGACGTTCCAGTCGTCGATGGCACCCGGGCGGCGAACCAGGATCCGGCGACGGCTCTGGTTGCCTACGTTCCTATCCCCAAGAATCCGCACGGCGTCAATGCCAGCCCCGACGGCAGGTATTTCATCTGCGCTGGCAAACTTTCTCCGACGGCAACCGTAATCGAATTGACCAAGGTGCTGGATTGGTTCGATGGCAAGCTGAAGGAGCCACGCGACGCAGTCGTAGCCGAACCGGAACTCGGTCTCGGACCGCTACATACGGCCTTCGACGGTCGCGGCAATGCCTTCACGACACTTTTCCTTGACAGCCAGGTCGTCAAGTGGAATGTCGAGGCTGCGATCGCTGCCTTCAAGGGCGACAAGAATGCCAAGGTTGTCGTGGACCGCATCGATGTCCATTACCAGCCCGGGCATCTGAATGCGTCGATGAGCGAGACCAGGGAAGCTGACGGTCGATTCCTTGCGGTGGGCTGCAAGTTCTCCAAGGATCGCTACCTGCCGGTTGGTCCGCTGCATCCGGAGAACGAGGTGGTGATCGACATCTCCGGCGAGAAGATGGTGGCATTGCACGAAACCTCGGTCTACCCGGAGCCGCACGATTTCATCATCGTCAAGCGCGACAGGATCAAGACAACGCAGGTTCGCAACATGGACGACTTTCCGCTTGCCACCAGGGACATGAATGGGTCGAGGATCGAACGCAACGGCAACAAGGTAACGGTGCACCTGACGGCGGTTGCACCGGCATTCGGTCTCAGCGAGATCCGGCTGAAGCAGGGTGACGAGGTAACGCTGATCGTCACCAACCTGGACAAGGTCGAGGACCTCGCGCATGGGTTTGCGATCCCGAAGCACAATATCAACTTCATCGTCAATCCGCAGGAGGCGAAGTCGGTGAGCTTCGTTGTCGACAAGCCCGGTGTCTACTGGTGCTACTGCACCCACTTCTGTCACGCGCTGCATCTGGAGATGCGATCGCGGCTGCTGGTCGAGCGCGCCTGAGCCTGCACCCCGGCGGCGGCATGCAGCCACCGCCGGGGTATTCGTTGCAGCCAATGGTCACCATGATTCGCTGCCGATCGGTCAGACAGTGGATTGCCGCGGCAGTCGTGCTGCTGGCAGGCAGCTGGTCGCTCGCCGTCGCAGCGGAGACGGGTTCGTATGAGGCGCCACTGCCCGTCCAGCTGACTACCGATCCCGATCTCTGCGCGTACCTGCCCTGCGCCGATGTCATGCCGGGCGCCGGGGGCTTTTCAGTCCGAATGGGCAAGCCGGCCTACGTCGAGGCCTACGATAGCGCGGCCGATGCACCGTCACGGAAGGTGATCGGGTATGTGTTCCTGTCGACTGACATCGTCGACATCCCCGGATACTCCGGCAAGCCGGTGGTGACGCTGATTGGCATGGATGCCGCCGGCATCATCACCGGCATCAGGATTCTGCGCCACAGCGAACCGATCCTTCTGGTCGGCATTCCCGAGGCGGAGCTCACCCGTTTTACCCGCCAGTTTGTCGGCCGCTTCGTCGGCAGCAAGATCGAGATTGGAGCGGCGCGCGATGACCCGGGTGTCATCGGCGTCGATGCGATCAGTGGTGCCACCGTTACCGTGATCGCGGAGAACCAGGTGATCCTGCGCAGCGGCTACGAGGTCGCGCGACAGGTCGGCATCATCAAGCCGCCCAGGCGTTTGCCGCCGGCCTACGCCGAGGTCGAGGCACCGGCCCAGTGGTCACAGCTGTTGTCGGAGGGAAGCGTGCAGCGCTTGACGGTGTCGCCGTCGGACATAGGAGTCACGGATGAAGGTCAGCCCTACATCGACATGTTCTTTGGCTATCTCAATGCGCCGGCCGTCGGGCGGCGGATCCTCGGCGACGACAACTACCGGAGCCTGATGGCGGACCTGAAGCGCGACGAGCATGCGATCTTCATTGCCGCCACCGGCAAGGGGTCCTTCAAGGGATCCGGGTTCGTTCGCGGCGGCATCTATGACCGCATCCAGGTTTCGCAGGAGATCGACACATACACTTTCCGCGATACCGACTATCGAAACCTCTACGGTATCGCCGCGACCGGCGCCCCGTCCTACACCGAGTCTGGCATCTTCATCATCCGGGGAGCCGGATTTGCCGCCGCCTATCCGTGGAAGCTGGTCTTTCTCGCCAATACCGTCGATCAGCAGACTGGCGAGCGCAGCTTTTCGACCTTTTCTCAGGAGTACTGGCTGCCCGATCGCTATCTGCAGGGCGGCAGGCCGGAGTACCAGCGGCCGGAGCCATCATGGATGAAGATCTGGAAGCAGAAGCGCTGGGAACTCGGTGGATTCACGCTGATCCTGCTGTTGACGGCGTGGATGTTCATCAATCGCGATGCGCTGGTGCGGGCCAGCAGCCGGCGCGACAAGTCGCCGCTGGAGGGTCCGAAGTACCTGGTGTGGACTGTAAGCGTGCTGGTCGTAGGCAGCTATGCGCTGGCCCAGCCGTCGATAACCCAGGTGCTGACCTGGTTCCACGCGATTGTCTTCCACTGGCGCTGGGAGCTGTTCCTGTCGGATCCGTACATCTTCATTTTCTGGTGGTTCATCATCGTCACCGTGTTCCTGTGGGGAAGAGGGTTGTTCTGCGGCTACCTGTGTCCATACGGGGCGATGACCGAGATGCTGCACAACATCGCCGGCAAGCTGGGGCTGAAGCGCCATCAGTTCTATCTGCCGCGTCGCTGGCATGATCGCGCCAAGTGGATCAAGTATTTTGTCTTTGCCGGCCTGCTGGCGCTGTCGTTCCATTCGATGCCGATGGCGGAGCGGGCCGCGGAGATCGAGCCGTTCAAGACCACCTTCCTGGTCGGCGTGTGGAACCGCTCCTGGCCCTTCGTCAGCTACTGGGTGGTACTGATCGTTGCCTCTGTCTTCATGGAGCGGCCGTTCTGCAAGTACCTTTGTCCGCTCGGCGCCGCACTGGCGATCCCGAGCACGTTCCGGTTCTTCGGCCTGCGCCGCAAGAGCGAGTGCAGCACCTGCCAGGCCTGCGCCAAGGGCTGCACGCAGCTCGCGATCGACGCAAACGGGCGCATCGATCAGCGCGAGTGCATGCTGTGCCTGGACTGCATGGTGCTCTACTACGATTCGCACACCTGCCCGCCGCTGGTTTACGAACGCAAGGCGCGCGAAAAGGCCGGACTCGCGCTGACCCGCATCACCGCCCGTGGCTATTTTGAACCGGCACCCGCGGGTGGGGTACTGGAGGCCGCACAGGCTGTGTCCCCGGCACCGCCGCCGATGGCGCGCTGGCGCGATGAGCTGTGGTTCCATCTGCTGCCGTGGTCACGGAACGTCGTTCACGAGATCCTCCCGTTGCGTGCCATCGCCGCGATGCTGCTGGTAACGGTTACCGCAGCGTGGGCACTGCTGGCGACGCAGAAGATTGCGCCGGCGGTGCTGCTGGCGTGGTGGCTGGGCTGGAGCGTCTACGAGGTGCTGACCCGCCTGCACTACAAGCCGCTGGTCAAGGAGGGCGCCTGGTGGCGGCACCAGTATCGGAAGGCGACGACCAGCGACATGATCTTCTATGTCGCCACCAAGAATCTGCTGATCGCCGTGCTGCTGTTGCGCTGCTCTCGGCGCTGGGACTTCTCGAGATCGCAGAATCACTCCCGGGGGTGCCATGGCTGCGCGCCCTGACCGGCACCATCGCCCTCGTGCTATTCGCTGCATGCCCGGCCGGCCGTGCAGAGACGCATGTCGTGAGCTCCAGCGCGACGCTGCAGGCCGCCGTCGCCGACAGTGCCCCGGGCGACGAAATCGTGCTCGGCCGCGGTCACTACCGGGCGAATCTGGTCATCGACCACCCGCTGACGCTGCGTGGCGATGGCAGGCCGCTGCTGGACGGACGGGGCAGGGCGATGTGATTCGCGTGCTGGCCAGCGACGTTCGGATAGTCGGCCTTCGGATACGCAATAGCGGAGCGGATCTCGACCGGATGGACTCTGGCGTTTTCATTGCTCGCGGCGCCGACCGGGCGCGGGTCATCGACTGCGAGATTGGCTACAGCCTGTTTGGCCTGCGCGTCGAGGCTGCCGCGGATGTCGAATTGTCAGGCAATGTCATCACCGGCAAGCGCGATCTGCAGTCTGCCCAGCGCGGCAATGGCATCCAGCTCTACAACACCACCGGCGCGCGGATCATCGACAACCAGATCAGCTTCGCCGCGATGGCATCTATGTGGATGTGTCGCACCATGCCGCTGTTCAAGGGCAACCGGATCCACCATGTTCGCTACGGCACACATTACATGAACTCGAACAACAACGTCTGGGAGGGGAACTGGTCGTACCTCAATCGTGGCGGGCTGGCGCTGATGGAGGTGCGCAATCAGGTCGTGCGCAACAACCTGACATGGGGCAATGCCGAGCACGGCATCATGCTGCGCACCATCCAGGACTCGCTGATCGAGGGCAACGTCGTCGTCGACAATGGCAAGGGATTCTTTGTCTACGACGCCGAGTACAACACGCTGCGCGGCAACCTGATCGCTGACAACCGGATTGGCGTGCACCTGTGGGCGGGTTCGTATCGAAATCAGGTCGATGGCAACGATTTCATCGGCAATGCCGAGCAGATCCGCTACGTCGCCACCCGCGATCAGCCCTGGGGCGAACGGCAGGGCAACTTCTGGAGCAACTACAGCGGCTGGGATCGTGATGGCGATGGCCGCGGTGATCTGCCATACGTGGCCAATGACCTGGTCGATCGGTTGGTGTGGCGATTTCCCTACGTAAAGATCATGCTGCACAGTCCGGCGGTGCACACGCTGCGAATGGTGGTGCAGCAGTTTCCACTGCTGCGGGCACCGAGCGTCGTCGACGAGCATCCGCAGATGCAGCCCCACCACGCCGACTGGAGCCAATCGCTTGAACGCGCCCGCCATTGAGATTTCGGCGTTGAACAAGCGCTACGGCGAGGTGCAGGCCGTGTCCAACATATCGTTGACGATTGCCACGGGTCGGCTGTTCGGGCTGCTGGGCCACAATGGCGCCGGCAAGAGCACGCTGATCAAGCTGATGCTCGGCCTGACCCGCCCGGACGCCGGCAGCGTGCAGATCCTGGGTCAACGGATCAGCGATCCTTGCTTCCGCGATACGCGCCGACACATCGGCTACCTGCCGGAGAACGTCAGCTTCTATGACAACCTCAGCGGTGCGGAGACGCTGCGCTTCTACGGTGAACTCAAGGGGATCGACGCCAGCGCCTGCGCCGAGCTGCTGCGGAAGGTCGGGATCGGCAATGCCGCGCACCGGCTGGTACGCAACTATTCCAAGGGGATGCGGCAACGTCTCGGCTTTGCGCAGGCACTGCTCGGCAAGCCGCGGGTGTTGATTCTCGACGAGCCAGCGAGTGGTCTGGACCCGGAAGGTGTGCGCGAGTTCTACGAATTGCTCGCCCGGATGCGAGAACTCGGCGTGACCATCGTGCTGTCTTCGCACAATCTGGCGCAGATCCAGGATCGCGTCGACGAGGTGGCATTGCTGCGCAATGGTGTGCTGCAAGCGGTGGGCAGCATCGCCGCTCTGCGTGCATCGTTGAACCTGCCGGTGACGATTCGAATCGGGGCAGGGGCTGGCAGCCAAGCGTCGATCCGTGAACAGCTGGCAGCCGTGGACGGCTGCAGCATCGGCACCGACAGTGCCGGCGATCTCCTGATCACCTGTGTTGAGGCGGAAAAGCTGGTCGTGCTCTCGCGATTGCTCGGGTCCGGTGTGACGCTGACGGACCTGAGCATACGCGAACCGTCACTGGAAGAAGTATTTGTCGAGTATTCAACTGGTGTTCGAAAGGTGGTCGCCGATGCCTGAATGGATGCCGGTGCTGGTTGTCGCAAGGAAGGAGTTCTGGGATCGGCTGCGCAACCGCTGGATCATTGCCGTGGCCGGCATTTTCACCGTCTTCGCGCTGGTCATCGCCTACTTCGGCACCGCGCAGGGCGGCGCGGTTGGTTTCCAGCGGATGGATGTGACGATCACCAGCCTTGTCAGCCTGGTGATCTACCTGGTCCCGCTGATCGCCCTGCTGCTCGGCTATGATGCGGTGGTCGGTGAACGCGAACGTGGCACGCTCGATCTGCTGCTGTCGCAGCCGCTGACGCGCGGGGAACTGCTGCTTGGCAAGTACCTCGGGCTTGCGACGGCGCTGGCGGTTTCTACCGTTGCCGGGTTCGGCCTGGTGGGCATCCTGCTTTCCTACGGCGTCGGTCTGGCCGCACTTGCCCGCTATGCGGTGTTTGTCATCAGCACGCTGCTGATGGGGTGCGCATTCCTGAGTATTGCCGTGTGTCTGTCGGTGGTTGCCGGCAATCGCGTCACGGCCAGCGGCATGGCGATCGGACTGTGGTTCTTCTTCGTTCTGATCTTCGATCTGCTGCTCCTTGGCGGGCTGGTCGCTTTCTCCGCCAGTCCGCTGAGTTCAGCACTGCCGATGCTGCTGCTGCTCAATCCGGCAGACGTCTTCCGGATCATCAATGTCTACGCGATGGAAGATGTTCGCGCACTGTACGGTCTGGCGACGGTCATGCCTGATCAGATCGCAAATATCTGGGTCCTCGGCGGCGTGATGCTGGTCTGGATCACGGCGCCGCTGGCGCTGTCCTATCGGGTCTTCCGACATTCCTAGGAGCTGAAATGAATAAAGACCGATGGCAAATGGCATCGATCAATCTCGTACTGGCGGTGGTACTGGCGGGATGCGGCCGTGCCGAGGCCCCGGCTAAGGCACAGGAGATCTCGCCTGAAACCGTCTGCACGCTGGACGGCATGTCGGTGAGTGACTATCCGGGACCGAAGGCTCAGATCCAGTACGCGGACGGACCGCCGGAGTTCTTCTGCGACACCGTGGAGATGTTTTCGATGCTGCTGCAGGCCGAGCAACGTCGTCCGCTGCGCGCTGTCTACACGCAGGATATGGCAAAGACCGACTGGGAGTCGCCCTTTGGCAACTGGATCGATGCACGCAAGGCCATCTATGTTCGCGGCAGCCGCAAGCTGGGATCGATGGGGCCGACCTTCGCGGCATTCAGCAGTCGGCAGGATGCCGAGACGTTTGCCAGCGCGAACGGCGGCGATGTGCTGGAGTTCGACCAGGTCACGCCGGATATGGCCGACCTGCGGGGCGGGGCCGCCCATGACGAACACATGTGAGCGAGGCCGCTGCCGGCTGAGGTGTTGAACTGGTGTCCCGATGGGCCGGCCTGAAGCCTGCGCAATGATCAGGACCCTGTTGGATGCCTCGCGACCCAGGTCCCTCAGACGTCGGGGAAGAGAGGGTGCCGCAGCCGCATGGATCTGCGGCACCCTGGCTGGGGCTTACTGTACCTGCGAGACCATGTAGTCGACGGCGGCCTTGACCTCGTCGTCACTGAGTGCGGTGTTCCCGCCCTTGGGCGGCATCATGCCCTTCTGGCCCATGAAGCCCTTGAGCGCATGCTCGTACAGCGTTGGCTTGCCCTGCGCGATGCGCGGGCCCCAGTCGTCCTTGTTGCCAAACTTCGGTGCACCGGCGACACCGGCCCCGTGGCACACCGTGCAGACCTTTTCATAGGTTGCCTTGCCATTACTGGCGACAGCGGTGGCTTCGGCGGGTGCTGCGGCGGCGTCTGCGGACGGTGCAGCGGCTTCGGCGGCAGGCGCAGCGGCTTCGGCGGCAGGCGCAGCGGCTTCGGCGGCAGGCGCAGCGGCTTCGGCGGCAGGCGCAGCGGCTTCGGCGGCAGGCGCAGCGGTTTCGGCGGCAGGCGCAGCGGCTTCGGCGGCAGGCGCAGCAGCCTCGGCGGCAGGTGCGCTCTCGGCCGGCGCGGCTGGTGCCGGCGCCTCGCTCTTGCCGCAACCGGCCAGCAAAGTGATCATCGCGACAGCAAGTGTGGTTCTCAACATCGATATGTCCTCGGGGAAGTGAATGAGATCAATTCTTGAACGCTGAATAGCGTATCGCCGATCGTCGCCCAGCACCGTGGCCAAGGTCAAGGACCTGTCCAAACGTCGGCGCGAAGATCGAGCTTCGCGGCGGTGATGGGGAATTGAATTGGACGTGGTCTCCGGTGCGGGCCGCAATTCAAGCCGCGGGCGGGCGTCGCCGGTCCTCTGCTACCACCAGCCATTGCGGGCCGTGGTGGTGGATACCTCGGCGCTGCGTGTGCTCTCCCGGCCACCAAGGTTGATGGCACTGACCGAATAGCTGTGGGTGCCGCCTATGCCGGCATCTACATAGAACTGCCCGCCACGGGTCGATATCGGCAGCCGTGTTCCGTCCCGGTATATCGCATACTCATACACATCGGATTCGGGATTCTTTGCCCAGCTGATCATGAAGGAGTCCAGGAAGCGGGTGACCTGCACCGCCTTCGGCGCGGTCGGAACGCTGGTGGCGGCCGGTATCGCAGCATTGCCGCTGACTGTGAGCGAGGTAACGGAGCCGTTGCCCGCGGTGAACACATCGGCCAGGTAGCGATTGTCGATCACGCTGACCGAGGCCGCCGAATCGAACTGGAACGCATAGGACCGATTGCCGCTGGGAGCGCCACGACGGCCGATGACGGTGTTGTTGCGCAGGATGATGTTCTTCATCAGCGGATCGCTGGCGTCACTGCCGACGTAGAAGGCCTTGATGTCGCCACTGATGTCGTTGGCCACCATCACGGTATTGTCCTCGATGGTGTTGTCGCCGCTGGAGTAGCGATCACGGATCCCGTAGACGTTGTTCTCGACGTAGCTGCCGTTGTTCGCCGGGATAGAGTACTGGACGTCGATGCGGTTGCGGTAGACGAAGTTGCGCGTCGCACCCTCCGGCGAACCCTGATCCCACCCGTCCAGTATAATCCCGCGTCCATCGTCACTGATGATCTGGTTGTCGTAGATGTGGACATTGTGGCTGCGCGCCAGCAGCACGCCGTACGGTGCCTTCGAGCCCAGGCTGCGCGACTGCTGGATGCGGTTGTTGTAGATGTTCGACTGGTTGTCGACGGTATTGCCTACATAGGCGAGCTGCATGCCGCGATGACCGGCTACAAGGATGTTGTCGTGGATTTGCACACCGCCGGCCGCCTGCGCCGAGACATTGATCGGATCCGCGCCGGCGCCGTCGGTGGAGGTCGTGCCGCCAAGCACCTCGATGTAGCAGCGCAGGATCTGCGAGTTGTTAAAAGCCGAGCTGGAGCCGGCCTGAATGCCGTTGGATTCGAAACCGGTGGTCCGAATCACGAGATCCATCGCGGTCTGTGGACCGACCCCGCCGCCATTGCTGGAGAACTGTATCGCCGGCGAGCGTGTGCTCCTGCCCGCCCCCTGCACGATGGTGCCATTGCGTATGGTGATCCGATCGACGCCGCTGCCGACGTAGATGCCGTACACGGTACTGCTGCTGGCCGCGGTGTTGTAGGTGACGGTGCGACCGTTGAGGTCGAGGGTGACATTGTCGGCGGTGATGCTGATCGCCGTCCCCGCTGCGCTGATGTCGTTCTGCAGCGTATAGATCTGGCCAGGGGTGTTCAGGCGCAGTGCGGCCGCCGGTGCCGATGCGCCCGCATCTCCGGGGTTTGCGCTGCTGCAGGCCTGGCTCAGGATCGGTGTGTCGACGACGCAGCCGGCAGGAAATCCACCGGTGAGGACGCGCGACTGGGTGCCATTGACGCAGCCGGTCCATGCGCTGTAGTAGGCGCGGGTGCATTTGCCTGCCGTGCTGACCGCGGTAAAGTCGGCCGTTACCGTCGTCGCCTTGGTCATTGTCACCGTGCATGTGCCGGTGCCGCTGCAGCCGCCGGACCAGCCCGCGAACTGGAAGCCGGATGCTGGCGTGGCGGTCAGCGAGATGGATGCACCGCTGATGAAGCTGGCGCTGCAGGTCGGGCCGCAGTTGATGCCCGTGGGTATGGAGGTGACAGTGCCGGTACCGGTGCGAGTGACGGTCAGCGCGAACTGCGACGGCGAACTGGCGACCGGGCGAACCACCGGCCGGCGGATCACCACGTTCTTGCCGTTGATTACCACGGTGACCGGGACGTAGACGACCTGATACTGGACTGCCTCGACACCGATCGCGAATACGCACAGCATCAGCATTACCAGTGTGCCGCGGCATCGAGACACCAGCGTCGCTGCGGTGCTGGTTCGGCCGAAATTGGCGGTCTTCGACATATTCGCCCCTGGGTGGCTACTGTTCAGGCGCGAAGACTACCGGAGGCATGCCGCGGCAATTTGCCACCGACATCACAAAAAACTTGTCAATAAAATGGCGGCGCGAGCACGCGCAGGCCTGCGGTGCTCACCAGCCAGCTGATCGATCGTTGGCCAATGATCGCTGTTGCGTGCCGCCGATCAGCGCGCCGCAATACTCTGGCACACGACGCGGCGGCAGCTTTGCATGGGCGGGCGCGATGGGAGTGCTATTCGCCGCCGACGCCACCATCGCTGTTGTCCTCGGCGCGATTCAGATCCTGCCGGCGTATCCGTGCCGCGGCTGCGGGAGGAGAAGCACCTGCCACTGACTCGGCGGCGGCTGCTGGCGGCTTGCCAACGATCCGGACCTCTCGCGTCGGGTAGGGAATGTCGATGCCGGCCTGGCGAAACGCGCGCAGGATGGCCTTACGCAGATCGCTGGGTACGTCGCGTCGATCGTCGATGTCGCCCAGATAGGCGAGCAGCTTGAACTCCAGCGCGTTGTCCCCGAAGCCCGTCAACATCACGATTGGCTCGGGCGAATCAAGAACCCGGGGATCGGCGGCCGCGACCGTGCGCAGGATCTCCTCGACCTGATCCGGATCGGCGTCGTAGCTGGCGCCGACGATGATGTCGATGCGGCCGGTTCGATCGCGATGGGTAAGGTTGATGACCTTGCTCTCGAGCAGGTGCGAGTTCGGAATGATCACCGAGGCCCGATCATAGGTGGTGATCTCGGTGGAGCGCACACGGATCTTGGTAATGACGCCTTCGTGCGAATCCAGCAGCACGGTGTCCCCGATCTTCACCGGCCGCTCCACCAGCAGGATGATGCCGGAGATGAAGTTGTTGCAGATGTTCTGCAGTCCGAAACCGATGCCCAGCGACAGTGCGCCGGCGACGAAGGCCAGCGCGGTCAGGTCTACGCCGAGCGTCGAGATGCCGACCAGTATCGCGATTGCCACGCCGATGTAGCCAAACCCGGAGGTGAGTGCGGTACGGGCGCCGACATCGAGATTGGTATGCGGCAGCAGCTTGTGATCGAAGAAATTCTGAAGGATGCGGGTGAGCGTCGTGATACCGATGAATACCGCAATCGCCAGCACCAGATCCGTCAACGAAAAGCGGTGGCTGCCGATGCTGATGCTGCCGAACAGCCGGCCGATCCAGCTGCCTACCTCCTTCGGTGGAATGCCCCAGAGCGACAGGCCGATCACCAGTGCCGCGCCGATTGAGGCGAGATCGACGGCGGTCAGCGACCAGAAGCCAATCTTCTCGGCCCCCTTCTCGCTGAGGCCGAGCCGGCGCTGGAATTCGTGGGCGCGCAGGCTCGAGGCGGTCAGCAGTCGCGACCATGATTCGCGGGCAAGGAAGCGGAAGGCGTAGGTTGCGCCGGCCAGCAGCAGAGTGAAGATGGTGGTGCGTAACAGGTAGTTTGCGAGCGTGTGATAGCCGAGCAGATTGGCACCGATTGCGACGATTGCGATTGCCGCCAGCGCATAGCGCAGATAACCGGAGAGCGCGGGCAGTCGCGCCTGCTTCTTCTCGATGAACCACTCGGTGCTGTCTTCGGTCTTCCAAAGGCTGGGTGGCAGCATCGACAGCAGAAGGATGCCGAGCAGCAGGTTGATGGCAGTGGAATGCAGTGCCGCCAGCTCGGCGGGTTCGCCGAAACGCTTCAGGAACGCCGCTACTGCAACCTGGATCGCGAACACCGCGGTAAGCAGATTGAGCCGGTTGCCGATCTTCTCCGAGGCCAGCGCAGAGATCGGTGCCAGCCGCCAGTTCGGCTGATCGGGCGAGAAGGCCGCGCGAACCAGTGCTGCGGCAATAAGGTAGACGACGATCGCATACAGCAGCCAGGTCGGTGCACCAATGGACGGGTCGAGAAAACGCTGCGCGAACAGCCACCAGGCCGTTGCGAGGCCGGCACTGATGATCAGCACCGGGATCAGGCCCCGGCTGACGGCCTCGACCACCGCGGCGACCAGCCTGCGACTGTAGGTCGGAAACGGCAGTGCCGGGTCGCGCCCCCAGCGAGACTGGATGCGCCGCCGCACCATTCTGCCGACCACCGCGGCGGCCAGCGTGCCCAGCGCCACCAGCGGCAGGATCACCAGATTGGCTGCGCCGCGCTGCTTCACCTCGCGGGTGTGGATGGCCTGCACCATCGTGATGATCTGCTTGCCGGCATCCAGCCACGTCTGCGGCGAGAGAGGCAGAGGTCCCTTGCTCAGCAGGTCGAGCTTGCGGCGTTCGAACTGTGCGGCGGTGAGCTGTGTCAGCAGGTCGTCGGCACGGGTGATCGTCAGTATCGATTGCTTGACCTGACCCTCGAGGTCGGCCTTGGCTGCGCCGAGCTGTTCGCGCTTGGTCTTGACGTCGACCGGTTCCGGCGGCTCCTCGGGCTTCGGTGGTGCACCCAGCGCATCGATCAGAGAGCTGAATTGATCGACGCGACGCTGCGCATTGCGTGCGTGCGACTGCGCCTTGGCACGGATGTTCTCGACGCTGTCGCGGATACGCTCCGCGGTGGCCTCATTGACGCCCGCCGCGGCAAGCTGGGTCTCGACCGACCTCAACTGCTGGTCCCACTGCGTTGACAACCGTCGGAACCCTTCCTCTACAGGCGGATCCGCGGCCCGCACCAGCGCGCCGACGGCGAGCAGAAGCACCGCGACGACGGCAAGGAGGATTCGGCGGTGGATCATTGCGGTGACCGGTTCTTGGGCATGGCGCGATTATAGGGGGTTGTGGCGTGGCGTGAACCGCGATGCCGTCGGCACTGGGGAGCCTGGGGTGCCAGTCGGACGGCAGAGAGGCTCAACCGGAGCTGGCATAGACGCTGGCCAGCATCGCTGCGGTAAAGCTCGCGCGCAGGTAGAAACCCAGCGGCAGCGTGCTGGCGCGCGCGCCCGCTGCATCGCTGGTGGCGGTGCGGCTTCGACCGTTCGCCGCCTTGGGTCTCACCTGCAGGAAGACGCCCTGTTCCCCGCGTATTGCATCCGCACGGCCGAGCGCGATCATCTCCATGTGCTCTTCCCAGTCGCGCTGCAATCGATCTGAAGTATTCGGATCCGGACTCCACAACACCGGCTGACCGACCCTTCGCTGCGCCAGCGCAATGCCATCGGCCGCCTCGATTGGCACCCACAGCACACGGGCAAGCTTGGCGCGAACGCGTGATCCTGACCAACTTGCACCGACCTCGTCCAGCGTGATCGCACACACGTGCGTGGACTCGCGTGGCCGCCCGTTGCCATCGATTGGCACCGTCTTGACCTCGATACCGAGATGCGGGAAGTCAGGCTGCGGCGTTGATCCGGCCGTGGCACCGAGACATTGCTCGATGAGCTCACCGACCCAGCCCTTGGCGCGACGCAGCTCGCTGGGCACCGGAACCTGTACGCGCGCCGCCAGCTCGGCGATGGTCAGGCCGGCGATGTCGCGCGATCGGCGCATCAGCTCCTGCTCGTCGCGCGGCGGCGACAGCGGCGTGGCGATCAATCCTGGCTCAGTGCTTCGGTGATCGATCGGCGCAGACATTCGAACTTCACCTCGTCGCGGATCGGCAGGTTGTCCATGTCGGTGAGGAAGAACAGGTCCTCGACGCGCTCTCCGAAGGTGGCGATGCGGGCATTGTGCAGGCGCACGCGGCAGAAGCGCATGCCATTGGCGATCCGGGCCAGCACGCCGGGCCGATCGGTGGTGACCACCTCCATGATGGTCCTGCTGCTGGAGCGATCGGTGCTGAAGATCACTCGGGTGGGTACCGAGAAGTTGCGCAGCTTGCGATTGGCACGACGGAAGCTGGCGGTCGGGATCGTGCCGGCGCTGATGCTGCGCTCGATCGCCTGGATGATCTCCTGGGCGCGGTAGCCGCGTTCGATCAGCTGGCCGCTGTCGGCGTCGAGCACGATGTAGGTATCAAGCGTGAAGCCATCCCTGGAGGTAATGATGCGCGCGTCCTGGATCGTCAGCCCCAGCTGGTCCATCGTCTGCGTCGAGGTCGCGAACAGGAAGTCCTGATCGCGGGCATAGACGAATATCTCGGTGCCACCTCGCCGGCGATTCGGTCGCAGCAGCACCAGCGGCGCGGGGCTGTCTCCATGCTGGAGGATCACCTCGGTATGCCAGGCGATCTCCTCGGGACTGTGGCGAAGGAAGTAGTCCTCTCCCAGCGAATCCCAATGCTGCAGGATGGCCTGCTTCGAAAGCGACTTGCGGCACAGCAGCGCCAGCGCCTCGCCCTGCACCTCGGTGACGCGTTCCTGGCGCTGGATCGGATTCTCCAGGCCGCGGCGCAGTGCGCCCAGCGTGCCGCGATAGAGCTCACGCAGCAGCGCGTCCTTCCAGCTGGTCCACAGGGTCTGGTTGGTGCCGCGAATGTCGGCCACGGTCAGCAGGTAGAGATAGTCGAGGTGGGTCTTGTCGCCGAGCAGGCCGGCGAAGTTGTAGACCACATCCGGATCCGAGACATCCATGCGGGTAGCGGTGCGCGACATCACCAGGTGATTGCGCACCAGCCACGCCACCAGCTTGGCGTCGTACTTGCTGAGGTCGTGCTGCAGGCAGAAGTCCATGGCCTCCTGCTCGCCCAGTTCGGAGTGATCGCCGGCGCGCCCCTTGGCGATGTCGTGAAACAGGCCGGCGAGGTAGAGCAACTCGGGCTTTGGCAGCTGTTCCATGATCTCGCGGCACAGCGGATGGTCCTCGCGCTCCGGATCGGAGAAGCGCCGCATGTTGCGCACCACGTTGAGCGTGTGCTCATCAACGGTGTAGACGTGGAAAAGATCGAACTGCATCAGGCCGACGACCTTGCCGAACACCGGCAGGTACTGTTCGAGCACGCCGTAGCGGTGCATGCGGGTCAGTTCGTGGCCGATGTGGCGCGGCTGGCGGATGATCTCCATGAACAGGCTGCGGTTGCGCAGATCGCCGCGGAAATCCGCATCGATCAGGTGGCGATGATCGCGGATAAGGCGGATGGTGCTGGCGCGCACGCCCTGGATATGCGGATGGGACTGCAGCAGCAGGAAGATCTCCAGCAACGCCATCGGATAGCGCCGGAACACCGTGTCGTCGACGGCCTCGATATAGCCATTGCGGACCTGGAAGCGGCTGTTCAGCGGCGTCACCTGCGCCGGGTTGTCGCGCTCGAGGATTGCCTCCTCGAACAGCTCCAGCAGCATCTCGTTGAGCCGCTGCAGTTCCAGCGCGGTGCGGTAGTACATCTTCATGAACTGCTCGACACCGCGGTTATTGTGCTGGTCGGCGTAGCCGAAGTGCTCGGCGATAGTGCGCTGATAGTCGAACAGCAGCCGATCCTCGCGGCGCCCGACCAGCAGGTGCAGGCCGTAGCGGATGCGCCAGAGGAAGTCCTGGCCGGCGTTCAATGTGCGGAACTCATCCTCGGTGAGGAAGCCGTGCTCGACGAGATCGTGCAGCGTGGCAGCGTTGAAGTGGCGCTTGGCCACCCAGCCAATCACCTGGATGTCGCGCAGGCCGCCAGGCGACTCCTTTATGTTCGGTTCCAGGCGCTGCGCGGTGTCGTGATACTTGTGATGACGGGCGAGTTGCTCGGCAAGCTTGGCCTCGAAGAACTTGGCCGTCGGCCAGATGCTATCGGGACCGGTGACCTGCTTCATTTCCTGGAGCAACACCGGATTGCCAATCAGCAGCCGGGCCTCCATCAGGTTGGTGACCACGGTGACATCCTGCTCGGCCTCGCGCCTGCAATCGGCGAGCGAGCGCACGCTGTGGCCAACCTCCAGGCCGATGTCCCAGAGGAAGGTGATGAATTGCTCGAGACCACGATCGTGGGCGGCATCGATGCCGGGCATGTGCAGGATGGTGATATCGACATCCGAGCCCGGGTGCAGCTCGCCGCGGCCGTAGCCACCGACTGCCACCAGCGCCAGCGTGTCGCGGGGCAGGCCGAGGGACTGCCAGGCATCGCTCAGCACGCCATCGACCAGCGCGGCGGTATCGCGCACCAGTGCGGCACAGGCGTCGCCGTTGTGAAAGCGCTCGCGAAGCCTCTCCCGGCCACTGCTGAGGCGCTGCCGGAAGCTGGCGATCAGGGCGGCGTGGTTCTGTGCCGCGGTGGTGACGACGCCCTTGACCGGGCCGTTCACGCGAACTGCTCGTCGCTGCGCCGGGTCAGTACCTCGTGCCCGCTCGCAGTGACCAGCACGGTGTGTTCCCATTGCGCGGAGAGGCTGCGGTCCTTGGTGACCACCGTCCAGCCGTCCGGCATCAGCGTCACGAAGCGTTTGCCGGCATTGATCATCGGCTCGATCGTGAAGGTCATGCCGGCCTCGAGCGGCAGGCCTGTGCCCGGCGTGCCGTAGTGCAGCACCTGCGGCTCTTCGTGAAACTGCCGGCCAATGCCATGGCCACAGTATTCCCGGACCACCGAGAAGTTGTGCGACTCGGCGTGACGCTGGATCGCGGCGCCGATATCGCCGAGGCGCACGCCTGGACGGACCATCTCGATACCGACCTTCATGCACTCGTAGCTGACTTCGGCAAGACGGCGGGCGCGTATGCCCGGCTCGCCGACCATGAACATCTTGCTGGTGTCGCCGTGGTAGCCGTCCTTGATGACGGTGATGTCGATGTTCAGCATGTCGCCGTCCTTCAGTGGCCGGTCGCCCGGAATGCCGTGGCAGACGACGTGGTTGACCGAGGTGCAGATCGACTTCGGGAAGCCGCGGTAATTCAGCGGGGCGGGGATCGCCTGCTGGACGTTTACGATGTGGTCGTGGCAGATTCGGTCGAGCTCATTGGTGCTGACCCCGGCGCGGACATGCGAGGCGATCATCTCCAGCACCTCGGCCGCCAGGCGGCCGGCAACCCGCATCCTCTCGACCTCCTCCGGGGACTTCAGGGTGACTGAATTGGTCTTCTGCAGCATGTTCCGCCCGCTTTGCGATGTATGGCCCGCCGGCGGGCGCAGGCCCGCGCCGGGGTGGCCTGGCCCGGCATTCTGACCGGCTTGGTCGGCCGGCGGGTTGTATGGTATAAAGCGCCCGCTTTTCAAGCAAACCAATCCGGCCCTGGCCGCATTTCCAGGCCCGGAAATTCCACACATGTGCCGCAACCCACTCCGGGGTGCCTGTTCGGGGGTAATCGACCAGGTTCGGCGTGCGGGGCACATGGAGGCCAAACCCTACATATATAAGGAGTAACCGCAATGGCGGACGTAACCATGCGCCAGATGCTGGAGGCCGGCGTGCATTTCGGCCACCAGACCCGTTTCTGGCATCCCAAGATGGCCCCCTACATCTTCGGGGAGCGCAACAAGGTCCATATCATCAATCTCGAGAAGACGATGCCGTTGTTCAACGACGCCATCAACTTCATCGGCAAGCTTGCCGCCCGCAAGGGCAACATCCTGTTTGTCGGCACCAAGAAGGCCGCCCAGGAGGTCGTGCGCACCGAGGCGATGCGCTGTGGCATGCCCTGGGTCGACCGTCGCTGGACTGGCGGCATGCTGACCAATTTCAAGACCGTCAAGCAGTCGATCAAGCGCCTGCGCGAGCTCGAGCAGATGCAGCAGGACGGCACCTTCGACCGGCTGGTCAAGCGCGAGTCGCTGACCCTTACCCGCGAAATGGAGAAGCTCAACAAGAGCCTGGCCGGCATCAAGAACATGGGTGGCCTGCCGGACGCACTGTTCATCATCGACATCGGCCACGAGAAGATCGCCATCGCCGAGGCCAAGACGCTGGGCATCCCGGTGATCGGCGTGGTCGACACCAACAATAATCCGCTGAAGGTCGATTACCCGATTCCCGGCAACGACGACGCCATCCGCTCCATCCAGCTGTATGCCAAGGCCGCCGCTGACGCGGTGCTGGATTCGCGCATGGCCGTGTTCGAGGCTGCCGCCGAGAAGGGCGATGAGTTCGTCGAACTCAACGAGGCTGGCGAACCGGTGAACCAGGCCGACGCCGATGCCGCCCGCAAGAAGGCGGCCCCGCGCCGGCCGGCCGCGCCGCCAAAGAAGAAGGCGACGGTCAAGAAGAAGTCCTCGCGCGGTCGCAGCGACGAGGCCGGCGAGGAATAGCCGGCGGTTCGCAGTGCAGCGGTGGCGCCTCCGGAACAACCCGGCGGCGTGCGATGGAAATGTGCCACCCGGCGCGCCGCGCTGGCCCAAAGGGGCCTGTGGCGCGCCGGTGATCCAATTTTATCCGGAGACACGACGATGGAAATCACGGCAGCGATGGTCAAGGACCTGCGCGAGCGCTCGGGCGCGGGCATGATGGAGTGCAAGAAGGCGCTCGTCGAATCCAGTGGGGACATGGAGGCGGCAGCCGAATGGCTGCGCAAGAACGGCATTGCCAAGGCGGTGAAGAAGTCCGCCCGCGTCGCCGCTGAAGGCGCCATCGTCATGAAGCAGAACGGCAGTCGTGCGGTGATGGTCGAGATCAACAGCGAGACGGACTTCGTTGCCAAGGACGAGAACTTCCGCAAGTTCGCCGAGGCCGTCGGGGAGACCGTGCTGAATGCCTCGCCGGCCAATGTCGAGGCGCTGATGGCGATGCCGCTGGCTGGTGCTGGCGAAACCGTCGAGACCGCCCGTGCAGCACTGATCGCCAAGATCGGCGAGAACGTCTCGGTGCGCCGCTTCGTCAACGTGCAAACCAGCGGCGGAACGCTGGGTGCCTACATGCACGGCACCAAGATCGGTGTGCTCGTCGACCTGCAGAAGGGCGACGACACACTGGCCAAGGACGTGGCCATGCATATCGCCGCCTCGCGGCCGCTCTGCATCAACGAATCCGAAGTGCCCGCCGACCTGATTGCCAAGGAGAAGGAGATCTTCATGGCCCAGGCCGCCGAAAGCGGCAAGCCGGCCAACATCATCGAGAAGATGGTCGAGGGCAAGGTGAAGAAGTACCTCGCCGAGGTCAGCCTGGTCGGCCAGCCGTTCGTCAAGGACCCGGACACGACGGTCGGCAAGCTGCTGTCCGCGAAGGGAGCCAGCGTCGCGTCGTTCGTGCGCATGGAGGTTGGTGAGGGCATCGAGAAGAAGGTCGAAGACTTCGCCGCCGAGGTGATGAAGCAGGCCCAGGGCGGTTGAAGAATCAGCGCGGCTGATTGCCCCGGGAAAGTGATCGGTTCGAGCAGGGAATTCTCCATCCACGACAACGGAACACTGCAATGACAACGACCCCTGGCAGTGCGCCGCGCTACCGGCGCGTGCTGATCAAGCTGAGCGGTGAGGCTTTGATGGGGGGCAATGACTTCGGCATCGACCCTGCCGTGCTGCAAGGGATTGCCGTCGACGTCAAGCAGATGATCGCCGCCGGCGTGCAGGTCTCGATGGTCGTCGGCGGCGGCAACATCTTTCGCGGCGCCGGCCTGGCCGCTGGCGGCATCGATCGGGTCACCGGCGATCACATGGGCATGCTGGCAACCGTCATCAATGCGCTGGCGATGCAGGATGCCATAGAGCGTCATGGCATGCAGGTGCGGGTGATGTCAGCGCTGAAGATGAATCAGATCTGCGAGGACTACATCCGCCGTCGCGCGGTGCGGCACCTCGAGAAGGGGCGGGTGGTGGTTTTTGCCGCCGGCACCGGCAACCCGTTCTTCACCACCGACTCTGCTGCCAGCCTGCGTGCAATCGAGGTCAACGCCGACCTGATGATCAAGGCGACCATGGTCGATGGCGTCTACACCGCCGATCCGAAACGCGATCCCGCCGCCACCCGCTACGAACACCTGAACTACGACGAGGTCCTGTCCCGCAAGCTTGCGGTGATGGATGCAACCGCCGTGGTACTATGCCGCGACAATCGGATGCCGCTGCGCGTGCTCGACATGACCCGCCCGGGTGCGATGCTGCGGGCGGTGATGGGTGAGAACGAAGGTACGCTGGTCGATTGCGCCGGCTGAGTGCGGAACCCTATCCGACTGATGTCGCACTGGGAGACAGAGCATGATTGACAACATCATCAAGGACGCCGACGCGCGAATGAACAAGGCGCTGGAGGCGTTGAAGAACGAATTCACCCGCCTGCGCACCGGGCGCGCCACGACCTCGCTGCTCGATCACATCCAGGTGGAATGCTACGGTTCGAAGATGCCGCTGAACCAGACCGCCAATGTCTCGGTGCAGGACGCGCGCACGCTGGCCGTCACCCCATGGGACAAGAACATGGTCACGCCGATCGAGAAGGCAATACGGGAGGCCGGTCTCGGCCTGAATCCGGTTACTGCCGGCGTCATCATCCGCATCCCGCTGCCGCCGCTGACCGAGGAGCGCCGCAAGGAACTCAACAAGATCGTGCGTGGCGAAACCGAGAACGCCCGCGTATCGATACGCACTGTGCGACGCGATGCACTCCAGCACCTGAAGGATCTGGTCAAGGACAAGAAGATCACCGAGGACGAGGAGAAGCGCGCGCACGACAAGGTGCAGAAGCTGACCGACGATCACATCGCCAAGGCCGATGACCTGACCAGCAAGAAGGAAAAGGAGATCATGGAGGTCTGAGACGCGGCTCTGGTCCAGCACCCGGTTCGAGCCAATGCGATCGATGGACTCTCAGGCCATGCAGGTTCGTGACTTACCCCGCCATATCGCCATCATCATGGATGGCAACGGTCGCTGGGCGAAGCGGCGCGGCCTGCCGCGCATCGCCGGTCATCGTGCCGGGGTCGAGGCGGTGCGCCGGACGGTCAAGGGATGCAAGGAACTCGGCGTCGGGGTGCTGACGCTGTTTGCCTTCAGCAGTGAGAACTGGCGCCGGCCCAAGGCCGAGGTCAGCCTGCTGATGGAACTGTTCCTGACCGCGCTGCAGGGCGAGATCAAGCGCATGCACGACAACAACGTGCGGCTGCGGGTGATAGGCGACCGCAGTGCGTTCAACAAGAAGCTGCAGCGCTGCATCGCCGAGGCGGAGGCCACCACCGCCGCCAACGACGGACTGACCCTGGTCATCGCCGCCAACTACGGCGGCCGTTGGGACATAGCGCAGGCCGCGCAACGGCTGGCCGAGGCGGTTGCCGAAGGGCGCATGCAGCCATCGGCGGTGACGGCCGAAGCCCTGCAGGCGCACATGTGCCTCAACGATCTGCCGGAGCCCGACCTCTTCATCCGCTCAGCCGGCGAGCAACGGATCAGCAATTTCCTGTTGTGGCAGCTCGCCTACACCGAACTGTATTTCACCGAGTGCCTGTGGCCGGATTTCGATGAAACGCAGTTCGAGGCGGCGCTGGCGAGCTACGCCCGCCGCGAGCGGCGTTTTGGCCGCACCGGCGAGCAGCTCGGCGCCGTCGAGCCCAGCGACGCCGACGCCGCCCAGGTTGGCGTCTGAGCACGGTCGCCCCGGGCCGCCGCATGCCGGCAGGCTCCCCAATCTCCACCGCACGCGTCAATCCGGCCGGCGTCGTGCCATCGTGCGCGCGATTTGCAGTGCACGGTGCGATAGCTGCCAGTGGCCGGCACTGCTGCAAATGAGGACGCGCGGGTGGGCCCCACCAGTGAACTGAGGCGGCGTCTGGTCACCGCCGTGGTGTTGATGGTTGTACTGCTGGGCGTGCTGTTCTGGCTGCCCAACCGCATGGTTGCGCTGGTGCTGGCGCTGGTCGCGCTGATCGGGGTGTGGGAGTGGACGGCAATGGCCGGCATCACCGCCCCGGCGCACCGCCATCTGCTGGTGGTGATGACCGGGCTGATGCTGCCGATGCTCTATGTCGCGCCGGTGTCGGTGGATCGCAACATACTGTTTCTGATGGCTTGCATATGGTGGATCTGCGCAGCCGTACTGGTCCTGCGCTACCAGCGGGGAGGCGCCGAGCCGCCTGCGGGAATGGGGTGGCGGTCGCTGGCTGGATGGGCGATGATCCTGCCCGCCTGGTATGCGCTGGTGTGGCTGCATCAGCGCCATGGCGCTGCGGGCGTGCTGGCGCTGCTGGTGCTGATCTGGGTCGCCGACAGTGCAGCCTATCTGGTCGGCCGCCGTATTGGCCGCCGACGGCTGGCCAGCCGTGTCAGCCCCGGCAAGAGCTGGGAGGGGCTCGCCGGCGCATTGGCGGCCGTCGCGCTGGTGTCGCCGTTCGTTGCCGGATGGGTTGGATTGGGCGGTGCGGGCAGCTGGCGGTTCGTCATGCTGGCGGAGGTGATCGTGCTGGTATCGGTGCTGGGCGACCTGACCGAGAGCCTTTTCAAGCGTATCAATGGCCTGAAGGACAGCGGAAGTCTGCTGCCCGGCCATGGCGGGGTGCTGGACCGCATCGACAGCCTGCTGGCGGCGGCGCCATTTTTTGTTGTCGGGTGCAGATGGTTGGGAGGCGCGACGTGAAGGGCGTGACGATTCTTGGTTCCACCGGCAGCATCGGCGTCAGCACCCTGGACGTGCTTGCGCGCCACCCCGATCAGTATCGCGTGGTCGCATTGACCGGCAATCGCAATGTCGAGGCAATGTTCGGCCAGTGCCAGCAGTTCCACCCGGCCTATGCAGTGATGGGCGAGCAGGAGGCAGCCAGGTCGCTGCGCGAGCGCTGCAACGCTGCTGGACTGGGTACGGAGGTATTGGAGGGGGCAGCCGGCCTGGAGGCCGTGGCCAGTCTGACCGAGGCCGATTGTGTGATGGCCGCGATCGTCGGTGCCTCGGGCCTGTTGCCAACGCTGGCCGCGGCGCGCGCCGGCAAGCGGGTGCTGCTTGCGAACAAGGAAGCGCTGGTGATGTCCGGCAACCTGTTCATGGAGACGGTGCGCGATCACGGTGCCGAGCTGCTGCCGATCGACAGTGAGCACAACGCCATCTTCCAGTGCATGCCGAGCGGATTCGAGCGCGGGCTCGAGCAGGTCGGCGTGCGCCGGATCCTGCTCACTGCCTCCGGTGGCCCGTTCCGGCGAACGCCATTGAAGGAACTTGCCGCGGTGACACCGGACCAAGCCTGTGCGCACCCGAATTGGGTGATGGGGCGGAAGATCTCGGTGGACTCGGCGACGATGATGAACAAGGGCCTGGAGGTCGTTGAGGCATGCTGGCTGTTCAACACCACGCACGAGAAGGTCGACATCGTGCTGCATCCGCAGAGCGTCATCCACTCGATGGTCGAGTACGTCGATGGCTCGGTGCTCGCGCAGCTCGGCAATCCTGATATGCGCACGCCGATCGCTCACGCGCTGGCCTGGCCGCAACGGATGGACTCCGGTGTCAGCAGCCTGGATCTGTTCGCGGTCGCCAGACTGGATTTCGAGCCACCGGACCACGAGCGCTTTCCCTGCCTGCAGCTGATGCGCGCCGCGGTCCGCACCGGCGGCACCGCCACCGCCATCCTCAACGCCGCCAACGAGGTGGCAGTTGCCGCGTTTCTCGATGGCAGGGCACGTTTCCTCGAGATCGCCGAGCTGATCGACGCGGCGCTCAACGCGGTGCCAGCCGGCAAGGCCGACAGCCTTGAGGCCGTGCTCGACGCCGATGCCAGCACCCGCCAGTTCGTGCGCCAGCGCCTGGAGCGCAAGGCGGCGTGACCGCCGTGCCCGATCGCCCATGTGCAACAACTTCTTCCACGTAGCGATGTCATCGTCGATGCAGACGGCCTGACCCATGCAGATCCTGCAATCCATACTTGCCTTCATCGTCGCCGTCGGCCTGCTGGTCACGATCCACGAGTTCGGCCACTTCTGGGTGGCGAAGAAGCTCGGGGTCAGGATACTTCGCTTTTCCATCGGATTCGGCAAGCCGTTGTGGAGCCGCCGCTTCGGTGCCGACCAGACCGAGTTGTGCCTTGGGTCGCTGCCGCTGGGCGGTTACGTGAAGATGCTTGATGAGCGTGAGGCCGAGGTGGCGCCGGCGGAGCAGCATCGCGCCTTCAATCGTCAGGAACTCTGGAAGCGCAGCGCGATCGTGCTGGCGGGGCCGATGGCGAATTTCTTCTTCGCCATCTTCGCCTATGCGGCCACCTATACCCTCGGCGTCGAGGGCGTGCGGCCGATTATCGGTGAGGTCACGGCCGATTCGGTGGCCGAGCGGGCCGGATTGCGCAAGGGGCAGGAGGTCATTGCCGTCGGCGATGAGTCGACGCCCAGCTGGGGCAATGTCGCCGAGGCGAGCTTTCGCTATCTGCTCAACAGCGAGGCGCTGCCACTGCGGCTGCGCAACGCCGACGGTACCGAGGTCACTGTGAGCCTCGACGTTCCCGAGGGCGCCATCGACCAGATGACGCAGGGCAAGCTCTACCGGACGCTGGGATTCAGCGAGTACTTCCCCGAGCATTCGCCGCGGGTCAACCGCGTGCTGGCCGGCGGGGCGGCGGAACGCGCCGGCCTGCTCGCTGGCGACGAACTGCGCCGCGCAGACGGGCAGGCAGTCACCAGCCTGACGAAATTCATCGCCTACGTCGAACAGCATCCCGGCAAGGCAATCGCGCTGGAAGTCAGACGTGGCGAGCAGATCGTCGATCTCTCGGTGACCCCGGACTCGGTCAATGAGAAGGATGCCGCCGTCGGCCGTATCAGGGCCGAGCTGGCAGTACCCGACAGCGTTCGCGACGAGATGCGCAAGCTGCTTGCCACCGAACGCTACGCGCCGCTCGATGCCTTGCGCAAGGGATGGGACAAGACCATCGACACTTCGCTGCTGACTCTGAAGATGATGGGCAAGATGCTGGTGCGCGAGGCATCCATCGACAACATTAGTGGTCCGCTGACGATCGCAAAGTTTGCCGGTGAGACAGCGGAAATCGGACTTTCGGCATTCTGCGGCTTTCTCGCAGTGGTCAGCGTCAGTCTGTTCGTGCTGAACATGCTGCCGATACCGCTACTGGATGGCGGCCACCTAATGTATTACCTTATGGAGCTTGTCATTCGCAGGCCAGTGCCCGAGGCCGTGCAGGCCTATGGTCAGCAGGTAGGCATCGCGTTGCTGCTGGCCCTGATGGGGCTGGCTTTCTATAACGATCTGACGAGGATACTGTGAGTCGCACAAAAGGGAGTAACAAAAACAACCAACAGATTTCCTCTCAGTGGTCCCTGCGGCAAGCTAGAAAATACATTAACAGTGTCATATATGTAGTTATACTAGGATTATTTTCAGTACACGCCCTCGCAGCAGAGTCATTCACCGTTCGCGACATCCGCCTGAAGGGGCTTTCGCGAATCGCCCCCGGTACCGTCTTCAACTACCTGCCGATAAAGGTAGGCGACACGATTGATGAGCGTCGATCCGCCGACGCGATCAAGACACTGTTCAAGACCGGCCTGTTCGAGGATGTGCAGCTCGAGCGTGAAGGCGACGTGCTGGTGGTGGCGGTGAAGGAGCGCGAGGCGATCTCGAAGATCACCTTCACCGGCAACGACAACATGAAGACCGAGGATCTGACCAAGGCGCTGAAGGAGGTCGGCTTCGCCGAAGGCGAGGTCTATGACAAGTCGAAACTCGACAAGGTCACCCAGGAACTGCGCCGCCAGTACTTCGCGCAGGGCAAGTACGGCGTCAAGCTCGATACCAAGGTCAACAAGCTGGACGGCAATCGCGTCGCCATCGACATCAATATCTCCGAGGGCCAGACGGCCAAGATCAAGGAGATCAACATCGTCGGCAACAAGGCGTTCAGCGACAAGGAACTGCTGAAGCACTTCAAGCTGTCGACGCCGACGATGTTCTCGTTCTTCACCAAGAACGATCAGTATTCCAAGCAGAAGCTGGGCGCCGACCTGGAAACGCTGCGTTCCTACTACCTCGATCGCGGGTACCTGAATTTCAATGTCGATTCCACCCAGGTTTCGATTACGCCGGACAAGAGTGACGTCTACGTTACAGTGAACGTCTCCGAGGGCGACATCTTCACCGTCTCCGACGTCAAGCTCGCAGGCCAGCTCATCGTTCCGCAGGAAGACCTGTTCGAGGCCGTCAGCATCCGCAAGGGCATGACCTTCTCGCGCAAGAAGGTAACGGAGAGCAGCAAGGCGATCACTGATCGCCTCGGTCAGGATGGCTACTCGTTTGCGAACGTCAATGCCGTGCCGGATATCAGGAACGAAGACAAGACCGTGGCGATTACCTACTTCGTCGACCCCGGCAAGCGCGTCTATGTCCGCCGCATCAACTTTTTCGGCAATACCCGAACCCGCGACGAGGTGCTGCGTCGCGAGATGCGACAGCTGGAAGGCGGCTACATCTCCACTACGCAGATTGAACGGTCCAAGGTCCGCCTGCAGCGGCTTGGCTACTTCAGCGAGGTCAATGTCGAAACGCCGGCCGTGCCGGGCACCACCGATCAGGTCGACGTGAATTTCACCGTCGTCGAGCGCCCCTCGGGCAACCTGATGCTGGGTCTTGGCTTCTCCCAGTCGCAGGGCATCATCTTCAACAGCTCGGTCACCCAGGACAACTTCCTCGGCTCCGGCAAGCGCGTGGACTTCGCTTTCAACAACAGTGAGGTCAACCAGACGTACCGGCTGGGCTACCTCAATCCGTACTGGACGGTTGATGGCGTCAGCCGCGGCTTCGCGGTTGGTTATCGCGAGACTGACGCGGCGGATGCCAATATCACCCGCTTCAACTCGGCGGTGATCAACGCCGGTGTCGAGTTCGGCATTCCCCTTACCGAGTTCAACAGCCTCAATGCCGGGCTCGACTTCGAGAACACCGAACTCGACCTGGGGACCAATGCCTCGACTCAGGTGCGCGATTTCGTCAATCGTGAAGGTGATTCCTTCAATACCCTTCGGCTGACCAGCAGCTTTGCCTATGACACCCGCAACAAGGCCATACTTCCGGACCGCGGCACGCTGCACAAGATCCGCGGTGAGCTGGCGGTTCCTGGCGGTGACCTGCAGTACTACAAGATCGACTACGATGCCCGCTGGTTCTATCCGATCACAGAGAACTACACGCTGGCGCTGCAGGGGCGGGTGGGCTACGGCGACGCCTATGGCAAGACCGACGTGTTCCCGTTCTTCGAGAACTTCTATGCCGGCGGCCCCCGCAGCGTGCGTGGCTACGAGGACAACACCCTGGGGCCGCGCGACAGCGTCGGCCGCGCACTTGGCGGCAACCTGCTGGTCAATGCCAATGCCGAGGTGATCCTGCCGGTGCCTTTCCTTAAGGATATTGATTCCATCCGCATTACCGCTTTCGCCGATGCTGGTAATGTGTACGACACGACCGGAGACATCGAGCCGGGAACGGTTCGTTTGTCCGCCGGCTTGTCGGGCCTGTGGTTGTCGCCCTTCGGTGTGTTGACGGTGAGTGTGGCGCAGCCGTTCAATACAGAGTCAGGCGACAAGACGCAGCCGTTCCAGTTCACCTTTGGTACCTCGTTCTGATGCCCGCTGGCGTCTGCACGTTGATATCGGAATCACCTGAGATTCGCAATCTGGAGTCAGAAAATTGAAGGCAAATAGCAAGTTTTTGATGTTGGCAATGCTGGCGCTCGCCGCAATCCCCGGGACGGCCAGTGCGGAACTGAAGATTGGTGTCGTCAATGCCATCAAGATCCTCGAGGGTGCTCCGCAGGCCGAATCGGCGCGCAAGCAGCTCGAGAAGGAGTTCGCGTCGCGTGATCGGGATCTGGTCGCGCGGCAGAAGGTCATCAAGGAGATGGAGGACAAGCTGTCCCGCGAAGGCGCCGATCTGTCGGATGCGGATGCGCGCAAGCTGGAGCGCGACATCGTCTCCAAGCGGCGCGATCTGAAACGCGATCAGGACGAATTCCGCGAGGACGTCAACCTTCGCCGCAACGAGGAGTTCGGCAAGATTCAGAAGGAGATCGTGCAGTCGATCCAGGACGTCGCCAAGTCACAGGGCTACGACCTCATCCTCGGCGAAGGCGTCATCTATGCCAACGAGAAGACCGACATCACCAGTGCCGTGCTCGAGCGACTGCGCAAGGGTGGTGGCGCGCCGTAAGGTCGGCTGACGTAAACCCGACATCCGATCTGCCTGGACCGGCCTGCGCGATGAAAGTGTCGCTGGGGGAGTTGGCCGAGTGCACCGGTGCGGCGTTGCAAGGTGATCCGGCGATCCAGATCAGCGGGTTGGCCACGCTCGACAGCGCCGGCCCGGGGGAACTGGCATTCCTGTACAACCGGCGCTACCGCAAGTTTCTCGCCGTCACCGGTGCGTCGGCGGTATTGCTGACGCCGGCCGATGCCGCGGACTGCCCGGTCGCCGCGCTGGTAATGGAAAATCCCTACCTCGGCTATGCCAGGGCCGCGACCCGGCTGATGCCGCGCTGGGCTGAGCCAGCCGGCGTACACCCCACTTGCAGCGTTGCTGCAACGGCGATCATCGATCCCACCGCTGTTGTCGGTCCGCATTGCCACGTCGAGCCGGATGCCAGCATCGGCGAACATGCGGTCATCGGTGCCGGGTGCACGATCGGGCGTGGCGCGCGGGTGGGCAGCTTCTCGCATCTGCATTCAAAGGTGTCGCTGTATCATGGCGTCAGCATCGGCAGCCGCTGCATCATTCACGCCGGCGCGGTGATCGGCTCAGACGGATTCGGCTTTGCCCGCGATGGTTCGCAATGGGTGAAGATACCGCAACTCGGTGCGGTGCAGATTGGCGACGATGTGGAGATCGGAGCGAACACCACCATCGATCGCGGCGCGCTCAAGGACACCGTCATTGAGAGCGGCGTGAAGATAGACAATCTCGTCCAGATTGGCCACAACGTGCGGATCGGCAGCCAGACGGCCATTGCCGGCTGCACCGGGATTGCCGGGAGCGTCACGATTGGCAGGCGTTGTCTCATCGGTGGTGCTGTCGGCATTGCCGGCCACATCGAGATTGGTGACGATGTCACCATCCTTGCAAAGAGCGGTGTCCACAAGTCGATCCGCACGCCGGGGGTCTATTCGTCCGGGTGGCCCGTGCAGGAGGCACGAACCTGGCACCGCTACATCGCGGCGCTCGGGCGTCTGGCGCGCGGCAGGCACAGCGCGCAACAAGAAGAACCGCAATAGCGAGACACAGGCCATGACCACATCAGTTTCCACCGAACCGGTGCAGATGGATATCCACCGCATCCTGCACCTGCTCCCACATCGCTACCCGTTCCTGCTCGTCGATCGCGTGCTCGAATGCAAGGCGTGGGAATCGATCAAGGCGGTCAAGAACGTCAGCATAAATGAGCCGTTCTTCCCGGGGCATTTCCCCTATCGTCCGATCATGCCGGGTGTACTGATCCTCGAGGCGATGGCGCAGGCGACGGGCCTGCTTGCCTTCCACTCGCTTGGCGAGAATGCCGAGCAGGGCATCATGTACATGCTGGTCGGTGTCGACAATGCCAGATTCAAGCGCCCGGTGGAGGCCGGTGATCAGCTGCTGATGGAATTGAGGCTGACCCGCTCGTTGCGGGGAATCTACCGATTCGAGGGTACCGCCAAGGTCGATGACCGCGTGGTCTGCGAGGCGGCCTTCATGACCACCAAGAATCACGGTGAGAAATAGGCCGGTCGATAGCCTGGAGGTCCGGTGATTGACGCCCGTGCAATCGTTTCGCCGCATGCACGCGTGGACGCCGGTGCAAGCATCGGCCCGTGGACTGTGATCGAGGCTGATGTCGAGATCGGTCCCGGAAACATCATCGATTCCCATGCGGTTGTCCGCGGACCGACCCGCATTGGTCGGGACAATCGCATCCATTGCTTTTCGGTCATTGGTGGCGATCCTCAGGACAAGAAGTACGCCGGGGAACGCACCATCCTGGAGATCGGCAACGGCAATACCATCCGCGAACATTGCACGATCAACCGCGGCACCGCTCAGGGCGGCGGCGTCACCCGCATCGGCAATGACAACTGGGTGATGGCCAATGTGCATATCGCCCATGATTGCCACATCGGCAATGGCACGGTGATGGCAAACAATACCGCACTCGCGGGTCACGTCACGGTCGAGGATTTCGTCATCCTCGGCGGTTTCACCGCCGTGCACCAGTTCTGCCGCGTCGGCGCCTACAGTTTCGCGGCCATCGCCTCGGCGATCACGATGGACGTTCCGCCGTACATGATGGTGGCCGGCAACAGTGCTGCCACCCACGGGTTGAACCGCGAAGGGCTGAAGCGCCACGGTTTCAACCCGGAAACGATTGAACTGCTCAAGCGCGCCTACAGGATCCTCTACCGCTCCGGGCTGACGCTGGCAGAGGCACTGTCACAAATGCGCGCGCTCGCCGACGACAGCCCGGCACTGCAGCGCCTCATCGATTTCGTCAGCGCCTCCGAACGCGGGATCACACGCTGAGGCGTGCGCGACATGCTGCGCGTGGCCCTGATTGCCGGTGAACCCTCGGGGGATCTGCTTGGTGCAGGTCTGCTGCGGGCGCTGGCCATGCAGGCAGGCCCAATAGATGCCCAGGGAATCGCCGGCCCCGCCATGCTCCAGGCGGGCTGCCGCGCCTGGGACGGCATCGAGCGGCTGGCGGTGATGGGCCTGCCGGAGATCATCAGGCGTTATCCGGAACTTTGGCGACTGCAACGGCAAACAATCGCCCGGATCATCAGCATGCGTCCGGACGTGCTGATCGGCATCGATGCCCCGGAATTCAATCTCGGCATCGAGAAGGCGGTCCGCGCCGCCGGTATCCGCACCGTCCACTACGTCAGTCCGAGCGTTTGGGCGTGGCGGGAGGGGCGACTGAAGACGATCCGTGCCGGCGTCGATCTGATGCTGACGCTGTTCCCGTTCGAGGCCCGCTACTATCAGCAGCGTGGCATTCCGGTGAGTTTCGTCGGCCATCCGCTGGTGGAGGAACTCGCCGATGCCCCGGATCGCGCCACCGCGCGCGCAGGTCTCGGCATCGACGCTGCACAACGCCTGCTTGCGGTGCTGCCCGGCAGTCGCGGCAGCGAGCTGAAACATCACGCCGGCGTATTCCTGTTGGCCGCCAGTCTTTGTGCGTCGCAGATCCCCGGTCTTGCGGTGATCGTTCCGGTACTCAGTGAGCGGGCCGCCGCCGTCATCCGTGAAGTCCGGCAGGCGGTCGCCCCGGCTCTCGATGTACGCATCGAAGTCGGAAAGACCCGCCAGGTGCTGGCCGCAGCGGATGCCGGCCTGATTGCCTCCGGTACCGCGACGCTGGAGGCGCTGCTGCTCGATTGCCCGATGGTGGTTGCCTACCGCGTCCACTGGCTGAGCTACCTGCTGATCCGGCCGCTGATCCGGATCGATCGTTTTGCCCTGCCCAATCTGCTCGCCGCCGGCGATATCGTTCCCGAATTCATCCAGCGGGCGGCAGAGCCAGCGGCGCTGGCGGCCAGCCTGATGGAACTGTTGAAGGGTGCCGCCGCGGCCAGCCGACAGCGCGAGGACTTTCGTCGTCTGCGTTCAGAGATGGGTGGGGGCGCCAGCGCGCGTGCCGCCGCCGCGGTGCTTGGGTTGGCCGGCGCGCTACGCGACAATGAGCAACGATGAGCCATTCCTGCTTCCACATTGCCGGTGTCGATGAAGTCGGGCGCGGGCCGCTGGCCGGTCCGGTGGTGACGGCGGCGGTGATCCTGGATCCGCAGCGGCCAATCGCCGGTCTGGCCGATTCGAAGAAGCTTACCGCGCGCCAGCGCGAGCGCCTGCGCGAGGAGATCGAGCAGAAGGCGCTGTGCTTTGCGCTCGGTCGCGCCGAGGTCGAGGAGATCGACAGCATCAACATCCTGCAGGCTAGCCTGCTGGCGATGCAGCGGGCGGTAGCGGCGTTGTCGGTCCGTCCACAGCGGGTGCTGGTGGACGGCAATCAGTGCCCGGCGTTCGGATGCGAGGCGCAGGCGATCGTTGGTGGCGATGCCACCGTCGCCGAGATCAGCGCCGCATCGATCCTGGCGAAGGTTGCGCGCGATGCGGAGATGGATGCACTGGACGCGCTCTATCCGGCCTATGGCTTCATCCGCCACAAGGGCTATCCGACGCCGGTACACCTGCAGGCGTTGCGCGAGCATGGGCCGTGCCCTGTCCACCGCCGCTCCTACGCCCCGGTGCGTGAAGCCATCGGGGGAAGCCGGTGATGGCGAGCGCGCTGATTGGCAGCATTACTGCCGGTGCCGCTCGTTGATGGGACGACGATGAATCCGGGCTTCGTTCACCTGCACCTGCACACCGAGTACTCGATCGTCGATGGACTGGTGCGCGTCGATCCGCTGGTCGAGGCGGTAGCGGCTGCGCGCATGCCGGCGGTCGCGGTCACCGATCAGAGCAACCTGTTTGCGATGGTGAAGTTCTACAAGGCCGCCGAGGCTGCGGGCATCAAGCCGATCATCGGCGCCGATGTCTGGGTGCGCTCGGCGCAGCGCGCCGAGCAGCGATCGCGGCTGGTGCTGCTGGCCAAGGACGCGACCGGCTACCGCAATCTGTGCGAACTGCTGACACGTGGCTATACCGATGGCCAGGAGGCGGGCGTGCCGCACCTGCAGCGGCAGTGGCTGGATGAGGCCAGCGCCGGACTGATCGCGCTATCGGGCGCACGCGAAGGCGATGTCGGCCAGGCGCTGCTGGCCGGCAACGACAAACTGGCTGTCGAGCTGGCGCAGCAGTGGCAGCTCTGGTTCGGCGATCGGTACTACATCGAGCTGCAGCGTACCGGCCGCAGCGGCGAAGCCGAGTACAACGACGCCGCTCTCGAGCTGGCGGCGCGCGCCGGTATTGCCGTGGTTGCCACCAATGATGTGCGCTTCATCGCCGCCAGCGACTACGAGGCGCACGAGGCGCGGGTCTGCATTCATGAGGGGCGCATTCTTGCCGACCCCCGACGACAGCGCCGCTTTTCCGATCAGCAGTACCTGCGTAGTGCCGAGGAGATGCAGACGCTGTTCGCGGATTGCCCGGAGGCGCTGGCCAACACCGTGGAGATCGCCAAGCGCTGCACGCTCGAGCTGACGCTTGGCAGGTACCATCTGCCGGCCTTCCCGGTCCCCGAGGGCACTGACGTCAACGAGTGGCTGCGCCAGGAGGCCGAGCGCGGGCTCGAGGTGCGGCTGCCGACGCTGATGGATGTGACCGCCGCGGACTTCGCCGAGCGGCGCGCGCCCTACGATCAGCGGCTGGCGCAGGAGGTTGGCGTGATCAGCCGGATGGGCTTCGCCGGCTATTTCCTGATCGTCGCCGACTTCATTCGCTGGGCGAAATCCAACGGTATACCGGTAGGTCCCGGGCGCGGATCGGGTGCGGGTTCGCTGGTGGCCTACTCGCTGGCGATCACCGAACTGGACCCGCTGCGCTACGACCTGTTGTTCGAGCGCTTCCTTAATCCGGAACGCATCTCCATGCCGGACTTCGACGTCGACTTCTGCATGGATCGGCGCGATGAGGTGATCCGCTACGTCTCCGAGCGCTATGGGCGCGAGCGCGTCGGACAGATCATCACCCACGGCACGATGGCGGCGAAGGCGGTGGTGCGCGATGTCGGGCGGGTGCTGGGCATGCCCTACGGTTTTGTCGATCAGATTGCCAAGCTGATCCCTTTTGCGCTGGACATGACCCTCGATCGAGCGCTGCAGGACGAGCCGCAGCTCAAGGATCGGTACGACAAGGAGGACGAGATCCGCACGCTGATCGATCTCGGGCTGGCGCTTGAGGGCGTCACCCGCAATGCCGGCAAGCACGCCGGTGGCGTGGTGATTGCGCCGTCGGCGCTGACCGATTTCATGCCGCTGTATTGCGAGCAGGGCGCCGGCACGCTGGTGACACAGCTCGACATGGGCGATGTCGAGGCGATGGGCCTGGTAAAGTTCGACTTCCTCGGCCTGCGCACGCTGACCATCATCGACTGGGCGATCCAGGACGTGAATCGGGCGCGGGCGGCCCGCGGCGAGGCGGCGATCGACATCAACCTGCTGCCGCTCGACGATGCCGATGCCTACCGCATCTTCGCGCAGGCCAACACCACTGCAATCTTCCAGTTCGAATCGCGCGGCATGCGCGACCTGTTGAAGCGCGCCAAACCCGATCGCTTCGAGGACATCATCGCGCTGGTGGCGCTGTACCGACCGGGTCCGATGGACCTGATACCGGATTTCGTCGAACGCAAGCATGGCCGGCAGCGTGTGGTCTATCTCGACCCGCGACTGCAGACAATCCTCGGGCCGACCTACGGCATCATGGTCTACCAGGAGCAGGTGATGCAGATCGCCCAGTCGATCGGCGGCTACACGCTTGGCGGCGCCGACCTGCTGCGCCGGGCGATGGGCAAGAAGAAGCCCGAGGAGATGGCACAGCATCGCAGCATCTTCGTCGACGGCGCGCGCAGGAACGGTGTCGAGGAGGACACCGCCGATCAGATGTTCGACCTGATGGAGAAGTTCGCCGGCTACGGCTTCAACAAGTCGCATGCTGCGGCATATGCGCTGGTCGCCTACCAGACGGCCTGGCTGAAGTTCCATCACGGTGCGGCGTTCATGGCAGCGGTGATGTCATCGGACATGGATGACACCGACAAGGTTCGAGAACTGATCAAGGATTGCCGGCGAATGGGCATCGCGGTGCGGTCGCCGTCGGTCAACGAAAGCAGCTACCGCTTCACCGTCGCCGATGCAAAGACGATCCGCTACGGTCTCGGTGCGGTCAAGGGGGCCGGCGAGTCGGCGGTCGCCGCGATCGTGCAGCAGCGCGAGGACAGCGGACCGTACCGGGACCTCTTCGAGCTCTGTCGGCGCGTCGACAAACGCGTCAACCGCCGCGTGCTGGAGGCGTTGAGCCGCGCCGGCGCGCTGGACGGGTTGGGGCCCAGTCGCGCCAGCATCCTGGCCAGCCTGGATGTCGCGCTGCAGCTCTCGCAACAGGAGGATCGTTCCCGCGACGCGGGGATGGGCGATCTGTTCGGCGCCTCGACCCCCGCCCAGGACGGCCTGGCACCGGCAGTGGATTTCGTGCACGCCGTCGACCTGCCGACCCGCGAGCGGCTGCTGGCGGAAAAGGCCGTGCTCGGCTGGTCTCCGAGCGGACACCTGATCGATGAGCACAGCGCCGAGATCGCGCGAATGAACGTGTCGCCGCTCAATGGCCTGAAGGCAGGCCGTCGACGCGTTGCCGGTATCGTCGACGATGTCCGCATCCGCCCGAGTCGGCGTGGACGCATGGCAATCGTCGCACTCGATGACGGCACGGCCAGCACCGAGGTGACCGTTTACAGCGATCTGCTGCAAAACGTCGGCGAGGTGCTGAAGGTCAACGAGCTGATACTGATCGAGGGTGAGTACGGCGAGGATCGCTTCAGCGGCGAACTCAGCCTGAGCGCGGATCGCATCTGGAGCCTCGAGCAGGCTCGCAACGAGTTCGGCCGCGGCGTGCTGCTGCGGCTGGCGGCTGCGGATTTCGGCAATGGGCTGATGCATGAACTTCGCGATATCCTCGGCGGCGCCACCCGCGGACGCTGCCCGGTGTTCATCGATTACCTGCACGGTGAATCGGTGGCCCGGCTGCGGCTGGGCGATCTCGCGATTCAGCCCAGCGCCGCAACGCTCGGGCGTCTTGCGGCCCGACTGGGCGGCGAGCGGGTGCAGGTCGACTACGGTTAGCGAGGTGGCGGGTCCGGTGCTGTCCGCCAAGGAAAATCATCAGCTTGGCGGCGGCTTGTGCTGGTTCGCCGCAGCCAGTACCTTATGCACCCCGAGATAATCTGAACACCCCGCGGATGAACCTTAACTTCCTGGATTTTGAGCAGCCGATCGCCGAACTTGAGGCCAAGATCGAGGAATTGCGCTACATCGGCAATGACGCGGACATCAACATCACCGACGAGATCGCCCGCCTCAGCGAGCGCTCGCAGGAGCTGACTCGCACCATCTTCTCCAGCCTGAGCGCGCATCAGATATCGCGCCTGGCCCGCCATCCGCAGCGCCCATACACGCTCGACTACGTGCAGCGCCTGTGCACGGAGTTCGAGGAACTGCATGGCGATCGCAGCTATGCCGACGACCCGGCAATCATCTGCGGTATCGCCCGGCTCGATGCCTTGCCGGTGGCCATCATCGGCCATCAGAAGGGCCGCAACACCCAGGAGAACATCCAGCGCAACTACGGCATGGCCAAGCCCGAGGGCTATCGCAAGGCACTGCGGGTGATGAAGCTCGCCGAGCGCTTCAAGATGCCGCTGGTGACGCTGATCGATACGCCCGGCGCCTATCCCGGCATCGATGCCGAGGAGCGCGGCCAGAGCGAGGCCATTGCCCGCAATCTCTACGAGATGTCGGGTCTGAAGATCCCGATTGTCTCCGCGGTCATCGGCGAGGGTGGCTCCGGCGGCGCACTGGCGATCGGGATCTGCGATCGGCTGATCATGCTCGAGTACAGCACCTACTCGGTGATCTCGCCCGAGGGCTGTGCGGCCATCCTGTGGAAGAGTGCCGACAAGGCCGGCGACGCCGCCGAGGCACTGGGTCTGACCTCGGGGAGACTGTCCGAACTCGGGCTGGTCGATCAGGTGGTCCCGGAGCCGCTGGGAGGTGCGCATCGAAACATCGATGAGACCGCCTCGCGGCTGAAGGCCGCATTGATTGATGCGATCACAAGCCTGTCCCGGGTCCCGGCCGCGCAGCTGGTCGAACAGCGCTACGAGCGGCTGATGCAATACGAGCGTGTGGCCCGCGGCTGATCCGGTGGCGGCTGCCGAAGCGCTGCATCGACTGCACGGATCGGTCTGCAGGCAACTGGCGTTGCTGCCACCCGCCATCAGCGGCTACCTGCTCGCCTTCAGCGGCGGGCGTGATTCTACCGTTCTGCTGCATGCGATGCATGCCGTGCTCGCCTCAACCGGCGCTGCCATCCCGCTGCGCGCCATTCACGTCCACCACGGCCTGCAGTCGGCGGCCGACGACTGGGCGAAGTTCTGCGTTGAAGCCGGTACCCGTCTTGGCATCGCCGTCGAGGTTGTGCGCATCGATGCACGCCCGCTTGCGGGCGAGGGGCCGGAAGCATCGGCGCGGCGTTGCCGCTATCTGGCCCTGGATCGCGCGCTGCACGCCGGAGAGGTGCTGCTGACCGCCCATCACCAGCAGGACCAGGCCGAGACCGTGTTGCTGCAGCTGTTGCGCGGCGCCGGGCCCGCAGGGTTGTCAGCGATGCCATCGCTGCGTCGCTTTGGTTCGGGCTGGCACCTGCGTCCGCTGCTCGATGTCGACGTCGAGTTGATTGATCGGTATGTGCACGGCGCCGGAATTCAATGGATCGAAGACCCCAGCAACCAGCACCAGGGATTCGATCGGAATTATCTTCGTCATCGGGTCATGCCATTGCTGCGGCACCGCTGGCCTGCCGCCACGCGGACGATCAGTCGCGCGGCGCGCTGGCAGGCAGAGGCCGCGGAATTGCTCGCCGAGCAGGCTGACGCCGATCTCGATGCGGTACGCTCGTGCGACAGCGATGGTCTGAGCATCGAGAGACTGCTGGCGTTGGCGCCGGCGAACCGATCGGCAGCGTTGCGCGTCTGGGTGGCCCGCCGTGGCTTCCCGCCGCCCGATGCTGATCAGCTGATGGAGCTGGGTGCGGCATTGATTGTCCGGCCGGATGCGAGTCCGTGCGTCCGCTGGCCCGGCGTGGAGGTGCGACGCCACCGCGATGTCCTGATGATCATGGCGCCGCTGCCCCGTCCGGATCCCGGGATGGTCGTCGAGTGGTTCCCCGCAGCGGGGCCGCTGCGGTTGCCGTTTGGTTCTCTGTCAGTCGAGGCCGGCCGGGATGCGCTGGAAACGGCGCCGCGGTCATATTCGGTGCGGTACCGGCGCGGCGGCGAGCAGTGCCGGATGGTCGCCGGCGGGCCGACCCGCCCGGTCAAGCATCTGTTGCAGGAGTGGGGGATCCCGACCTGGCTGCGCGCGGGACTGCCGCTGGTGTATTCGGGAGAGCTGCTGGTGGCGCTTGCGGATCGCACCACGGCCGATGCTGCGCCGGGCCTCGCCCTGCGCTGGGACTGGGTCGATGGTGTCGGCGGGCCGGCGGGTTCCGGAACAGCTACTCGCCGCGGGTCGTGAAGCGGAAGGTCAGATCGCCGACGTCGATGATGTCGCCGTCGGCCAATGGCGAGGACTTGACCTTGCGGTCGTTGACGAACAGGCCGTTCAGTGACTCCATGTCGGCAATCTCGTAGACACCATCCTTGCGCAGTGTGATCTGGGCGTGTCGGCGCGAAATCGACGGATGTTTGAGCGTCACCTCGTTGCGTTCGGTGGCACGCCCGATCCGGAAGGGGGTGTGGTTGATCTCGTATTTGGCGCCATCGCCGCCCTGCTGCAGCAGGAACACGGTGGCCGGCAGCGTTGCGGCGGCCGTGGCGCTGGGGGCGGCGGAGCTGGCGACGGGCTGGGCGCGTTGTGGCACCGGGCGGCGGCCCTGCAGGCGGCTGTAGATCGCGAGCGCAGCCAGCACGCCGAGCAGGAATGCGGCCGGAACCGCGTACCAGACGGCGGTCGCCGAGCTGCCGGCCTCAGCGCCGGCAGTGACCCCGGTGTGGGCGCATGGTGCGACCAGCACCAATGCAGCGGCCATCGAAAACCTCGCGTTTACCTGCCGCAGAGATTTGTAATTATCTGAAATCATCAGTGAATTCCCCCCGCAAAAAAGCATAGCAGATGCTGGGTCCGCGGGTCACCCCACGGCGTCAAGATTTGGGGAGACTGCAAGTGGTTTTGTCGGCGACTCCCGAGTGCGGGGGGGCGAAAAGGGTCTCCCGCACACCTGACCGCGCAGCGGTGCTCAGGGTTGGGGGAATCCGGTCGCGTACATGATCCACCGGTGCAGCATCGGCGGTACCTGATAAATCCGCTTCGCGCGCAGGGGGAGCAGCGACGCTCTCGACCGGCTGTGCAAACGCAGGCCCGGCCATTTCCCTGGGTCAGGATTTGCGGCGATCACTCCATTGGTCCCACGGCGCTGGGCCTGGCCGGATGTTCGGCCGATGGAATGGACCCATTGCATGCCCGGCCGGGGCCGGGCGAGGTGGAGTCGGTTGCCGCTGTCGCTACTTTTCCGGAAACAGTGGATCGGGCATGTCGAAGAACTGCAGGTCAACCTCCATTGCCCCGGTGGTCTCGTTGCGGCGCTTCTCGGATTCACCGAGCTGGGGCAGGTTCTTGCGAAGCTTCTTGCTGGTGTCGTTGAGCTTGTTGTGCAGTGCGGCCGTATAGGGCAGCACGTAGGCGCGCGGCACGTTCTTGCCCAGCTGCTGTTCCATGTCGGTGACCCAGATGTAGATCCTGCCCTTGGACTGGGTGGTCTTGTTCGGCTCCTCGACCGACATGCCGATCAGGTTGAAGCGCTTTGGCAGGTCGACGCTCGTCGGCCAGCCGATCAGTGGCGGATAGGAATGCGCACTGACGTAGAAAAGGCAGCCGACCGCGACGGTGGCCGCAGTCTTTATCAGGAATCCCCAGCGTGTGTGCCGAATCAGCACATACAGCAGGATTGCCAGCACCGCGTAGGCGAAGAACAGGCCAATGAGTCCCCAATTCATTTTTCCTACCTTCCGGTTGTGTGGTTCTGGCGCATGGTTCTGGTCTGACTCACGGCGCTGCCGCAGGTGCCGGGGCCGGCGATGCAGCGGGAACCGGATCATCTGCCATCGATGAGACCGGCTGATCGGTCTTCGAGGGCGGGGCGTCCGGTGCCGCATCGAAGAACTTCACCGTGAACTTGTGGGTCTTGTTGCCCTGCTTCTCTTCACCCGGCTTGCCCATCTTCGCCATGTCGGGCTCATCACCACTCTGCGCCTCGCCCACCTGCGGGACGTTGCGATGCAGTTTGGCCCTGGCATCTCTCGCGCGCGCGTGCAGTTCGGGGTCGTAGTCTACGATGTAGGCGCGCGGCATCAGGCTGCCGCTGCTCTTGTCGGTGACCCAGAAGTAGATGTTGCCGCGGGTGCCGGTGATCTGGTCGGGCTCCTGCGCATACAGTGCCAGCAGGCCGAATCGCTTCGGCAGGCCATCATCGGTCGGCCAGCCGAGCAGTGGTGGAAAGGAGAAATAAAGGATCAGGTAGGCTGCCGAGGTGACGACGATGAGTCCTGCCTTCTTCACCCAGGAAAGCGAGGAGAAGATGATGAGGAGCGCCAGTGTCGCGGCCAGCACGACATAGGCGGTAACCAGTTGTCCGATGCCGAGGATCATCTGCTTCAGGACCTCCCGAAGATGCGCTGGGTCAGCGACTTTTCAATGCGATTGATGTTGGAGAGTGCACCGTCCTGGCCGATGGTGAAACGCACCGCTGTCTTCTCGTCGCCGGGCTTGGCCAGTTTCAGTGTCCCGTAATAGATTACTTCCAGCTGAGGATTGACCTTGTCGACGCGCACATTGACGTCGACCGGCTGGTTGTCCTCGGAGCCGTAGTAGAAGATGTTGATCACATATTCGCCGACAACCGTGCCGCGGATGGTGACCACCTCCTGGTTCAGTGGATTCTGGATTGTCTCGCCGTTGATGTTCAGCGTGTCATTGACGTTGCCGCGGTCGTCGCGGTCGAGGTGGATGAGTCCGGCCTCCTTGCTCTGGAACCACACAAGGTTGCCATCCGGTTCCTCCACCCAGGTGTCGATGTCATTCGGATTGTTGTCCGGCCACTGCACGGTGATGATGTACTCGGCCTTCGGATCGATGATGCCCTTCTTCGCTACCGGGTTCATGAAGATGACCGAGAGGATGAAGAAGAAGGTCAGCGCCTGGATGATCTTGAACAGCACCGCCGTCACCGGGTCGAACGGCTGCTGGAACTTCGACCGTGAGCTCAGGCGAACTGGCATGGCGGCGGACTATCGTGAACCGATCGTCGACTTGAGCCGTGGCCAGATTCGGACCTCCGACAGGTGAATGGTCTGCTCGATCAACTCGTCGAGACCGCGCCCGAGCATGTAGTAGGGGACGGAGAGCAGGATGCCGCCGACCAGGCTTACCAGCGTGGTATTGAGCGCCGTGCTCATGCCATGGCTCATCTGCTTCAGCACCCGCTGCATCATGCTGGCATCCAGCATGTCCTGCTGCGACACCGAAGCCAGCATCCAGATGAAGCCGATCAGCGTGCCAAGGAATCCGACCTTGAGCATGAAATCGATCAGAAACCAGCCGAACTCGTTGGCACCGCGGATCTTCGAAGCATAGGCCTCGAGCAGATCGCCGCGGGATTCGGAACTGCTGCCGGTGTCCTCGGCGATGGTCTTCGAGCGCACCAGGTCGAGTACATAGCGGGAGACAAAGCCATCCGGCAGCGCGGTGCCCGACGCGAGCTGTACGCGCCCCTGTCGAACGGCAATCTCGCCATCGCCCCCTTGCGTGTCGAGTGCCCGGGTGGTTCGGTTCAGCGTGTTGAGCTCACTGGAAAGCAGCCATGTGCGGTAGAGCGAGTGTGCCAGACCAACCAGATAGATGCCGATCACCACGATGCTGATCATGCTGTGATCGTTTTCCACCATGTCCTGCACCAGCCCGGTGTTCCAGCAGACGACGACTCCAAAGACGATCAGGCCAGTCACCAGCAGCCAGCAGAGGAGGAGAAAATGCTCAGTCTTGTGCATGATTTGTATTGGTGCGAGTCATGAATGGTCGTGACGCGTAAGGCGGTGCCGGCGAAGTATACACGCTATGCGCCACTGGCCCGCAAGCAGCGGGGTGTGGCGCGAGTCCGGTGAACCCCCGGTGAAAACGGCCGCGGAACACGCATCCGACACCGGCCTCCGGAAGTTAGGTGCGGACGCAGCGCAGCAGGAATATATCCTGAGATATATTGACGGTCGCCGCGGGTTGGCTGATTACTCGCTGATGACCACCTTGGTGCCGATGCTGATGTACCGGGAGAGCTCGTCGATCTGTTCGTTGGTCAGCGCCACACAGCCGTCGGTCCAGTCATTGCTCAGGTGCAGGTAGAGGCGATCACCGTTCTCAAGGCCCAATCCGTGGATGCCGATGGCGCCACCGAGCGCGGTGTCCTGCGGCGGGATCGCTCCGGACTTGCTTGCCTGTACGATGGCGTCGAACTCGGCGCGTCCGATCATCTTGTTCTTCAGGCCGTAAAAGGCGTCCTTGATGTTCGGATAGCTGAGATGCAGGAACCGATGGAACTTCTCGCTGTCCTTGGACTCGACGATCCTGTAGATTCCGACCGGTGTATGGCGGTCGCCGATCTTCTTCTTGTCGCCGCGCCCACCCTTTCCGGAGGCGACGCGGAACTGCTTCTGGACCTTGTCGCCGCTCTTGACCAGCAGCAGGCGTTTGGACTTGATGATCTCGATCTCGTAGGGCGAAGAGGCGGCCATCCCCGGAACCGGCGTCAGCAGCACCCCGACGGCAAAGAGCAATCCCGACAGCAATCCCAGGCAACGCGTCATCGATGAATTCTTGAGTTTATATGTCAAACGCCACTGCAAACCGTGCGCCATCGAAGTTTATCGCAAAACCTGCCAGCTCACGTAGGCCCGGAGGCGGCTTCGCCCTGCCTGAACCCGGCGGCGAAACGGAGGTAGTCCAGCGATGAAACCCGGTCTGGATTCCGCATCGACTGCTGACGCCGCACTGGCGAAGGCTGATCGCTATTCGCGGGTGGCAATGCTGCTGCACTGGCTGACCGCCGCACTGGTGCTCTACCTGTTCTGGCTGGGGTGGACGATGGTCGACCTGCCCAAGGGGCCGGAGCGGGGCGCGAGCTTCGGGCTCCACAAGTCGATCGGCATGCTGGTCATCGTGCTGACGGTGGTTCGGCTGCTGTGGCGACGGGCCAACCCGCCGCCGGCACTGCCAGGGGCGGTGGCCCGCTGGCAGGTTCGGCTGTCGACGATGGTTCACCACGGCTTCTACGCGATGCTGCTGCTGCATCCGCTGATGGGCTACATTTCCGCCGAGTTTGCCGGCTATGGCAACAAGTTCTTCGGTATCAAGCTTTACAACTGGGGCTGGAAGGACCATTCGATCAATGAGTTCTTCACCGAGTGCCACGAAGCCACGGGGGTCATCCTGCTGCTGCTGATCCTGATCCACCTGGCTGGCGCCATCTCCCACGCGATAAAGCGCGGTGACCGCGTGGTACGCCGGATGCTGCCCTGGTAGCCGTGCGCGCGGGTGCCACGCCGGCGGCCGGACAGGGCGCAGGGCGGTATACTCGCAGGCATGCTCAAACAACGTTTCCAGTCGCTTCGCAGCCTGCTGCTGGCCCATGAACTGACCTTTCTGCTGCTGGTCGCAGTGACCGGCGCACTGGGAGGCGCCTGGGCGTATTTCTGGCAGAAGACCTCTGCCGAATCGGTCCGGCTCAGTCAGCTGACCTACTCTTCCCTGCAGATCCGCAGCGACCTTTTTCGCCAGATCAAGGAAGTGACCTACGCCCGGCTGACCGAGAATCCGGATGCGTTGTCCCTCTATGGTGACTACTCTCGGCGCATCGACAAGCACTTCAACACCCTCAGGCAATTGTCGCAGTCGCCTGAAGAGGCAACCGCCGTGCAGGCGATGCAGCAGAGCTACCGGGTGCTGCAAAATGACATGAACAACATCTTCTCGGATCCCTACTTCGTCAGTCGCGTGGTCCCGATAAAGATCCTCGACCTGCAGTACGAGCAGGTAATGGTCGGGGATTTCGAGAAGGCGCAGACCCGCTTCGAGGAGACGCTGCGCCAGCGGCAGCGCGAGCTGGAGGCGACGGTTGGACGCTGGACGCGCTACGCCCCGTACCTGCTGCCGGTGCCGGTGCTGGCAGCGCTCGGACTCATCCTGGCCTCCCGACGCTGGCTGCGGCGCGGCTTTCTGCAGCCGATGCGCGAGATCATCCAGGGAGCCAAGCTGATCAGCATCGGCGACCTTGGCTACCAGATCCCGGTCGGTGGCGTCGACGAACTCGCCGATCTGTCACGGGCGATCAACCAGACCGCCAAGGAACTCGCGCAGTCGCGCGATGCGCTCATCGAGAGCGAGAAGAGCGGGGCGCTCGGTGCGCTGGTGCCGGTGGTTGCGCACAACATCCGCAACCCGCTCGCCAGCATCCGCGCCAGCGCGCAGCTGCTCGATCACGCCGATGACAAGGCGGACATCGCCGAGATCAAGGGCGCGGTGATCGACACCGTCGACCGTCTCGGTCGCTGGGTAAGCGCGCTGGTGTCCTACCTGCACCCGCTGAAGCCGCAGCCGCAGCCCCGAAGTGTCGCCGGTGTGGTCGATGCGGCAGTCAGGCTGCTGCACAACCGCCTGCAGGAGCGGCGGGTCGGCATCGAACGCCGGGACTGGGACCCTGGCATCCACGCGCAGGTCGACGCCGACCTGATGGAGCAGGCGCTCTATGGCCTGCTCTCCAACGCGCTCGAAGCCTCGCCCGAGGGCGCGACCATCACGCTCGGCATGGCCGTCGATCGCGCCACCGACAGCCTGCAGATCAGCATCCAGGATCAGGGACCCGGCATGCCATTTGTGCCGCTGCCGTCCTCGAGCCTGACACCTGGGCCGACGACCAAGCGTTTCGGCACCGGGCTGGGCATACCCGTCGCCTACAAGGTCTGCAAGGCCCACGGCTGGACGCTGGCGTTTGATTCAACAGAGCAGGGCGGAACGCGGGTGACCATCCGCGCACCGATGATCAACCTTGAAGAAGAAGACAGAAGACATGGCTGAAGCGGGCACATCAGATTCCGCGGCGACCAGCAGCCGAACGCTGATGGTCCTCATCATCGAGGACGAGGAACTGTTCGGCAAGGCAGTGGCTAAGCGATTGTCGAAGGCCGGCTATCACTGCCAGCATGCGACCACGCTGGCGAAGGCCGAGCAGAGCCTGCGCGAGCTGACGCCGGACCTGATCCTGCTCGACATGCGGCTGCCCGACGGCTCGGGGCTGGACTTCCTCACCCGCCTGCGCGGCGGCCTTGGCGCCGACATCCCGGTGCTGGTGATGTCGGCGTACGGTGAACTCGAGGATGCGGTCGCGGCGATGAAGCTCAACGCCTCGGACTATCTCAAGAAGCCGATCGACCTCGACGAGCTGCTGGTCAATGTCGAGAAGGTGCTGGCGAAGGCCGAAATGGCGCGCAGCCTCGCGTACTCTCGCAAGCGCGAGCAGCGCAGCGCCAAGGTCGAGACCGTGCAGCTGCTCGGCGAATGCGAGGCGGTGCGCGCAATCCGCGAACAGGCCGAGCGCATCGGCAGGCTGGTGGCCAATCCCGATGTCGTCCCGCCCACGGTGCTCATCCTCGGTGAGACCGGCACCGGCAAGGACGTGACCGCGCGGCTGATGCATTCGGTCAGTGCGCGCCGCGAGCGACCGTTCGTGCATATGGACTGCGCCTCGCTGCCGAAGGATCTGATCGAGGCCGAGCTGTTCGGTCACGAAAAGGGCGCATTCACCAGCGCCCACACCGAGCGCACCGGCATGATCGAGGCGGCCGAGGACGGCACGCTGTTTCTCGACGAGATCGGCGAGCTGCCGCTGGAATTGCAGGCCAAGCTGCTCGCCGTGCTCGAGCGGCGGACGCTGCGTCGTGTCGGCAGCACCCAGGAGCGGGCGGTGCGCTGCTGGTTCATCGCCGCCACCAATCGCGACATGGAGCAGATGGTCAAGGAGGGGCGGTTGCGATCCGATCTCTACTTCCGCCTGAACGTGCTGTCGGTGTGCACGCCGCCGCTGCGCGAACGGGGCGAGGATGTCGTGCTGCTGGCCCGGGAGTTCGCGAGGCAGATCGCCGCTCGCTATGGAACCAGTGCGCCGACCTTCGATGCCAGCGCGATTGCCGCATTGCGCGGCTACCACTGGCCTGGCAATGTCCGCGAACTGCGGCACGTGATTGAGCGCGTGGTACTGCTGTCCGCCGGCGGCCAGGCAAGCGCCACGACCCTGATGCTGACGGCGGCGCCGGCCCCGACGAGTGCTGGCGACAGTCTCGCTTCACTCGATGAGATGACGCTCGATCAGGTGGAAAAGCTGCTCATCGAGCGTGCGTTGCAGCGTACCGGCAACAACGTCTCCGAGACGGCCCGCCAGCTTGGCGTCACCCGGATGGTGATGCGCTACCGGATGAAAAAGTACAGGCTCGGCGAGTAGGAGCGAGCGCAGCTCGCGAACAGGCGCGGCGCCAACATCATTCGCGAGCTGCGCTCGCTCCTACGGCACATTCAATGCAGCTTCAGGCGCGGCTTGATGCCGCGGGTCAGCAGATTCGCGAAGGTCGTCAGGCCGACCCGCCACAGGCCCTGGATGGCGAGCAGGTGCATCTTGTACAGCGACAGGTAGGCCATCCGCGCGAACAGTCCCTCCATGAACACCGCGCCGGTCTGGCGCCCCATCAGGTTGCCCATCAGGTTGCCGATCGTGCTGTGGTGGCTGAGGTTGATCAGCGAGCCGAAATCCTTGTACTTGTATTCCGGCATCTCGCCACCGCCACGCACCCGCCTCTCGATGGCGGTGGCCAGCATCTCGGCCTGCTGGTGGGCTGCCTGGGCGCGCGGCGGCACGGTCGCGCCTTCACCCATCGGGCAGGCGGCGCAGTCACCGAAGGCGAAGATGTTGTCATCGTGCGTGGTCTGCAGTGTTGGTCGCACGACCAGCTGGTTGATGCGATTGACCTCCAGGCCATCGAGGCTGCCCAGCACATCGGGCGCCTTGATGCCTGCTGCCCAGACCTTGATCTCCGCCGGGATGACGCGGCCGGTCTGGGTGACGAAGGCATTGGCCGTCGCCTCCTTGATGCGCTCGCCGGTGATGATGTTGACGTTGATCTTCTTCAGCACCCGTGCGGTGCGCTCGGATACCTCGGGCGGCAGGCCTGGAAGGATGCGATCGGCGCCGTCGATCAGATAGATCTTCACGTCGCGCTCGGGCTGGACCTTGTCGAGGCCGAAGGCCTGCATGGTATGCAGTGCGGCGTGCAGTTCCGCTGCCAGTTCAACGCCGGTGGCGCCAGCACCGGCGATCGCGATGTGCAGCTGACTGTCGCGCAGCGGCTCGCTCTGAACATTGGCCGCGTACATGTCGCGCAGCAGGAAGCGGTGGAAGCGATCGGCCTGTTCGCGGGTGTCGAGGAAGGCGCAGTGCTCGCGCACCCCGGGCGTGCCGAAATCGTTGGTAAGGCTGCCGACACAGATCACCAGCGTGTCGTAGTGAAAGGTGCGGCGGGGGATGAATTCAATGCCTTCCTCGTCCACCGACGGTGAAACCGTCAGTGTCTGGTTGGCACGGTCGATGGCCTCCAGCGCGCCGAGCCGGAACTTGAAATGGTTCTCGCTGGCGTAGTAGAGGTAATTGAGCTCGTCCTCGTGGGCATTCATCGTGCCCGCGGCAATCTCGTGCAGCAGCGGTTTCCAGATATGCGAGAGCTTGAGGTCGACGAGCGTGACATCGGCGAGCCCGCGGCGGCCAAGCCGCTTGCCCAGTGTGGTCACCAGTTCGAAGCCACCGGCACCACCGCCGATGACGAAAATTTGATGCCGCTTTGCAGGTTCGCTCATGCTGGTTCCGTGTTGGGATCGTTGTTATGCGCCAGAGGCTTGGAATGACGCACTTCCGGAAGCAATAATGATACCCAAAATCCTGCCCGGGCAGGGCAGCATCGGCTGACCTGTGCCGGCAACATGGCGTTTCCCGCCAGGCAATGAAGTCCTCGGGCGTCATGCCGGCGATCGAGCAATCAAGCAACCAAGCGAAGAGGCCAGACACGTGGACACACAGACCCAGACCGAGATCGAGGCCGCGGCCTTCCGTGCCCTTGTCGAACACCTGCGCAAGCGTACCGACGTACAGAACATCGACCTGATGAACCTGTCCGGCTTCTGCCGCAATTGCCTGGCGAAGTGGTATCTCGCCGCGGCAGGCGAGCGCGGCATCGGCATCGACATCGAGGCGGCGAAGGAGGCGATCTACGGCATGCCCTATGCGCAGTGGAAGGCGCAGTATCAGCAGGAGGCGAGTGCCGGACAGCAGGCCGCCTTCGCCGCAAACCGCAGGCATGACTGATGCGTCGTCGGGGCCGAATGGTCACGGCAGCGTTGATCGCCGCGGCGATGATGTCCGCTGTCGGCACCGCGCGGGCATCGCCCGATGCCAAGGCCATCGTTATCGGCGGTGGTCCCAGCCTCAGTGAATCCCAGGGCCAGATCGAGCAGAACGTGCTGTGGCTCGAACGACTGCTGCCGGCGATGGGGTATGAAGTCGATCTGTACTTCGGGCTTGGCAACGAACCGGGTGATGACGTGGTGTTCGCCTCGCGGGATGAAGCGGCGCTTGCCGACCCGTTTTTCGCACTCGACCTGGTGTTCGGCGAGCCCGGCGCGATGCCGGTGCAGTACAAGCGCCATCAGCTGACAGATGTGCTCGGTTCCACCCGCAAGGACGAGCTGGTGCCGGCGCTTGAGCGGACGCTGCGGGCGATGGCGCCGGGCACGGCAATGCTGCTGGTGTTCAATGGCCATGGCGGCGAAGGCGGCAGCAGCGACGAGGACAACACGATGGACCTGTGGGGGCCGAGCGAGATCAACGTCGCCGAGCTGGACCGCCTGCTCGATACAGCGCCAGCTGATGCAACGATACGGTTTGTCATGCCCCAGTGCTTTTCCGGCGCCTTTGCCAATCTGATGTACCGGCCCCCGGGGACCCGCCGGCTGGCGACCCAGAACCGCTGCGGCTTCCTCTCCCAGGAGGCCCGCCGCAGCGCCGAGGGCTGCCAGCTCGGCATCGAGGACGTGGAATACCGCGATTACACGACCTATTTCTTTGCCGCGCTTGGCGGCCGCGCCCGCAACGGCGGCGCGCTGGCCAGCGATCCCGATATCGATCACGATGGGCGGGTGAGCTTTCGCGAGGCCCACTGGTACACGCTGCGCACCGCGCACAGCTACGACCTTTCGCGCTCGACCAGCGAGGTGTTTCTCGAGGACTGGGAGCCGCGCGCATTGCGCAATCAGGAGCCTGCATTGCCGCCGCAGTCGGTCTACCTGGGGATCGCCCGCGACATCGCCCAGCGGCACGGCTGGACGCTGCAGCGTCAGGCCCTGGCCGCGACACAGGAAAGACTCGCCGCCGAAGAAAAGCAGAAAGAGGAAGCGAAGGACCGCATCGGTGATGAAATCGAGGCGGCGCAGGCGCCGCTGCGCAAGTCACTGCGGGCGCGCTGGCCGTTCCTGAAGCAGGACTACGATGACATCGACTGGGAACCAAACGAGGCGGCGGTCACCGACATCGACCGTTTCCTGCGCCAGCAACCCGGATTCACAGCCCTGCAGCAGATGACCGAAACCTACAGCCGGGCCGAGGCCGCCGAGCTGGAGGCGGCGCGGCTTAAGACCCAGGCCGAGAAGGTGCAGCGGATGCTGAAGCTGGCGCGGCTGGAGGCGCTATTTGCCGGCAACGCAGACAGCGCGCAGCGGGCCCAGTATCAGCGGCTGGTGGACTGCGAGGCAGGCGTACCGCCGCGGCCCTGAATCCCCGTGGGGCAGGTGCGTGGCGACTCGCCGGCAAGCGCAGAGGTTCCCTCAACCCGGGCATGTATCGCCGGGGACGAAGGCCGGTGGATATCACCTGGCCACGGTTCAGGATGGCTGTCAAAAGCGCGGCTGTTTCCCGAGTGCGCGAAGCTTCGACTGCGGGAACTACCGCATCTGCCCGGTTCGAGCCTCAACGCGGTTGTGCCGCTTCCCAAAGTCGCCGCTGTTCGAACACCTGCCGGGTGTTCCTAATGGGCGCGCCCCGGGAACTCCACGATGGACTCAGTCAGCGCAGTCCTAGAACACCCGGCCGATGGTGTAGCCCTGCAACTCGAGCATCCGCAGCAGGCCGCGCTCCCCGGTGAGGTGCAGGGCGCCAACCGCCACCACCGCGCCGCCGGACTGCAGATAGGGCTGCATGCGCTCCAGCATCTGCCGGCTGCGCTGGTACAGCATCCGCTCGTTCATCCGCTGGAACAGCGGGTCCCGCTCGTGGCCGTGCTCGTTCTGCCAGGCGATGCCGGCCAGGTCGCCCTCGGCATACAGGCCGAGCAGCGCCTCCGACTCCTTCATGATGCGCGGGTGCTGACACAGCGTATCGACCAGTACTGACACCTGCTCATCCACCGGCTGCTCCTCGAGCGCGGCGATGAGTTCGTCCATCGTCTCCAGCGTCTCAATCGGCTTGCCCATCTGGGTCGCGGTCTCCCGCAGCACATCCTCGAGGGTGCGGCCGGTAACGGGGCGTGGACGGCCCACCAGCGCGGTGGCAGCCCAGGGCTTGAGCTGCATCGCCAGCGGCTCAGGCGCGCGATAAAACGCTATCAGGCGCTGGTAGCGGTCGAGCAGGTCGCCGGCGAGCCATTGATGCAGCGTCTGGTCCTCCGGCAGCTTCATCATCGCGGTGAAACGCGCCTGGGCCGCCTCGTCGAGCGCGGTCTCCATCACCAGCCGGCTGCCCTGCAGCAGGGCGACGTTCAACTGTGGTGGCAGCCGATGCAGGTGGGGGTCATCGAGGTGGATGGTGCCGAAGAGATGGCTGACCGGCCCATCCCCCTTGCGGACCGTGAACAGCAGGCCCTTTCCAAAGGGGATCGCCGGGGCGGCGGCCGGCGGCGGTTCCGGGGTCGCAGCGGGGCAGGCGCTGCGGGCGGTCGGCGGCGCAACGGCCGGTTCGGCGATCGACACTGTACTTGCCCCCAGCAGCATGGCCGCCAGCAGCACAGCGGTGACATGGACGGCAGGTGGAGTTGAACCGGCGGCTGGGCCGGGCGGGTAGCAGGGTCGTGGCACGGGTGGAGTATATCTCCTCGACGCGCTGGTAGCCTCCCTGCCATCCGCGCCGCGAGAGCGGTGCTGACGTTGCCGGCGCCAGTCCGTACAATCGCGGTTCTCGCCGCTACCCACCCCCGATCTTGGACAACGCAACTGCACGCACTCGAAGGTGTTTCGCCGCTGCATCGACCAGTCGGGTCACTGGCGCGGCCAGCCGGCCGCAGCGACTGCGGCCGGCACGATGACAGCAAATGCAACTGAATAGCCGACGTTGGTGGTCGACCCTGCCGGTGGTCGCGGCGATGCAACTTGCTGGCTGTGGCATGCAGTCGTACCAGGAACAGCCGCTGCAGCCGCAGCGCTGGCTGCAGGCCTTTGGGCAGCGCAGCCTGGATGACCCGGGGCTGCGCGAATTTCTGCCCGGTTGTGGGCTGTCGGCGCAGCCTTGGCCGCGGCGTGCCTGGGATGTCGACTCGTTGCAGTGCGCGGCACTCTACTTCCATCCCGCTCTCGCGCGGGCGCGCGCCGGCGTCGAGGTTGCCCGCGCCCAGCAGCAGACCGCTGGTCAGCGCCCGAATCCCACTGCCCGGATCGACATCGAGCACCATGGCGGCAATCCGGAGGCCGGGTCACCCTGGGGTGTCGGGCCGTCGTTCGAGATCCCGATTGAACTGGGTGGCCGGCGCGAGGCCCGCATCGAGCGGGCAATCGCCGAGACCACGGCGGCGGGGATCGATCTGGACGCCCAGATCTGGCAGGTGCGCCACGCCGTGCGCACCCGTCTGCTGGCGTTGGCCGATGCCGATCGGCAGGTCGCACAACTCGGCGAACAGCTCGAGGGCCTGCGGGATGGTGTGCGGCTGCTGCGTCGCCGCGAGGAGATGGGTCTTGCCAGCAGCTTCGAGGCGAGCAGCATGCGCATCGAGGCGCAGCGCGCACAGCTCGCGCTCAGCACTGCGCGGGCGCGTCAGCGGACGGCGCGCGCGGAACTGGCCGCCGCGATCACGCTGCCGCCGGGCGCCCTCGACGACGTCGCGATCGATAGCGCCGCGATTCAGACCGGGCCGGACGCCGGACTGCCGCCGCCGCAGACGCTGCAGCAGCAGGCGCTGACCGGGCGCGCCGACATCCGCCGCGCACTGCAGGAGTACGTGATCGCGGAGAAGGCGCTGAAGGAGGAGATCGCCAGACAGTATCCCGACTTCACGCTCTCCCCGGGCTATTTCTTCGATCCCACCGACAACATAAACATCTGGACCTTCGGGGCGTCGCTGGTGCTGCCGATTCTGCATCGCAACCAGGGACCGATCGCCGAGGCCCAGGCGCGACGCGAACTGGCGGCCCGCAATGTAGAGGCGGTGCAGGCGGCCATCATCGGCGAACTGCACAGCGCAATGGCGGGCTATGAAGAACTGCAGCAATCCGCCGCCCAGGCCGACGAGGTGATCAACGAGATGCAGCAGCAGGAACGGCGGGTCGAACAGCAATTCAATCTCGGCGAGGTCGATCGATTGGCACTGGTGCGCGCGCGGCTGGAGACCGCCAGTGCGCGGTCGGTGCGCAGCGAGATGCGCGCCGAACAGTGGCGGGCACTGCTGCGCCTCGAGGATGCGCTGCAGACCGTGCTGCCGGCCGGCGCCGGCAAGGGAGCGGCGCAATGAAGCGGGTGCTGGCGTGGGCGCTGTCGCTGCTGCTGATCGGCGCCGGACTGTGGTTCGCGACCCTGCCGGAGGCGCAGCGCGCGCGCCTGACGCAGACGCTGGCATCGTCGAGCGTGGATGGTGACACCAACGGCGCGGCCGAGGCCGGCAGCCGTGCGCCGGGCGAGCCGGGACCCGAACCGGCCGCTGACGACGGTCCCGCCGATGCCGGTGCCGAAGACGACGATGAACTGCTGCCTTCACGCGTCGAGAAGTCCGAGGGCCTCAATGCGATTCGGATCTCGCCGCAGGAACAGCAGCAGACCGGCATCGAGTTGCTGGAACTGGTCGAGACCACCCATCTGTCCGAGACGCTGGCGAGCGGTCGCGTGCTCGACATCCAGCCGCTGGTCCAGCTGCGCGCCGACTTCAATGCTGCGCGCGGCGCCCAGGCGGTGGCGCAGGCCGCGGTTGCCGGTTCCTCGCGCGCGGCACAGAGGCTGCGGGTGCTCAATCGCGAGGATGGCAATGTCTCGACGCGACAGCTGCAGGAGGCGGAATCGGTTGCCGCAGCAGACGCGGCGCGCACCCAGTCGGCTGCGCGACAGCTGGAGGACGTGCGCAACCAGGCGCTCGCGACCTGGGGGCCGGTGATCGTCGACATGGTGCTGGCGGAGCGGTCGCCTGCATTCGATGCGCTGGTCGCCCGCCAGGATGTGCTGGTGCTGGTGACGCTGAAACCGGGCGAGGAACTGCCGGCAGAAAGCGGCTTCATCTTCGTCGGTCCGACCGGGGAGCGGCTGCGGGCGCGCAAGGCATACCTGCTGGCCCCGGCCGCGCAGGCCGACGACGTCGCCCAGGGAGAGACCTACATTTTCCGCACCAACGCCGCCAAGCTGCGCACCGGCATGCGGATGGATGCATGGATCCCGCGTCCCGGCGACCCAGGCAAGGGCGTGGAGGTACCGAATGCGGCGGTGATCTGGTACGCGAACAAGCTTTGGGTCTACGCGCAGCGGGGCGACGATTTGTTCGTGCGTCAGCCGTTGAACGAATACGAGGAGACGCGCGACGGCTGGTTCGTCACCGCAGGCGTCAGGCCCGGTGATCGAATCGTCGTGCGCGGTGCGCAGATGCTGTTCTCCGAGGAGTTCCGCTCCGCGATCCCGAGCGAGGACGAGGCGCGCGAATGACACGCCGCCGTCAGTCGTGCCAGTTTGAGGCTCATCACTCGCGGCATGCCAGCGTCGGCGGGCAGCGCCTGGGTGACGTCTCGCCTGCCGCCGTCATGCCGGCGAATGCCGGCATCCATAACGGCGGGCGATGTAACTGGTGGCGCGGACCAATGCAGCATGCCAGTCACGACCTCCGCCCTCAACGTCGGCAATCATGCCAACGCCACTGGATTGGCCAGGGCATGGATTCCCGCCTGCGCGGGAATGACGGCACCAGCAAGGCCGGTGCGGAAACGTCGGCAGGCTCGCTCTGTCTGGCGATGGGCATCGCATGCTCTCAGCGCTAGTCCGTTTCTCGGTCCGCTTTCGCGGCGTGGTGCTGAGCCTGGCGGTGCTGCTGCTCGCCTATGGGGTCTACGACCTGTCACGGGCCGGACTCGACATCTTTCCGGAGTTCTCGCCGAAGCTGGTGATCGTGCAGACCGAGTCGCCCGGGCTGTCCGCCGAACAGGTCGAGACCCTGGTCACCCAGCCGATCGAGAACGCCATCAGCGGACTGATCGGCCTCGACTACGTGCGCTCCGAGTCGATCCAGGGCCTGTCGGTGGTCACCGCGGTATTCAACGAGGACACCGATCGCTATCGCAACCGCCAGCAGGTCACCGAGCGCCTCGCTGCGGTGAATGCGCAGCTGCCGGCCGGTGCTGGTCCGCCCTCGGTGGTGCCACTGGCGTCGTCATCGGCAACGATCCTGACGATGGGGGTGACCTCACCCAGTCGCTCGCTGATGGACCTGCGTGCGATCGTCGACTACACCATCGTGCCGCGGGTGCTGAGCGTGCAGGGCGTCGCCGATGTCAACGTGTTCGGCGGCGAGCAAAAGGAAATGCAGATCCAGGTACGCCCAGAAGACCTGCGCCGCTACGGGCTGGGTATCGAGGATGTCACCCGTGCCGCCGCGCAGGCCACCGGCATCAGCGGTGGCGGCTTCATCGAAAACGATAACCAGCGCCTGACGCTGCGGGTGGTGGGTCAGCCGCGGACGGTGGAGGAACTCGGCCGTGTCGTTCTGCGACGCGAGGCCGGCTACAGCATCACGCTGGCACAGGTGGCGACCATCGCTTATGCACCGGCGCCGCCGATCGGCGCGGCGGCCGTCAATGGCGAGGCCGGCATCGTGATGATGGTCATCGGCCAGTTCGGCGCCAACACGCTGACCGTCTCGCGGCGGGTGGAGGCGGCGCTGCAGGAACTGCAGCACGCGCTGGCCACCGACGACGTGCAGCTGCACCCCACTTTGTTCCGCCCCGCCAACTACATCGAGACCTCGGTGCACAACCTCTCCGGGCATCTGCTGGTGGGCGGTGCCTTTGTCGTCAGCGTGCTGTTCCTGTTCCTCTTCAATCTGCGCACCGCCTTCATCTCGGCGGTGGCGATCCCGCTGTCGCTGCTGGCGGCCGTCATCATCCTGCGTCGCTACGGCGTCAATCTGAACATCATGGTGCTGGGCGGGCTCGCCATTGCACTCGGCGAGGTGGTCGACGATGCGATCATCGACACCGAGAACATCTTCCGCCGCCTGCGCGAGAATGCCGCGCTGCCAGCGCCACGTCCGATCGGCGCGGTGGTCTACGAGGCCTCGATGGAGGTGCGCGGTTCGGTGGTGTATGCGAGCTTCATCGTCGCGCTGGTGTTCGTGCCGCTGCTGACGCTCGGCGGGGTCGCCGGCCGGCTGTTCGCGCCGCTGGGAATTTCCTACATCCTCGCCATCCTCGCCTCGCTGGCGACGGCGCTGACGGTGACGCCGGCACTGTGCCATCTGCTGCTCGGGCATGCGCACCTCGAAAGCCGTGACCCTCCGCTGATCCGCTGGCTGAAGCCCGCCTATGGATGGGTACTCGACAGGCTGGCGAGGGTCCCGGGATTGACGCTGCTGATGAGTGTCGGGATCTGCGTGATAGGCGTGCTGTTGCTGCCAGGCCTTGGCGGGCGGTTCCTTCCCGAACTGCGCGAGGGCCACTACATCGTGCATACCACCGCGATGCCGGGAACGTCATTGCGGGAGACGATCCGGCTTGGTACCGAGCTGCAGCGCCGCTTCCGCGAGATCGACGGGGTGCTGTCGGTGTCGCAGTTCGCCGGCCGTGCCGAGCGCAGCGCCGATACCTTCGGCAGCCACTATGCGGAGTACGAGGTCGACCTTCGCCCGATGTCCGGGCGCGAGCAGCAGCGGGTGCTGGATGAACTGCGGGCAACGCTGGCATCGTTCCCCGGAATTCTCTTCGAGGTCAACACCTTCCTCACCGAGCGCGTCGACGAGACGGTCTCCGGCTATACCTCGCCAGTGGTGGTCAACATCTACGGCAATGATCTCGACATCCTCGATCAGAAGGCCGCGGAGATCGCGGCATTGGTGCGCGACATCGATGGCGCGGCCGACGTGCAGATCCGCTCACCGACCGGCATGCCGGCACTGCAGGTGCGGTTGCGGATGGAGGCGCTGGCGACATGGGGGCTGCAGCCGCGCCAGGTGATCGATGCGATGCAGGCGGCGTTCGAGGGTGCCGCGGTGGGCCGGGTGTACGAGGGCAACCGATCCTGGGACGTCAGCGTGATCGTCGACCGCGAGGCCCGCGACGACCCCGAGGACATTGCCCATCTGCCGCTGCGAACACCGGACGGCATGATGATCACGCTTGACCAGGTCGCCGACATCCAGCAGACCGGCGGCCGCTACAATATCCTGCATCGCAATGCGCAGCGACTGCAGACCGTGACTGCCAGCGTCAGTGATCGCGATTATTCGTCGTTTATCAGCGAACTGCGCGCGGTGATCAAGCAGAGGGTGAAATTCGATGCCGACACCTATCCCGAGTTCACCGGCTCGGCAGTCGAGCAGCAGGCCGCGCGCGAGGAACTGATGCTGCATTCGCTGTTTGCAGGCATCGGCGTGCTGGTGCTGGTCTATGTCGCCATCGGCAGCGTGCACAACCTGGCAATCATTCTTTTGAACCTGCCGTTCTCGCTGCTGGGTGGCGTGGTGGCGGCCCTGCTCAGCGGCGCGGCGCTGTCGGTCGGGTCGATGGTCGGCTTCGTCACGCTGTTCGGCATCACCGTGCGAAACTCCATCATGCTGGTGTCCCACTACCAGCACCTGGTCGACAGCGAGGGCCAGGCCTGGGGGCACCAGACGGCGCTTCGCGGCGCGCAGGAACGCCTTCCATCCATCCTGATGACGGCGCTGGTGACGGCGCTGGCGATGCTGCCGATCGCCATCAACAGCGACAACCCCGGGCGCGAGATCATGGGCCCGATGGCCTCGATCATCATCGGCGGGCTGGCGTCATCGACGATACTGAACCTGCTGATCCTGCCCACCGTTCTATTGCGCTGGGGGCGGTTTGAACCGGCGGAAAGGGATATCGCCTGACGGGCATGAAACGAATTTACGACATCCCGGCCCGTCATGCCGGGGGAGGCCGGCATCCATGCGGGGAGTGAGATTGCAGGACACCCGCGGGTTGCGGTGCCGCCTGCCGATGCATGGATCCCCGCCTTCGCGGGGATGACGGCACAGTGCAACTCAACGCGCGGGTACCGGCTCGCGAACAAACAACATTGAAAATGGCCAACCGCAACGACAACAGCCCCAACACCGTCTGGCACCATCACGCCGTTACCCGCGCGATGCGCGAGCAGCGCAATGGTCACAAGGGCGTGGTGCTGTGGTTCACCGGGCTGTCGGGCGCCGGCAAGTCGACGATTGCCAATCTGGTGGAGCAGCAATTGTTCGCCGTCGGATGCCACACTTATGTCTGCGATGGCGACAATGTCCGCCATGGCCTGAATCGCGATCTCGGGTTCTCACCGGCGGATCGGGTCGAGAACATCCGTCGCATCGCCGAGGTGGCGAGGTTGATGCTCGATGCCGGTCAGATCGTGATGACCGCCTTCATCTCGCCCTACCGATCGGATCGGGATCGGGCACGCGAGCGGATCGGCAGCGCTGACTTCATCGAAGTCTACTGCCGTTGCGATGTGCAGGAATGTGAACGTCGCGATGTGAAGGGGCTGTATAGGCGCGCCAGGGCTGGTGAGATCAAGGAGTTCACCGGCATATCCGCGCCGTACGAGGAGCCGCTGGCCGCCGATCTGGTGCTGGAAACCGCGTCCCATACGCCCAAGCAGAGCGTCGAGGCAGTGATCGCTTTGCTAAGACAGCGCGGCACCCTGTAGGAGCGAGCGCAGCTCGCGAATGAACCGGCACCACGGCTTTCGCGAGCTGGGCTCGCTCCTACAGACACGACAAAGGCGCCCGGAGGCGCCTTTGTCGTGGTCGTTTGCGTTATCGGCTCTGCGGCTAGATGTCGTTGAGGATTTCCTTCTTTCGCGAGTCGTACTCGTCCGAAGAGATCAGACCCTTCTTCTTCAGCTTGTCGAGTGTCGAAATGCGCTCCTCGATGGTCTGCGGCGCAGCGGCGGTGGCGGTGCCGCTGCCGGCCTGCATCTCCTTGCGCATCCGTGCCATCTCCTCGCGCATCTGCCGGCGCTCGATGGCGGCTCGGGCGGCCTCCATCTTCGCCTCGCGGCGCTCCTTCTCGAGCGCCGGCGGCAGGCGGTTGCGCTGCTTCTCGACGCTGGCAACGATTGTGTCGACGTCAATGACCAGCCAGTCCTTGCGCAGCTTGTTGCCTTCGCGGCCGAAATCGACGCCGACCACGGTCGACAGCGGCTCCGGCAGGTCTCCGGAGCGATAGCGCGAGGCATCGTTGAAGTACACCGTACGGTCGTCGGCCGGGCAGTCGCCACAGCCGGCTGCCAGGGCACGTTCGCGCGCCCCTTTGTCCATCATCGGCTTGTAGACCTCGCCGAGGATCAGATTCAGCTTCCCGCCGCTGTAGAACACCCGACCGGTGGTGCCGGCCTGCTCCTTGCCCGTCAGCCCGGCGTGCAGGCCGGCAATCAGGAACGTCAGCTCCTCGTCGGGCTGCGCACGGGCAAGACCGCGGGCGATGTTGGGGGCAAGCGCCGAGACTTCGCGATCGGAGAACAGCGGTACGTTCTCCTCCTTCTCGACGATGATGCCTCCAGTGTGCTGCAGCGTCAGCGAATGCAGCACGATGGCAATCTGGTCGGCGCTGAATTCGACGGGATGATCGTTGGCGGGGGGCTTGTTACCGCCGTCGGATTCCTGCTTGACGATGGACACATGCTGGCGGCCGGCCTGGTAGACGAACTTGCCGGTCTCCTCCTTCTTGCCGAGCCCAAGGTCGGGAAGGATATCGATGGCGGCAGCGGGCTGCGTCATCAAGGTACCGGTGGCCAGGGCTGCTATCAGCATTAACCGGTGACGAAGGCGGGAGGTGCCACGAGCGATGGAAGTCATATTGCTGAAAACCTTGGAGAAATGATCTGAGGGCGCGGATTATACACCTTAGTCAATCGGCAGCGGCTTTGGTTCGACGCAGAAATTGACCAGGGTCGGTCATGGCTCCTGATACTCTGGGCCCAGTGCCTCGCGCAGCGGCCCCAGGTGGCGCGCATAGTTTCGCCAGCGCTCGCGCGAGCGCGTATAGATGCCCTCGCGCACCTGGGCAACGCTGGCCGTGCGCACTTGCCGCTTGTTCTTGTCGAAGTCCAGACAGGCATCGTCCCATTCCAGCCCGCAGGCGGCGATCAGTGCGCGTGCGTGTGGCTCAGGGTCGGCGGTCAGCGCCTCGTAGTTCACCGAATGAATCCTGCCGGGCATCACCGCATTCCAGTGATCCATCAGCCGTCGGTACTGGCGGAAGGTCTCGCCGATGGCAGCAAGATCATTGGAATACTCGTGCCCCCTGGCAAAACTCTGGAAGTAGATCGACAGGCAGGTATCCATCGCGTTGCGTTCGCAATGAATGATCCGCGCGCGCGGGAACAGCATCGTGATCAGACCGAGATAGCGATAGTTGGTCGGCATTTTGTCGGTGACGCGCTGTGCGTCCGCCGAGTGCCAGCGCAGCAGTTCGAGGTAGGGAAGGGTGATCTTGTGTGCGGAATCGCTTGTCAGTGCCTCGCAACTCTGCGGGAAGCGGCTCTCGGATCGCAGCAGCACGTGCAGGCCATGGGCAATCGTAGGTATATACGAAAGCTCACCGGCGCCGTGTGCCTGCGGGTGGCTGGCGATGATCTGCTCGGTCAGTGTCGTGCCCGAGCGCGGCATCCCGACGATGAACACCGGCAGTTCGCTGTCATTTCCGAGATCGGCAAAGGAGGCAAGGAACCGTGCATCGAATCGGCCGATGATGCTATCGGTCAAACCGGACGTGTCGGGCGGCGGCGTGGTCGCGATGGAGCGGCAAAGCTCGTTCGCCCCACGGTAGTGCGTGAAGGCCCGGTCATATTGCCGGCAATCGTCCAGCATCTTTCCCAGCGCGAAATGCACGAGGCTCCTTGCCGACCGATCCCAGCCGGTGCTTTCCAGCAGTTGTTCGAGCTGCGCTATCTCGGGCAGGTCGGCCTCGGAAAAGAGCTTTGCCGATGAAAGTCCGAACCACGCCCCAGCCGAGGTCGGCCACTGCTTTAATGCCAGTCGATACTCCGCCTCCGCTGCTCTCAGATTGCCTTCCACCTCACGGGCCCTCGCCAGCTGCAGTCGCGCTACCATCGACTCCGGCTGCAGCCGAAGAACCTCCTCGAGAAGCGGTATCGCCTCGTCGACCCGCGCGGACTCGGTCAGCAGGTCAGCCAGTGCCAGCCGGGGCTCGATATAGGCCGGTGCCTGTGCCAGCGCGTTGCGGAAGCAGCGGGCTGCGGCCTCGGCGCGGCTCAGCTGCCGGTAGACCTCGCCCAGATGGAAGTGCGCGGTGGCCAGTTCCGGTCGCAGACGAATGGCCTGCTCATAGGCGACACCCGCCAGCTCCATCACGCCGGTCTGCTGCAGCAGCCGGCCGAGATTGAAGTGGGCATCGACGTATCCCGGTGCCGAGCGGGTAATCTCCCGAAAGCATTCGATCGCCTCGTCGAGCCTGCCGGCGCCGACCAGAGAATGCCCGAGGTTATTGCGGACCTGCACGTAATCCGGCGCCAGTGCCAGCGCCTCGCGAAAACAGCGTTCCGCCTTGTCCCAATGTTTGCGGGCAAGAAACACGGCACCGAGGTCATTGCGGTAGTCGGCGTTGCGGGGGCTGAGCTCGGCGGCCCGTCGAAATGCCTTGGTCGCGGCATCGATGTCGCCGAGCTGGTAATGCAGCGTCGCGGTGCGATGCAGTATCTCGGTGTCTGCAGGGTGGGACTTCAGGTGCGCGAGATACTGCTTCAGAGCGCTGGCGAGGTGGCCGCCGCGATGGAGTTGTTCGGCGTCGGCGAGATGGCTGCTGAGCCGGCGGGTTCGTGAATTCATGTCCGAACGATACCGGCTGCGCTGAGTCGGGGCAATTGCGATCGACCGCGCGTCCACCATCTGGATGCACAGTCGTCAATGAAGCACACGCAAAAAAGAAAGGCGCATCCGAAGATGCGCCTTTCAGGGTTACTGCCGAAGGGATCCTTGCGGACCCCGACGTTTTTACCAGGTCATGAAAGCACCAACGCTGAACGCATCGGCTTCCAGTTCCGTGGCGGTCTGGTCGCCAGCAACAGGAGAGTTGGACTCCTTGTTGATGTTGTTGTACTCGGCGACGAGCTTCAGCCATGCGGTCAGGTCGTGGTACACACCGACGGTCCACATGTCGTTGGTCACGTCGTTGAACACGGCAGCGCCTACGGCATCGACAGCGCCGTCCTGGGTGGACTCACCGTACGACAGGGCGACCTTGGTGCCCTGGCCGAAGTTGTACGCGCCCTGGACGTAGAAGCCATCGTTCTCGGCCTCTTCGCAGGTGGCAGTCGCGACGAGTCCGCAATTGACGCCTTCCGACAGGAAGTCGGCAGCGCCAGCGGTGACGCCACGGCCGGTACCGGCATTCTTCAGGCCGATGCCCAGCGCCTCACCGGTGTAGTAGTAGCCGGTCAGTGCAAAGCCCATGTAGCCGACCTCGCCACCGACCTCGACGCCCCAATGGGTGACGGTGTCAGTGGTAACGGTGTCGTCCATCTCCTGCCACATGCCGCCGCCCCACACCATCAGGTTGCCGTTGGTGAAGGAGGTTGCATAGGACAGTTCGCCTTCGAACTTCGGAATGCTGGTCTCAAAGCCACCGAGGTCACCGACGCCGTCGGCGTTAGTATCGGTCAGGCTGGTCGGCTCCTGCGGATCGAACACGCCGACTTCAGCCTTGAAGCCATTGATGTTCGGGGTCGCGTAGGCGAAACGGGTGCGGAACTCGGGATACACATAACCGATACCGATGCGACCCAGCGTGGTGCCGCCGCCGTCAACGACCAGCGGGTCGCCGACGCCGAACAGCGTCTGGTCATGCAGAATCGCCTGACGGCCGAACAGGCCCAGGGTACGACCGAAGCTGACGGTACCGAAGCTGCCTGCGACATTGGCGACGACTTCGCGCATGTCGATCGCGTTGGCCTTGTCATTGAAGGTGTTCTTGGCACTGGAGCTGTCCGGCGCGAAGCTGATGCGGGCGGTGCCGGTCAGGCCGTTGACGGTCGGGCTCTTGATGTTTGTCGAGAAGAACGCCGGCAGCAGGCCTTCCTGCAGGTGCGAGGAGGTGCCGTTGTCGCCATTGTCGGCAACGGTGGTGCTCACTCCAGCGGCGCTGGTGTTGGTGGTCTCGAAATCATAGTGGTTGTAGAAGAGGTTGATGTTGCCATCCATGCTCACTTCCCAACCATCGTTGCCACCCAGAACTACGGCTGCCCCGGCCGAGGAAGCCATCGTTGCGGCGGCAATTGCGGCTGCAATCTTGCTCATGCGGAATTTCATTAGTATTTCCTCCTAACGGAAGTTAACCCAGTAACGGTAAAGCTTAAGCTTTAGCGCTCCCCCCTAACCTGCCCCAAGGTTAGCCTGAAGGTGGCAGAGGTTATTTGTGCGCATCCACCTCGAAGTGGACACCCGCGAATGTAATTTATCGGTCGATGGAAAGCAAGCTTTAGTGCAACATTGGAAGTAGATTTCTGGACCCAGTGTTGCGCCGATACAACGAAAATCGCGCGTCACTTGTCGAAAGCCGTACAAAGCGGTGCAGGTCGCCGTTCCTGAACGCAGCTGAGTCGGCGTCGAGAAATCCTTTGTTGCGGCGCAGCTGGCAGCGGCAGGTCAGGCGAATGCGATGAGCGAGGGAACGCGCCGACGCGATATTCATCTAATCGTGCAGTTTCACGCTTCGGGCGTCAGGAAATTATCCCGAGCGCGCCGGGCGACCTTATATATGTGAGTGTGGATGGCGTACATTCGCGCCTCGCGCTTCAATGGGTATCCGAGTTCAACCGCTACAGGCGCCGCAGGCCGGCGCAGTCGGGGAGGAAAAGTGGTCAACCAAAGGTTCAGGTTTGCGGGCGGCTGGCGGTCAGCGCTGATCGCCGTTGCAGGTATTGCGGTCATTGGGGTTCGTGACGTCCCGGCGGCGGACAGCGCCGAGGTCGAGATACTGTTCGTCGGCGACCAGGGCAGCTCGGCATGGTCGGGGGCGAGCCAGGGCCTGATCGAGGCCAACATGCAGGGCAAGTTCCTGGGCAAGACCTTCAAGCTGGTGCAGCTGCCGGGCGCCGGCGAGATCCTCGGCCAGTCGAAGCCTGCTGCCGTGGTGGTGGCCGCTGATGCCGGGACGCTGGAGAAGGTCGCCAGTAAGCTGCCAGGCACGGCCGTCTTCAACGTGACCCTCGACGATGACGGCCTGCGCTCGCGCTGTGGCGGCAACATCCTGCACGTGCTGCCCAGCAAGGCAATGAAGCGCGACGCGCTCTCGCAGTGGAAGACCAAGAATCCCGAATCCGATGCGCGCGCGCTCGCCTGGCATGGTTCCGCGGTCAAGTACTCCGGCCAGCAGTTGAACCAGCGTTACTCGCAGGCCAATGGCAGGCCAATGGACGATGAGGCCTGGGCAGGCTGGGCGGCAGTGAAGCTGTTGTCCGACACCGTCGTGCGTGAGAATTCCAGCGATGGCGGCAAGGTCCTCGATTTCATCAAGACCCAGCTCGAGTTCGATGGCCAGAAGGGCGTGGACATGACCTTCCGTGCCAATGGCCAGCTGCGCCAGACGCTGCTGCTGGTCGAAGGCGAGAAGATCGTCGGCGAAGCACCGGTGAAGGGCGTCGCCGAGGGTGTCGAGGATCTCGACAGCCTGGGCAATGTCGAGTGCAAGTAAGGCTGAGGTCAACCAAGGAATCTTCGCGAGCTGCGCTCGCTCCTACAGGGCGTGTAGGAGCGAGCGCAGCTCGCGAACAGTAGAAATGAACGACCAATACAAACAATGACACAACGAGGAGTGTTCCCGTGATCAAGAACGCAGCAATGACCAAGAAGCTGGCAGCCATCGTGTTGATGCTGGGCATGCTGAGCGCGTGTTCCGAAAAGGCGGAAAACGCCGCGGCACCGGTGGCGCCGGAAACGCCGGCGGTTGCAGCACCGGCTGAAACCTCGGCCGCACCTGCGGCCGATGCCTCTGCCGCGCCGGTGACGCCGGCACCCGCTGCAGAACCTGCAGCCGCACCAGCACCGTCAGCGGATGCTGCTGCGACGGCGCCAGCAGCGGATGCCGCGGCAGCACCAGCGGCCAACGCGAGTAGCGGGTATGTGTTCGTCACCAATGAGAAGGGCAACAGCGTCTCGGTGATCAATGCCGCCACCAACAAGGTGGAGACGACGATCGACATCGGCACCCAGCCGCGCGGCATCGGCAGGTCGCCCGATGGCAGCGAGATCTACGTTGCGCTCGGTGAGGAGGGCAAGATTGCCGTCATCGATCCGAAGACCAAGACCCTGGTGCGCAAGTTCGACTCGGGTCCGGACCCCGAGGCCTTCGGGGTGCATCCTGATGGCAACATCTATATTTCGATGGAGGCCGACGCCAAGGCTGCGGTCTACAATCCGAAGACCGGCGCGCAGGTTGCGCTGGTGGATGTGGGGCTCGAACCCGAGGGTGTCGCCGTGTCGCCGGATGGCAGCAAGGTGATCGTCACCAGCGAATCCACCAACATGCTGCATGTGATCTCGGTGCCGGATCACCAGATCGTCGCCAACATCCTGGTCGGTTCGCGCCCGCGCTCGGCGACGTTTTCCAGGGACGGCAAGTGGGCCTATGCCTCCGCGGAGATCGGTGGCGAGGTCAAGCGTGTCGACATGACCACCTTCAAGGTCGACAAGGTAACGTCGATCGGCGAGACCGAGGCCAAGCCCAAGGACGTGCTGCTCAGCCAGGACGAGAAGACGCTGTATGTGGCCGGTGGTCGCGCCGGCAAGATCTTCATCTTCGATGCCGAAAGCATGCAGCTGAAGGGGAACATTCCGGTCGGGCCGCGCGTCTGGGGCCTGGCGTTGAACGCCGATGGCAGCCGCCTGTACACGACGAATGGCGGCAATGGCACGGTGTCGGTCATTGACACCGCGACCAATCAGGTCGTAGCCACGGTTGAAGTCGGCGAGGCCCCCTGGGGCGTCGTAGTCGATTGATCCACCTGTAGGAGCGAGCGTAGCTCGCGAACAGCTTCACAGAGACGCCATTCGCGAGCTCCGCTCGCTCCTACAGCAGTTAGATTGTAGGAGCGAGCGCCAGCTCGCGAAGAGTTTTCTGCAAGGTTCAAGGAGGAACCATGACACCATTCCACGGAGCGGATCTCCGCAAGGGTCGCCGTTAAATCGGCGGCCAGGCTTACGTGGTGACGACCGTGACCGTGTCGCGGCTGCCCATCCTCACTGATCCCATGGCGGTTCGATGTCTGGTCGCAGCAATGCGAGGCGCCGTCGAGCGCGCTCACGTCGATTCGATTGCTTGGGTGGCAATGCCGGATCACCTGCACTGGCTCATGAACCTGCAGGACGTTGCCCTCCATCATGTGATTCAGCGGGTCAAGTCCGACAGCGCGATTGCGATCAATCGTGTGACAGGCGGCCTTGGCGCAGTCTGGCAGCCTGGCTTCCATGATCACGCCTTGCGCAGCGACGAAACCCTGGTGGCAACCGCGCGTTACATCATCGCCAACCCGCTACGCGCTGGCATAGTCCGCCATATCGGCGAGTATCCCCATTGGGATTGCATCTTCCTGTAGGAGCGAGCGGAGCTCGCGAGGGGGTGTGCTGAGATTGTTCGCGAGCTGCGCTCGCTCCTACAGGGTGCGATTGTAGGAGCGAGCGGAGCTCGCGAAGGGCGGTGCTGGAGTTGTTCGCGAGCTGCGCTCGCTCCTACAGGGTGCGATTGTAGGAGCGAGCGGAGCTCGCGAAGGGCGGTGCTGAAACTGTTCGCGAGCTGGCGCTCGCTCCTACATTTCGATGCGGATGCCGACCCAGCCACCGATCGGTGCACCGGCACCAAGGAAGCGGTTGTCGGTGAAGCCAGGAAACACCTCCGCGCTCTCACCGAGAAGGCCAAAGGTCTCGTAGTCGGTGTCGAAGAGGTTCTCGATGCTGGCGAACATCGAGACGTTCTTGCTGAAGTGATAGCGGCCACGCAGGTTCACGACGGCGTAGGCGTCGGTGGTATCGAGCAGGTTGGCCTCGTCGCCGCGCAGGTACTGGCCGGAATTCACCTTCATGTCGGCGCCGATCGACAGCTTCGGCAATACTTCATAGTCGGCGCCCACCTTGAAGCTGTGCTGCGGAATGCCGGGGATGCGATCGCCGTCCTCCACCTGCAGTTCGCCAGCGGTGCCATCGCCATTAAGATCCTCGGCCAGCGGATGGTTCGGCGTCGTCGAGATGAACGGATCCTCGAAGGTGGCATGCACGAAGCTGTAGCTGGCGAACCAGCTCAACTTGTTCCAGACGCCATTGAGGCCGAGCTCCATGCCGGTGCGGCGGGTGTCGCCGACGTTGTCGAAGAAGCCCTGGTTGCCGGTGGTGCCGCCGGTCGACAGGAAGATGATGTCATCGACATTGGTGGTGTAGAAGCCACCGAGGTTCCAGCCGATGCTGCCGAGCAGCCGGCCGCGCGCGCCGCCTTCGAAGCCCTTGGCGACAACCTGTTCGAGTGGCGGATCGGCAAGGAAGGCGTTCGGCAGCAGGCAGGGCGCATTCTCGTCCGCGCAGGCCAGCTCCACCGGGGTCGGTGCGCGTGCGGATTCGCTGTAGCTGCCATAGACATTCAGGTCTGGCATTGCCTGCCAGGTCAAACCGACTGAAGGATTGAAGCGGCGGAAATCATGATCGCCGCTCAAGTCGTCGATGCCGTCGCCATTGTCGTCGAGCAGGTCGCCGGCATTGGAGGTCTTGATGTTGGTGTCGTTGTAGCGGCCGGCGAGCGTCAACGCCAGTTCCGGGGTGATGTCGAAGGTGTTGGTGAGATAGACCGACCAGGTACGCGTGGCCGCATCGAGCGCGGTGTCCGCGCCATCGACCAGTATCCCGGTGCGGGTTGTCACCCGGTTCTCATCCAGCTCCGCGGCCTCGACCGAGGACCGGAATTCGACATCGCCGCGATTGAACGCAACGCCGAGGATCAGCTGGTTGCCGTGGCCGAAGAGATCGTTGAGGAAGGTGGTCTGCACCGCGCCGCCGAAGCTGCGCTGATCGCGATCACTGAGGTTGTTGATTGCATTGAGATCCCCATCGATCGGGTTTCCGTTCTCGTCGGCAAGCAGCTCGGCCTGCTGATCCGGCGTCAGCGCGGCGATCGACTCGCTGCCGTCGCAGGCAAACAGTGTCGCTTCCTCGACCAGGAAATCCCCCTCGACAAATGCGCACTCCTCGAACGGCGTGCCGTCGCCATTGAAGGAGCCGGTGCGGTTGTAACGGTAGAAGGCGTTGCCGGACAGCTGCGCCGTATCATTGAACCAGTGGGTTCCCTCCAGGTTCACCATGCGCAGGTGATTGTCGGTGACATCCGGCGCGGTGAAAAACGAGGAACGGTCGATCGCCAGCTGCTCCACTGGCAGCGGACCATTGCCGGTAAGATCGGTGTTGGCGTGCGTGTACTGGAGATCCAGCGTTGTCGAGGCCGTGTGCCAGCCGACGGTGCCGTAGATGTTGAAGGCATCGGAGGGCTGGTCATCGCGCCAGCCATCCTCGACGAAATTGCGCAGATTGAGGAAGTAGCCGAGCGTGCCATTGTTGCCGCCCGCCTCGACGTTGGTGACGATGCGTCCGAAGGAGCCGCCGTAGATCTCACCACTCAGCCCCTCGTTGGTGAAGCCATTCTTGGTCTGGATTGAAAGCGCGCCGCCCAGTGTATTCAGGCCGAAGATCGGATTCGCGCCACCCACCAGGTTGATGCTGTTGATCATCGACTCGGGCAGAAGGTCCCAGTTCACCGTGTCGCCGAACACCTCGTTGACGCGCACGCCATTGACGTACACCGCAAGTCCCTGCGGCAGGCCGAGCAGCGGCGAGGCGGTGAAGCCACGGAATTGCACATCGGACTGCAGCACATTGCTCTGGGCGCTGTTGATGTTGACGCTGCCCAGGTTGCGATTCATGTAGTCGGTGATGTCGAGGTTCTGCTGCTGATCGAGATCCTCGGCGGTGGCCGACTGCACATTGGCGGGGATCTTGTCGACCGGCAGGCCGACGCCGTGGGTCGGCGTGACGCCAATGACCTCGACGTCATTCAGCGTCTCCGCCTCCTGCGCATGGGCGCCGGCACTGAGTGCCAGCGCGATCGCCAGCGACAGCCGGCGCGAGGCGACGGTGCGGCGGCTGGAAAGTGGATATGGCTGGTGCATCGAAATCCCCCTCGAGTCTCAATCGTTGTTGGTCTTGAATCGCCGCGCCGCGCGCCACACAGGGAGTTCTCCAGGGGCCAAATCGGCGCTCATTGCTGGCCGGTATCCTAGCGGAAAAGGGTGAAGACCAAGGCAGGAAAAATTCCCGAAATTCCTGGGCCAAGCGACTTGCGGACGCCCGCCGGGCGCTGCCTTCGCCAGCCCGTGCGTTCGCCGGGGCAAACGGGTCAACGCCAATGGCACCCAGTTTCGGGCCGTCATTCCCGCGCAGGCGTGGATCCAGTGCGCTACGTTTACATGTGTTCTCGGATCTCCGTCCCCGCCTTTGCGGGGAGAGGTACTGCGCGGGAATGACTAGGACACATCCGCGGTGACGATCCGCCAGATTTCGATCTTGCTGAGCGCCATTGTGGCCAGCGCTGCAATGCGGAAAGCAGATCTCAGGAGTAACCGGTAGTCACCACGCGGAAAAACTCACATTCCATACAGGATAAGTTCCTGCCCTGCACCATGCATATTGAATAGCACTCGCTACTGAACTTTCATACCCGGATACAAGAAGAAGCGAGCCTCGGCACACAGCACGAGACGTTGTCGCGAGCAAACCTTGAATCCTCTCTTTGCAATCTTCCAGGGTCGCAACGCCCCGGTCGGCCGAGATCCCCGGCCTCTGGAGCGGGCAGTGCCTTTCGGGATCATCCAGGTTGACTGTTGACAGTACCCATCTGTGTTTCATCAATAAGGAGGAGGTCATGCGAATAGTGAACAAGAAGTGGGTTTTCGCCGCCCTCTCGCTGGCAGCGCCGTTCTCGGTGTTTGCCAACGAAAGCGTCGAAAAACTCATGAAGGACCCCAGCTACTGGGCGTTCCCGGGACTGAACTACTGGAACTGGCGTTATTCAGAGCTTGACCAGATCACGACCGCCAACGTCAAGGATTTGCAGGTCGCGTGGACGTTCTCCACCGGCCGTCTGCAGGGCCATGAAGGTGGTCCGCTGGTGCTGCCGCCGGAGGCCACCGGTCGCAAGAACAACACCCTCTACATCCACTCGGCATTCCCGAACGATGTGTTCGCCATCGACCTCGACACCCTCGAGATCGTCTGGGAATACAATCCGGTCCAGGAAGAGAGCGTGCAGGGCGTGCTGTGCTGTGACAACGTCAGCCGCGGTCTGGGTTATGGCGATGGCAAGATCTTCCTGCAGCAGAACGACACCACGCTGGTGGCGCTGAAGGCCGATACCGGTGAGAAGGTGTGGGAAACCAAGAACGGTGACCCGAAGCTGGGCCAGACCAACACCAACGCCCCGCACGTGTTCAAGGACAAGGTAGTCACCGGCATGTCGGGCGCCGAGTTCGGCGTTCGCTGCTGGATTGCCGCTTATGACATCAACACCGGCAAGCAGGTGTGGCGCGGGTACTCGATGGGCCCGGATTCGGACATCCTGGTCGATGGTGCGAAGACCACTTCGATGCTGAAGCCAGTCGGTGCCGATTCCTCGCTGAAGACCTGGAAGGGCGACCAGTGGAAGATCGGCGGCGGCTCGGTGTGGGGCTGGTGGCCGTACGACAAGGAGCAGAACCTGCTGTTCTACGGTTCGGGCAATCCGTCGACCTGGAACCCGACCGTTCGTCCGGGTGACAACAAGTACTCGATGACGATGTGGGCGCGCGACGTCGACACCGGCATGGCCAAGTGGGTCTACCAGATGACGCCGCACGATGAGTGGGATTACGACGGCGTCAACGAGATGATCCTGTGGGATGGCAAGGTCAAGGGCAAGGACCGCAAGGCCCTTACCCACTTCGACCGCAACGGCTTCGCCTACACGATGGATCGTGTCACTGGCGAACTGCTGATTGCCGAGAAGTATGACCCGGCGGTCAACTGGGCCACGCACGTCGACATGAAGACCGGCCGTCCGCTGGTCGTCGACACCAAGTCCACGCACACCGTGGGTGAGGACACCGTGGCCAAGGACATCTGCCCGGCAGCGTTGGGTTCGAAGGACCAGCAGCCGGCTGCCTACAGCCCGCTGACCAACCTGTTCTACGTGCCGAGCAATCACGTTTGCATGACCTACGAGCCCGTGTCGAGCCCGCTGTATGAGGCCGGCAAGCCGTACGTCTTCGCCAACCTGACGATGTTCCCGGCCGGTCAGGTCTGCAAGGACCCTGGTCCTGCCAATGGCACGCCGGTGGTTAGCAACCCATGCGGCAACAACGACAAGGCCGACAACATGGGCAACCTGACCGCCTGGGATGCCAGCGAAGGCAAGATCGCCTGGTCGATCCCCGAGCGCTGGTCGGTGTGGTCCGGCGTGCTGACGACCAAGGGTGGCATCGCGTTCTATGGAACCCTCGAGGGTTGGGAAAAGGCCATCGACCAGAAGGACGGCAAGCTGCTGTGGAAGGCCAAGGCCCCGTCGGGCATCATCGGCAACACCCACACCTGGGTGCACAACGGCAAGCAGTACATCGGTGTGCTGTCCGGCATCGGTGGCTGGGCCGGCGCGGTCGTCGCGTTCCGCAAGGAGACCTCGGCGCCTGACGAGTGGGCGCTGGGTGCTGCCGGTGGCTATCGTGCGCTGAAGAGCGTTTCGAAGAACGGCGGCGTGCTGATGGTCTACGCCATTCCAGACTGAGTCATTCGGTCGGTTATGATGTAGCGGTACCTCACGATAACTGTGAGCACAGGCCCGGTGGCGGTGACGCCATCGGGCCTTCACTTTGTATCAAGTCGGCAGGCACCCCTGCCTCCCAGACCGGATCAACCGGACAAGAACAATAGCCATGGGCAGACTGGCACAAGGCATTCGCACAAGTCGCTGGATCTTTGCAGCAGCTGTCTTGATTCTTGGCGGCTGTGGCGAGGACAGAAGCTATTTTCCAACCACGCCGGGACTCTCCTGGCTGTATCGCGCAAAGATCGAGAACTGGCGCGACGATGCCACTCACAAGCTGGTTGTCACCAATCTCAACATCGAGCGCAAGGACGGTGCGACCGTGCTGCGCCGCCTCCGCCATGACGGCCGCTTCGCCTTCTTTCGGGTGACGCCGACAGACGTCGTGTACCAGGGAGCGGCGATGCCGGGCGGACCGATCGAGAACGTCGCCGGCGAACAGACCATCCTCAAGCTGCCGGCTGAGAAGGGCCTGCGTTGGGATGGCGGTGTGAGCCAGATCCAGCTGCTTCCGCAGGTCGACTGTGGCCAGTGCAACAACAGCGCACCGACCAAGCCGCTGACACAACAGGTGCGCCTGCAGCAGGTGATCGAGGATACGGCGGCGACGGTCAGCGTGCCGGCGGGCACCTTCAGTTCATGCCTGTACGTGCGCGGCTCCGTCAAGCTGACCGCCGATGGCGGACATGCGGTCGGCGTGATCAATGTCGACGTCGAGAGCGAGGACTGGTATGCGCCGGGGGTGGGACTGGTGAAGTCGATCCGACGCGAACATTCGGACAATCCCCTCGTCGGCAGCGGCACCTACACGATGGAACTGGAGGAGTTCAGGCAATAGCGGCCAACTCCCGCGCCACCCAACCACGGTGACGGATGCCCGGGTTCTTCGGCACTTTATCCGTATCGGATGCAGAAAATCTCCCTAGCCGATCGCAGCGGCTGTTGTTAGGCTGTCGTCACAGCAAGTCCTGTGATTCATGCAGACACAGGGTGCGATCCAGTGTTTCAAGCTACTCGGAACCGTTTGCCCGCAATGCCTTGGGATAGGTGATGCAGGGAAAGGGAAGCGGCATCCGATCCTCCTCCTGCTTGCCGGGCCCTCGACGGGCCCATTTTTTTGCCGACATCCTGCAGCCGAGCCCGTGGAGTCGCGTCGACACGGCTAGTTGGGCGCCGGGCGCAGGATCTGCATCGAGATCTCTCGCAACTGTGCGCGCTCGCCGGCGGTGAGACCTGCTGGATCGAAGCGGTAGCGGTAGTGCAGTTCGAGCAGTGGGCGCAGGGAGGTCGCAGGGGCCAGCGCCGGCGGTAGCCTGCATAACCAGCCAGACAGTGTCTCGCCTGGCCGTGGCGCATGACCCTGCTCGGAGAGCGCCTGCACATACGCGAGGAACTCCGAGTCCAGCCCGGTTGCGGTGATGCGTGGCGCCGGCATTGCCGTGGGCGTGGACGATAGACGTCGCGTGCCACGCAGTCGCCAGAGCAGCCAGGCGATCAGTGGCGGCAGCAGCCAGGGCAGCGCGGCACGCACGCGGCTGTCGCTGATCTGCCACTGCGACCACTGGTAGGCAATCCAGCTGCTCAGGTCGAACAGCCATGCGAACGGGCTGGCGGTGGCGTCCTCCTGCGAACGCCACTCGGAAGGGGTGGTATCCACGGTCCGCCAGCGTCCGTCGACAAACGCGAGGACCCAGGCGTGGGCGTCGCGCTGGCGGGCGACGTACTGCTGATCGAGCTGGCTGTATTCAGAGACTGAATAGCCAACGGCATAACGGGCCGGTACTCCAAGCTTGCGCAGCAGCAATACCGTGGCCGTCGCAAAGTACTCGCAGTGGCCCCTGCGGTTGTCCAGCAGAAAGGCATTGAGCGCCTGTGTGAATGCGGGGCGTCCGCGCTGCACCAGCGAGTATTCGAAATGCGCGGCAAAGAACCGCTCGACGGCCGCTATCACTTCAGCGGCGTCTGTCGTGGAGAGACCCATCTCCGCGACAATCTGCCCCAGCGCATGCTCGTAGGCCTGCGGGACAAACCGATCCGCCGGTGTCGGATCGCCGAGGCTCGACACCTCATCGCCATAGTCGATCTCGTAGTGGATGAAACCCGCGCGTGCGTCGGCAAGGATTGTCCCGAAGGGATTCTCCTGGATGGCCAGTATCTCCTGGCTGCGCAGCTTCGCTCTCGCAATGGGCAGAGGGATCACGGAGGTATCCTCGCGCAGCGCAACCGTGATCGTTGCGCGATGGTCAGCGCGGCCATCGGCAGTCAGCTGCCAGGTATGGCCATCTCCAATCGGGTCGATCACGCTCAATGCCGCGTCGGTGTTCGCCAGCTTGCGTAGCGATACTCGTTGTAGCTGGCCTCGTGCAGCAACAGACGGACTGGTGAGTGGCGCAGCTGTCTCGATCCGCAACCGGGATGCGATCGGAGAACTTCAGGCGGCGATGGTGCCAATTGCGGTGAACGCGCGGTCGGGCGAGGCACTGGGAGAATGACGGGTCCTGCATCCACCGCAGGGTCGTCTCCTCGACCCACGACTGCGTCGCATAGAGGCCGGTCCTGCAGCAGGTAGCCGACCGTCGTAGCCGCTATCAGCAGCACTGACCGTAACGGCCAGCCTTTGCCCTCGCAGCCGGGCCAGTCGCGGCCCAAGCAGCAATGCGATTCAACAGGGCCATTGCGCCAGGGCGAATCCACGGACGTGTTGATCGCCGACGCTGGCCGCGATCAGGCAGCAGATGGCGAAATGGCGGGCGCAGATCGATGCTTCCCGCAGGGGTGTCGAAAATGCTGCTGCGTCGCCGCACACTGGCGAAAAGCGCCGACAGCGGCACGCCATCGACATTGCCGAAGAGCTGCGCCAGCAGCAGCGGCGTCAGCACCAGCGGCAGCCATTTCAGCACCTGGGAGATCCCGCCGAATCAGGTCGTCATTGAACTGTATGACAACCAGAGTCACGAACAGCACGCTGCTGATATCGGCGATCCGCTGAAAGGATTCTCATTGAGATCCAGCGCCAGTCAACGTGGCTCGACGACCGATGAGGCATGCAATGAGCATTGCGGTAGGCAGCTGTCCGGCCTGCCAGCCCAGAACAGCACGCAGCCGCCGAGCACGAAGGGTGCGATGACCAGCCTGCTCGTCATGCAGTGGAATACCGGCGGACGTGCAGGCTGACCCGGAGCAGGCGCAACCAGACCCGCAATGTCCTGCTCGATGCGCTCCGGGTGCACGACACAGAAGCTGCGCGGCCTGATCGCGCATCGGCCCGGGTCGGGTCGTGTGGCAGGGGCGTCATCGACGACGATGACAGCCACCGGCACCCTGCGTTCACGCAGGGTCTGCACCAGGGGTCGGCGTGGCCATCCCACGCGAGCAGGATGACGATCGCCCCACCGATCTGTTGTGCCTGGGCCTGCACGATCCGGTTGAGGGTCGCAATCTGATCGGTCAGTTGCAGGCTCGGCGCAGGCGAGCAGCTCGAGCAGCCGTGCCTGCGCGCCCAGGCTGCGTCCGGCCTGCGCGTGCACGGCTCGCGGCCCGATGAACATCAGATCGACGACGGAATCGGCAGCCTGCGGTCCGGTCACGAAAGATGCAGCCAGCGATATCGCCGCCTCGAAACAGGTGGTGTCGATCCGCTGTGCCGGATCACGGGAGTCAATGCAGGTATCGACAATCAATGCCTGGCGGCTCAGGTACTGGTCTTCGAACTGCCTGACCGATCGGCTTGCCGGTGTGCGCCCAGCTGCGCCAGTGGATGTGGCGCCGCGGGTCGCCGCTGACGTAGTCGCGGAGTGCCAGAATTCGCCTGAATCTCCGACCGCTGCTGGCGCGATGCAGCCCCCCGGGCTGGTGGCGCCGAGCCGCCGCCAAAGATCAGCTTCGGCACGCGGTAGCGGCGGCGGCAGCACCAGCAGGGCATCGTGGTGGTGCCACTCGCTCACCGCGTTGATGAGACCCAGCGGATCGGGCGCTTCACCACGGTCGATTCGAAGTGCAGGTAACCACGGCGCAGCGGCATCAGCGTAGCGCCAAGCGTGGCCGAACCGCCGCCCACGATGCTGACCGGTGGCGTCGGCAGTACATTGCCACCACGGGTGGCGCGCATCAGCCGCAACCAGCGACGCAACCCGAGCAATCGTTCCAGCCAGCTGTCCACGCCTGGGGGCTCCCGCGTTGTTGTGAAGGCGACGGCATCGGGCAACCGGCTGTCGAGCTGATCCTGCAGGTGCAGTTCGTGTGCGTCCGTCGACGCGTGGAGATTCTCGATCCTGCAGCGAATAGGTCAATGGCACTCCGGCGGTGGCGAAGGGCGGCAGTATCCGACGGACCGTCACCACCGGGCGACGTCGCAGGCAGGAACAGGCAACTGACCAGCAGCAGACCGAACATCATCGCAGCGATCTGAAGTGCCGCCGTCTGACGCACGTCCATCCCGAAGGAGATTGCCGCCAGTCCGCCACCGGCGAGCAGGTTGCCGGCCGGCGTCAATCGCCGATTAAGCGCCGCGCCAGTCGCGTTCCATAGCGGAAAACTGCGACGCGAAGGTGCGCCAGCATCCTGACCTCAGCGTGGGACCGGCAGGCTGGCCAGGATGTCGCTGACCACGCGCCCCGGCACTGGTCCCGCTGAATTGCGCCTCGGCATCCAGCGCCAGCCGATGCGCCAGCACCGGCTGGGCGATCTCCTGGACATGATCGGGACCACGAAGGCACGGCCGTCGGCCGTGCCAGCGCCTGGGCCGTGCGCAGCAACGTCAGCGAGCCACGCGGGCTGGCCCCCATCTGCACGCCAGGCGCGACGCGAGTGGCGGCCACCAGGTCGACGATGTAGCGCTTGATCTCGTCGCTGATGCGCACCGCTGCGATGGCGTGGCGCAGCGTCCTGACGTCATCGGCATTGACGACCGCCTGCATGTTCTTCACCGGCGAGCGCTCGTGATGTGCATCGAGGATGGCGACCTCCTGCTCGGCGGTGACGTAGCCCAGGTGCAATCGCAGCGCAAAGCGATCGAGCTGTGCCTCCGGCAGCGGATAGGTGCCATGGGTCTCCACCGGGTTCTGGGTCGCGATGACGAAGAACAGGTCATCGAGGATGTGCGTCTCGCCCTCGAGGCTGACCTGCGATTCGGCCATTGCCTCGAGCAGCGCCGACTGCGTTCGCGGCGAGGCGCGGTTGATCTCGTCGGCAAGCAGAATCGTCGTGAAAACCGGCCCGCGATGCAGCGTGAAGCTCTGGATCGCGGGGATTGAACACGGTGGTGCCCAGGATGTCTGTGGGCAGCAGGTCTGGTGTGAACTGTATGCGCTGGAACGGCGCATCGATGCTGCGGGCCAGTGCCTTCGCAAGGGTTGTCTTGCCGGTGCCAGGAAAATCCTCGATCCAGCACATGGCCACCGCTGGCGAAGGCCGCCAGCAGGTGGCGGATCACGGTCGACTGGCCGCGGATCACCGTTTCGATGTTGGCGGCGATCGCCGTCAGCGTTTCATGCGGAGTCATCGCTCCCCCTCGCCCGGTCCGCCGTGGCGGAGGTTGTCAGCAGTTGGTGGCCTGTCAGTGTTGCGAAGGGAGGGAGCGCGGTCAAGGCGAATCGCCGCCCGGGAAAATCCCTGATCGCCACCGGCGACCGGTCGATGCGATGACCAGCCCGCACGCTGCAGCGGCCAGTCCGCGATACCGCTTCTGCGCCCGTATGTGGAATCGGCGGGACCGCGGCTACGATATGATTTTATATTGAAATAGAGTAAATAAATGCTATGAATATATTTATAAAATAAGCAGAACCTGAAGTGAAATCGATCTCGGCCTTGATTGCAATCGTCTGACGAGCGGACCGTGGCAGCTCGCTCCCGATACATATATATGTCAGTAGCGCTGCAACCGGCGCCGGAAAGGCTACCGGTCCTTCGGCGAGGCGCAGCAATGGGCCGGGAATGGCCGAGCCGCTATTGCTGGGCCGTCTGCGGGGTGGGGCATTGACCGGCCCGAGACTGTCGAGCTCCTCGACCCCAACGACCCCTTGACCGGGGCTTCGCCGACGGATCTGGTCGTCGCGGACCAGCAGCAGGACCTGGCGAAGCTGCCCGTTCGGCGCGAAAGTTCATCGTTACGCCCTTCTGCCCATCGAACTGGAGCTCATCCCTCAGGTAGGCCAGCAGCCGTGCCGGATCGGCGGTCCCGGCCCGTGCGACCGAGTCGGTCAGCATCTTCGTGGCGGCCCACCCTGACCAGGCGAAGTCGTCCATGGCGCGACTGAATGCCTTGGTGAAGCGGTCATTCAATTGCCTGCTGCATACTTCTCGAACTTCGGATGCCAGGCGAGCGCCTCGACGGCGCTATCCGGTGCCTTGGCTCGCCATTGGGCAATTGCATCCTCGCGCATCTTCCGGTCAGGGACCACGTGCAGCAGATTCGGGATGCACGCTCCCCGCAATTGAGGATCACCTTCAATCAGGTTGAAGATTGGCACGCCAGGATTTGCCTCGCTCAATCTGCGCAGGCCCTGGCTGTCGAGGGCGGCGAAGATTGCACTCGGCACGGGTTGCTCACGGTGCCGATCTCACTGTCGGGAAGATTTCTTACCTGATACCTCTGGCCGAGAAATACCCCCTGCTGATTTCCCTCGGCTACTCCCTGTCTGACGCCAAGAAGGGCAGCGTCGTTTCACTTGCCGATGTATGCCAGATTGACAGTCAAGACCGGTTGGTTCGGGTCGGCCTTCGCGATCATGGCGCAACCAATGACGCGAGCAGCAGCAATGCGCTTCCCAATAGCAGTCGCTCAAGATGAATCATGATGCGAGTCCTGGTCACAGTCGGGTTCCGGCGGCCCACTGGATGGAGAACAGGCGAGGCCAGACGATGATGTTAGCGACTTGTTCAAGCATCCCTACGGAAACGCGACTGAGCAACGCGTGAGAAATGCCTGAAGGTTGCGGGGGATTGTCTTGGGTGCCGCAGGAAAAATACCCTGCAACCAATGATGCCAGCATGCGGGCGATAGCATGACTCGCTCGAAGCGGATGATCCAGGCTTAAGTTCCGGGAAACGAAGCGTTGCAGCGCCAGCGTCAGCAGGAATGCAACGACACCGGCGATCGCCCAGTCCGGGTGTCCGTTGGCGGCAATCAGCAGGGCGTCGAGCAACGCAATGCCGGCGATCAGATGACCTACGGCACGGCGGATGTTGCGAACGGGGCCGATGATGAAGCTCAACGAATAGGCAACCCAGCCCAGCAGCAGCAGGAAGTAGAAGGTGCCGGCATCGTTCTCACCAATCACACCGCCAGTGGCAACGAATGGCACCACCAGGAAAAGAAGCGGCCAGAAGCGCGTCAGCGACTTCCCCGCTCTCGTGCTTGGCCGCGAAGGTCAGGCCGATCAGATAGCTCAGCAGGGCCCCGGCCGCGACCAGCACCACCATCGACAGGAGCCGGCGGCACAGAGCGCGGTCGTGACGTAGACCAGCACCCGGCACAGGCCCATCAGCAGCGGGCTCAGAGGGTTGTTCTTGTGGGAACCCGATCATAGGCGACGATGGTGGCCGCGAGCCCGACTGCGGAGAGGATCGCCGTCCATGCGTTGCCGCTGTGTCGCGCGGCAGCACTCCGGCGACGATCAGCAGCGCCAGTGCCAGCATCGAGAACCCGGCCACGAACACCGTGCGTAGCGGGATGATGCCGCTGGGGATCGGCCGATCGGGCCGCTCGCGTCGATCGATCTCCGCATCCGCAGGCATCGTTCAGAAACATCCCTGCCTCGTAGTACAGCGTCATCGCCAGCAGCAGCAATAGCCGTCGCCAGCGTCACTGCTCGCCGCCGCCAAGCAACACGCCAGTCAGAACGTTCGACCAGACCGTCGGCAGGTTCGAAACACGACCGAGCAGCAGCAGGTATGCAGGGCGGTCACGCCACGCGATCCCGAACCCAGGTCAGCTCCCGGGCGATCGCGCTGCAGAGATCGTTCGGTCGCAATGCAGGGGAAGGACCTCCCATGTGTAGGTTTCGACCTCGAGGTGCGGACAAACCGGATTCTCCTTGTGTGCGAAAGGAACGACTCGACATCGCCCTGGGTACTGGACAACGAACACGATCGTGCTGGCGAAGACCGGCACGTGGAAGTGGATGCGCCATTCGCGTTCGACATTTTGGCCAGCGGTGGTTGCCAGCGCATCGTCCAGATCGGTGTAGCGTCGCAGCGTGTCGCCGGATCGCTCGACTACCTGGTGCAGATAGATCCCGTCATCATAGCCGGCGAGTGTTGAGGCCACCTCATCATCCACGGCAGGCACTCGCAGGCCGGCACTGATCTGCACCTTGGCGATGCATATACCGGCGTCTGAAAGCAGCCTCACCGCATCGGATGCCGTCTCGAACTCGACGGCCAGGTGGCAGAGGTCGAGGCAGACGCCAAGGTGTCGCCGCAGGATCTGCTCGGCCTCCGCGGCGGAGGTACTGGCGACCGACATCATTTGTCGAATTGCGCTCGCGGAGAACAGATGGTGCTGGAAGAACGCCACCGTCTCGGGGATCGTCTCGAGGTAGCAGCAGGGTTCCGGTTCCAGCGCCAGCACGATGGTCCTGCCGCTCGCCGCGCGGATGCGGGCAAGGTCGGCAGCCGCCTCGATGAGGTTGCCCTGCACGAAGCTGATCTCGTGATCGCCAACCAGTTCGGACTTGAATCCGCACGGCACGGTGCTGATGGACCCATACTCGAGATGTTCTGGCATCAACCTCGCGAGCAAACGGCCCAAGCCCGCCGTGTACTGAACGCGTTTCGGGTCCCGCCAGTCCGGACGATATACCTTCTCCTTGACCCGTCCTCGATGAAAATTCCCGAACGGGAAGCCATTCAGCGTGAAGACGTAGAGGTCGTTGTCCAATAGCGCATGGCGGAGCACCTCCAGGTGCAGCGGATGCTGAAAGTCAGCAGTTGCCGCAGCCGATACCCGCAGCCCGACACCCATCGGGGCGGAAGGTGACACCGCGGCCTTGACTCGTGGGACCAGCTCGCGAAGCTGATGCAATACATCGGCGCTGCGCTCGCCGGCGTGGACATTGGTGCAGTAGCTCAGGTGGGCGGGATACGGACCGGGCAGCTTCATCGGCCAGTGTCGCGATCCTTCAGCCACTGGATGGCATCGACCATCCGTGGGTCGTCGATGTGATGAACATCCGTTGCGTGGCCGATGCCGGTGAGCATCGTCAGTGTCAACTCACCGCCGAGATGTTCGCGGAACTCCTGCAGGCCGGCGAGCAGTGAAAGCCGGCTCTGCGCATCACGATGGTCGAGCATCGGATGCCACAATCTGAAACCCAGGGAAGACAGCAGTTTGAAGATCCGTGCCGCGTCGTCTGCACCAAGTATGCCGCTGAGCTGCGCGTACCGTGCATCCAGCATCATGCCGATCGCCACCGCCTCGCCATGTCGTACGTCGTGATTCGAAAGGGATTCGAGCTTGTGCGCGGCCCAGTGACCGTAGTCGAGTGGCCTTGCGCTGCCGGTTTCGAAGGGATCGCCGCCACCAGCGATATGCTGCATGTGCAGCTCGGCGCAGCGTCGGATCAGGTATTCGACCGCTACATCGTCAAACGCCGACAGATCCGGTACGTTGGCTTCGATCCAGTCGAAGAATGCCGCGTCGCGGATCAGCGCGACCTTCACCGCCTCGGCCATGCCGGCAATCTGATCGCGGCGGGGAAGGCTGCGGAGAAACGAATAGTCGTTGATGACTGCATGGGGCGTCGCGAAGGTGCCGAGCAGGTTCTTCACGCCAAAGGCATTGATGCCGTTTTTGACGCCAATCCCGGAATCGTCTTGCGCCAGTACGGTCGTTGGAATACGAACAAGGCGAACGCCACGATGCGTAGTCGCGGCGACAAATCCCAGCATGTCTAGAACGGCGCCACCGCCTATCGCAACGACGAACGAGTGCCGGTCGAGTCCGAGCGACACCAGGCGTTGCTGCAGGCGTTCGACCAGCGCGGGATCGTTCTTGCAGGCCTCGCCACCCGGTACGGACTCCGGGTGACAGGCGAGCTCGATCCGCCCGCTGCTGTGGTGCACGTAGCGCTGGATCATCTCGCCCAGCATCGGCCACGCCGCGGCAACGCCGCTGTCGATGAATACACAGAAGCGGGTCGGGCGGCTGGTGCCGGCATCGCTCAGGGTACGCAGGAAGATCGGGTTGCGGACGTTGAAGGCGTCACGGGTGAACCAGACCGGGTAGTCCGCCGTTACCGTAAAGCGCTGGCGGTAGACCAGTGGTGCTGCATCGACAACGTGAATCTGTTCGCTTGGCGCTGACATGTGCGAGATGCCCCTGTGTATCGGAGTTGCTGATGAAGTGAACGGATTATGCTGGAGTGCCAGGGAATCCGCGATAGTCATAATGCGTGCACATGGACGAAGGAGAAACTCCTGCGCAATGACAGGAAAAACTGCGGGACAACTGCAGACGAAGAAGTGCGGACATTGTGTTGGGTGTTGATAGAATGCGTCGCGATTGAACAATAGGTGAGCTATGAACTCCAAGGCACGACGCTCGTAGTCTGCCTTGTCGTTAATGCAGCGCAGCAACAATTGTGATGTCTCTTTAAACCGCAACCGTGAGGAGTGATTAGCGTGATACGCAACGTTCGGCAGTCATGGTCAGGCGCAGTTCGGTTTGTGGCAGCCTTCGGTATCGGCGCATGCCTGCTGGCGGTTGTCGCGACGTCATTCGCAGGCGAAAAGGCGGCGGGCAAGCCGATCGAGTTTACCCAGACGTTCAGCGGCAAACCGCTGGATGTGACGCCACCGGCGGGCGAAACCGCGACCGATGCCAGCAAACACTTTTGGCTGCTGCGGAGAATCTCTATGTCCGGGGATGCCAAGGCCATCAGCAAGGGCAGCGAGCTGTTCCTGAAGAACTGCGCGGTTTGCCATGGCATCAAGGCCAATGGGCCGAATTGGGGGCCGAGCCTGATTGATGAACAGTTCGTCTATGAAAAGAACGACACCGACAAGGGCGTGTTCGAAACCGTCTACGGTGGTGCGGCCGGACTGATGGCGCCGCTGAAGGGCCGGATGACCCAGGGATGAGATCCTGAAGGTCATGGCTTACCTGACCAGCCTGAAGACGAAGTAGCAACCTGCCAACACAACTCACGCCCCGGCGTTCCCCAACCCTGTGGGTCGCCGGCGCACACTCATTCAGTCAAAGCTTCCTTGGCGGGAATGCTGTGGCGCGAGTTCTCGACATCAGCCTCGTGGGGCGCAAAAGTTGATCTCGCGGGTATCTGCCGGTAGACGTAGACCAGCATTGCCAAGGCGATTCAGCGTTCCGAGGCACTCGCGTGCCTGCTCGATATAGGGTCGACTCGGGGACCATGCCATCGATGAGATCTGCGGGCTTGTGATGCAGCAGCCACTCGAGAACCGCGGGAGATAGCCATCCTGCCACCATAATGCTTACGCCAATGAAAATCAGCGTCGCCGGTCGACTGTATCGGCCGAAAGCGGCAGCGACCGTGATTGCCATGCCCGCGCCGTAGAATGCCGCCCACAGCCAGCCATCCGGATCGTTGTACTGAACGACGGTGAAGTACGCCAACACCACGGCAAGTATGCCGGTGACAAGCCTGGTCAACATCGATCCCCTCCCAATCTGTCGCAGCCACCATCCGCCGTGGCGCTTCGTCGATCGTCAAGTCATCGCCAAAGTATGCGCAGGACTCGCCTTGCGCTTTCAACATCATCGCGGGCAGGTTGCATCAGTCAGGTAAAGCACCGCAGCAATGACATGAAGACATCCCGAATACGACGGCAATAGTTCCTCGAATCAATAGATATTATCTGACGGCATACATGTCGGCCTGCCGCGATGGGTAACGCAAGCGCTTCAATGGATAGACGTTGTTGAGGCAAACGAGTGGTGAGATTGTCCCGCGTATCAGCGCCGTGGTGATGGATGCCATTCCCATGGACAGCAATGCCCCGAACCGCTGAATGCGCAAGGCCTGTGTCGATGCGCAGCGCAATGCTGGCGCGTATCGCAGACAAGGCTCCTGATGTCCGAGGGGAGTTCAATCCAATCAACACGAATGTGTGGGGAAACACTATGAGAATGAAGACCTCATCGCTTGCAGTGCTGCTGTGTGCCTTTGCCTTGCCGGTAGCCGCCGGCCAGGTCGCCAAGACTGTCGATGAAGTAGGACAGGTTGGCGCACACTGCCGGGCAAGCCAAAGATACAGCTGGGTAAAGGTTGCAGACGGTTTCAACGATCCGGTCAACGTTACCAATGCCGGTGACGGATCCGGCCGGCTGTTCGTCGTGGAAAGAGTCGGGGCGGGTGAAGGTGGTGGCAAGGACGGCAAGGTTCTTCCGGAACCATTCCTGGACCTGACCACAATCAACCCTATCGGCGGCGATGTGCAGAGCCAGTTCATCGAGCAGGGCCTGTTCGATATCGCATTCCACCCCGGACTATGAGAAGAATGGCTACTTCTTTGTGCACTACATTCGCTGCCGTATGCCGGCGACGCGATGGTGGTGCGCTTCAGCGTCCTCCAAGGATGATCCGAACAAGGCCGACCCAAAGAGCTCGAAAGTAATCATGAATATCGAGCAGCCCTACTACAACCACCTGGGCGGCGGCCTTGCCTTCGGCCCGGATGGCTATCTTGTACATCGGCAAGGGCGACGGCGGTTGGGAGGGTGATCCGCTGAATGCGGGCCAGGATCTGGGCCAGTTGCACGGCAGATGCTGCGCATCGACGTCAATACCCCGATAACGTCCCTTACGCGATACCCGAGTCCATCCGTTCTCGGGCAACCTGAAGGCCAAACCGCGCCTGATGGAACTGTTCGGTATCACCGAACCGGAGTTCGCCAAGCTTCATGCCTTTGCCCGACCGGAGATCTGGGCCTATGGTCCTGCGCAATCCGTATGAGTTCGCCTTCGATCAGAAGACCGGGGATCTGTTCATTTCCGACGTCGGACAGAATCACTGGGAGGAGATCGACTTCCAGCCAAAGGGCAGCACCGGCGGTGAAAACTATGGCTGGGATTCCAACATGGGTACCCATTGCCATCCGCTCGAGGAAGACAACAAGACCGCCCGTGCCGGCAAGGACTGCAACCAGGTGGGCACTCTCCCCGCTGCCGAGTACTCGCACGACCTGGGTTGTTCGGTGCAGGGCTTCGGCGTCGCCAACTACGGCGGCATGGAAGGCGTCTACATCACCGGTGACTGGTGCAGCGGCCGTGTATTCGGTACTGCACACAACGGCAAGAAATGGCAGCTGGAGGAACTGCTGCACACCTCCCTGCAGTTCACCGCCGGCGGCTACGATGAGGATGGCAATGTGCTTGCAGTCCACTGCAACTGCTTCTACACCACCGACAAGGCGCGTTGAACAACCCGCCCGGTGCGGTCTGGCGCGTGGTGGCGGCGGATGCCGTGCCCGCAGGTGCGGAGGTGGCGCCGGTTGCCGCCAAGAAGTAGCAGTACGCGGTAACAAGAGCAACGTGCCCGTGGCGTGCTTGGTGCGCCACGGGCATGTCCCATTCCGAGAAATGTCATGGGGGACCGTGCAACCATGCGGGCGGTGCATCACGACATACAGCCGGGCCTCTTCGATTCGCTTGCCCGGTTCGTCCACCAGCATGCCGATGACCAGCTTCGGGCCTGGATGTCGGCACGCAAGCGACCCTCAGGGCAGGAGGGATTTCGCCTGACCGTTGAGTATGCTGCGGCAGGTCGCGCGTTCGGCAGACAGCGTGTTCTCAGGACCGATATGCCATTGCACCACATCCTCGTTGGGGCAGGCGTCGAGTGCCCGGAGGCATGGCTGCTGCTGGATCTCTATCGCGTCGAACTTCTTCACTCCGCCTTGCAACAGGTGCCGGCGGCGGGCCAGCTTGCCGTCGTGCGCGAGTTGTTTTACAAAGGCGGCATCGGCGAGCAGATATCGCTGCTCCGCAGCCTCGTCCTGCTGTCGAACAGCGAAGTCTTCCTGCCAATGGCCATCGAGGCCTGTCGCAACAACGTGCTCGATGTGTTCTGCGCGATGGCCTGTGAGAATCGCTACCCGGCGCTCCATTTTCCAGAGATCAATTTCAACCAGATGGTCATGAAGGCCATGTTCAATGGCGTTGCGCTATCGAGGATTGCGGGACTGTCCGGACGCCTTAACCCGGAGCTGTCGCGGATGGCGACCGACTATGCGGCCGAGCGCCGCGCTGCCGGACGGTCGATCCCTGCCGATATCGACATTGTCCTTGAACCCTAGGGGAGGCACTATGAAAATGTTCGATCACCACATTCACATGACCTCGCGGACCACCGATGACTACCAGGCGATGGCGGCGGCGGGGATCGTTGCCATTATCGAGCCGGCCTTCTGGGTGGGGCAGCCGCGCCGCAATGTCGGCACCTTCGAGGACTACTTCCTGTCGCTGGTCGGCTGGGAGCGCTTCCGCGCCAGCCAGTTCGGCATCCTGCATTTCTGCACGATGGGGTTGAATCCTAAGGAGACCAACAACACCGAGATCGCCGCCGGGGTGATGGAAATGCTGCCGGACTTCCTCGAGAAGGAGACGGTGGTCGCCGTCGGCGAGATCGGTTTCGACGACCAGACGCCGGAGGAGACACGCTTCTTCGAGGAGCAGATGCGGCTCGCCATCGAGTTCAATCTGCCGGTGCTGATCCATACCCCGCATCGCGACAAGACCGCCGGAACCCGGGCCACATTGGATATCGTCCGTGCCAGCGGCATCGCCCCGGAGCGCGTGCTGGTCGACCACAACACCGAGGAGACCATCGAGATGGTGCTGGAATCCGGTTGCTGGGCCGGCCATTCCATCTATCCGCACACCAAGATGGACGAGGCGAGGATGGTGGCGCTGCTTAAGAAATACGGAACCGAGCGCATCACCATCAACAGCGCCGCGGACTGGGGCATCAGCGATGCGCTAAAGGTGCCGAAGACGGCGCAGGCGATGCGCCAGGCAGGCTTCCCGGAATCCGATATCGAGACCATCGTCTGGCGCAACCCCGTGGAGTTCTTTGCCCAGAGCGGCCGGCTCAACCTCGGTGAACACGCCGATGCCATGCCGATCGACCAGCGCAAGCTGTGGGAAGGCAATTCGGTGCTGCGCGGCCAGACCCCGGTGGTCAAGGTGGCGTCCTAGGGCCGGCAACCCAGGCACTGATCCCGATGCGGCCACTGGTTGTACTCAACGTCGTCGGTTTGACGCCATCACTGATCGGCGAGCATACCCCAACCTCAGTCGCCTGATCCAGCGCGGCGGCATGCGTCCGCTGATGCCGGTCACGCCGGCGGTGACCTGCTCGGTGCAGTCGACATTCCTGACCGGCCTGCGCCCTTCGGAGCATGGTATCGTCGGCAATGGCTGGTATTTTCGCGATCTCGCCGAGGTGATGTTCTGGCGCCAGTCCAATCGCCTGGTGCAGGGCGAGAAGATCTGGGAGACGGCGCGTGCCCAGGATCCGGCCTTCACGTGCGCCAACCTGTTCTGGTGGTACGACATGTACTCCTCGGCCGACATCGCGGTGACGCCGAGGCCGATGTACCCGGCCGATGGCCGCAAGATACCGGATATCTACACGACGCCGATCCCGCTGCGCGAGGAGCTCAACCATGCGCTCGGGCAGTTTCCGTTGTTCAACTTCTGGGGCCGAAGGCCGACATCACCAGCAGTCGCTGGATTGCGAGGTGTGCGCTGCACATCCTCGACAGCCGACGCCCGACACTGACGTTGGTGTACCTGCCGCATCTCGACTACAACCTGCAGCGACTGGGTCCGAACGATCCGCGGATCGCCGAGGATGTGCGCGAGGTCGATGCCCTCTGTGGCGATCTGATCCGCGGTGCCGAGCGCAATGGCGCAGCCGTCGTGGTGCTGTCCGAGTACGGCATAACGCCGGTCGATCGACCCGTTCACATCAATCGCGCGCTGCGCGCCGCCGGCCTGCTGGCGGTACGCGAGGAAATGGGGCGCGAGCTGCTCGATGCGGGCGCATCGACTGCCTTTGCGGTCGCCGATCATCAGCTCGCGCATGTATACGTCAGCCGCCCTGATCAGTTCGCCCGTGTGCGCCAGCTGCTCGAATCGCTGCCGGGCGTCGAGCGGGTGCTCGATGCGGGGTCCAAGGTCGAGTGGGGGCTCAATCACCCCCGCGCCGGCGAACTGATCGCCATCAGCGACTCGCGCAGCTGGTTCACTTACTACTACTGGGACGATGACGCCCGGGCGCCGGACTTCGCACGCACTGTCGACATCCACCGCAAGCCCGGATACGACCCGGTGGAGCTGTTCATTGACCCGGCCATCGCGATGCCGTTGCTGAGCATCGGCTGGCGGCTGCTGAAGAAGAAGGCCGGCTTCAGGACGCTGATGGATGTAATCCCGCTCGATGCCGATCTCGTCCGTGGCTCGCACGGCCGGGTGGACGAGGACAGGCAGCAGGGGCCAGTGTTTCTGAGTTCAGAGCGCGATCTGCTCCCCGATGGCGAGGTCGCGGCAACGGCGGTGAAGTCGCTGCTGATGGCCCACATGTTCGGTCACCGTGTGGCCGGCCGGGAGTCTGTCGTCTCGCGGCTGCGATAGCAGAGCCGCACAGAGTCCCTTGATTGGCGGGCAGCGTGGTCGCGCAGGGCCGCGGTCGGGGGACGTCGATCCTCTCGCTCCAACAACCCAGGCAACCCGTCCATGGCGCAATATCCAACCATCCCCGCGAGCATTGCCGATTCCTGCAGGCAGCAACCGGGCGCATTCCGCCCTTCGATCGACATCAACCGCTGCGAGGGCAAGGGCGCATGCGTCTCGGTGTGCCCGGTGAATGTCTTCGAGGTTGGCGTGCTGCCTGTCGAGCGCCGAAGCGAACTGTCGTTTCTGGGCCGGCTGAAGGCGCGCTTCCATGGATGGCGGCAGGCATTCACGCCCAATGCGGATGCCTGCGAGGCCTGCGGCCTGTGTGTCCGTGCGTGTCCGGAGCGCGCCATCACCCTGGTGGCGACCGGCGCGCTCGCGGGGACGGGAGCTACGCGCGACAGCTGACGGTGCAGTTTCGGCGGCGACGGATCGATGCGCAGTCGACGCCCCCCGCATTGCCCCGGCCGCGTCAGCGGGTTCGATCAGAACAGGGAAAGATTCCTGCCATCGTCAAGAACTGCTCCTGTATTCATCGCTTCCCCCGGGCGCTAAGGTCGAAGCCGATTACGCCAGCCAAAGATTAAATGCACGTCATCGATTCGATCGCTGTCATGAGCCCCGACGTGTTGCCTCACGAATCCTCGCCCGGCCCGCTGCCGGCACGCCGCCCCGGTACCTGGTTCGTGACCGCCTGGTTTTGCACTGGTCCCCGGGATCGATAGTCCAATGGCCGCGTCAACGATCTCAACGGCGTGGTGCGGGCTGGACCTTCGCTGGGTGTACTCGGACCTGCTCGCCAGCATCCGCCGGCAGACCCGCTGCCTGGACCATGCCCATGACGTTCTGCACGAAGCACTGATGCGCTACGTGCTGCTCCCGGATCGGGAATCCGTCTTCAGGCCGCACGCCTATCTCTCGACAGTCGTTCGCAGCGTGCTCGTCGATCATTCCCGGGAGGCGGCCCGCTTCGTGCGCGTAGATCCGTCGATCGCCCCCGGAGGCTTTATCGAGGATGCGGCCGGCTCGGCACCATCGGCGGAGCAACTCCTGGACCTGCACCAGCGCCTGCTCCTGGCGCAGCGGGTGATCGCCCGGCTGCCACCACGTTGTCGCGAGGTCTTCTGGATGTTCCGCATCGATGGACTGCCGCAGGCGCAGATCGCGCAGTTGCTTGGCATCAGTGTCAACATGGTCGAGCGTCATGTATTGCGGGCGATGCTCGATCTGCGCGCGGCCCGCGAACAGCTGGGACCATGACCGACCGCGAAGAAGCGGCGCGATGGTTCATCCACCTGCGCGATGCCCCCGGGGACAAGGACCTTCGGCAGCGCTTTGAGGACTGGGTGACCGCAGACCCTGCACGCGCGCGGGAGATGGAGGCCTTCGCGGCGACCTGGAGCGCCTTCGAGTCTCCGCAGCAGCTGGAGCGGCTTGCCAGCGCCATTCCCGCCCCGAACGCAGAGCCGGAGCAGGCCATTTCCCGGCGACGGGTGCTGACGCTCGGCATGCTGCTGGCGGGCGGCAGCCTGGCCGGGATGATCGGGTGGCGCGTCTGGCAGCATGGCGCGCGACCGCAGTTCGCCGCCCAACTCGAGAGCGGCAACGGCGAGATCCGCCGTGAGACCACACCGGACGGCTCGCGGCTGATCCTCGGACCACAGTCACGCCTCGACGTGGCACTCTACGCCCGGCACCGGGAGGTGACGCTGGTTCGTGGCGATGCCATCTTCGATGTCGCCGACGACCCGACGCGACCGTTCAAGGTGTCGTTCGCGGGCGGAGAACTGCTGGTCATCGGGACCCGCTTCTCTGTTGCGATGCTCGGTGACGTCGTGCGTGTCAGCCTCGAGCGTGGGTCGCGTCAGGCTGAGCGACCGGCAGCGCACCGATTTCATCCTGCAGCCGGGCGACGTCGCCGAGGTGACCGGTTCGGGTGTCGCGCCCAGGCGCGATCTGCGAGCGGCCGATGCGCTCGCGTGGGAGCAGGGCACGCTGGTGTTCAACGATGCCCCGCTGGCAGAGGTCGTCGCCGTGCTGTCGCGGTTTCGTCCACGTCCGGTTCGCGCGGCGGCGGATGGCGGAACTGCGGTACGCTTGACCGCAGTCGTCCCAATTGATCAGATCGACCGCTTCATTCGCTCGCTGCCGGAGGTTGCATCGGTGCGCGTGGAGGAGGCAGGCACGGAGACGGTGCTGCACGCACGTTGAAGGTCGCCGTCGTCCAACGATCCGGATCCTGGCTGATCATCGAACAGGATCTCCCTGCACTGCATGGACGCAACAAGGCCATCATCGCTGTGAGCACAGCGGCGACATCAGGATCCCTCGCACTGCCACGTCATACTCCAAAGAGCCCCGGGCACAGGGGCGGGAGGAGTAGACGATGTTTCACCGCGAAATCGGAATCGTGGCGCTGGCGCTTGCCGGCCTGACCGGCTTGGCAGGATCGGGTCGAGCGCATGCGGAGCCGGTGACGGTCGATCTGCCGGCGCAGCCGCTGGCGCAGTCGCTGACCCAGTTTGCCCGGCAGGCCGGGCTGATGCTGTCCGTCGACAATGCGCTGCTGGCAGGCAAGCAGGCGCCGGCCGTGCGCGGCCATCTCGAGCCCGGGCAGGTGCTCGATCGCCTGCTGGGTGGCAGCGGCCTGCAGCTACGCGAGCTCGGGAACGGCAGCTACACCGTCGAGCCTCGCCCGGCGCCTCCCGCGCAGGGCGAGGCCGAGTCGCTGCAGGACATCACCGTTGTCGGTCAACGTCCGGTGGAGGTCGGTCCGACGCGCGGCCTGACGCTTGATCCGAAGCAGATCCCGGGCAACCTGCAGCGCGCGACTGGCGGGGACATTGCCGACTCCCATGCAACCAGCCTGGGCGACTACATGAACTCGCACCTGCAGTCGGTGACGATCAACGACTACCAGGGCAATCCCTACCAGATGGATGTCGTCTATCGCGGCTTCACCGCCGGTCCGCAGCTCGGCACGCCGCAGGGGTTATCGATGTTCTTCGACGGCGTACGGATGAACGAGCCGTTCGGCGACGTCGTCAACTGGGATCTGGTGCCGCTCAATGCGATCGAGAGCTTCGAGGTGTACCCGGGATCGAATCCGCTGTTCGGTCTGAATACCCTTGGCGGCGCACTCGCAGTGCGTACAAAGAGCGGCTTTACGCAGCAGGGGACGCAGGTGACGCTCACCGGCGGTTCGTGGGAGCGCAAGCAGGGCCAGCTGTCCGTTGGCGGCAACAATGGCGTCGTCGGCGGCTTCTTTGCCTTGACCGGCTTTGACGAGCAGGGCTGGCGTGACAATTCGCCATCGACGGTGAAGCAAGGCTTCGGTCGACTGGACTTCGAGGGCGAGCGGACCAGCCTGACCGCGTCGATGCTGCTCGCCGGGACAAATCTTATCGGCAATGGACTGATTCCGGATGCACTGTACCAGGAGGATCACTCGGCCATCTTCAGCTCTCCGGACCAGACCGAGAACACGTTGCGACAGTTCACGCTTAATGGCCTGCACGACCTCGGTAATGACTTCAACCTTACCGGGAGCCTGTACCTGCGCACCAGCGATCGGGAGACCGTCACTGGTGATATCTACGAGGACTTCCAGGACTTCGGCAATACCGACAACACTGGCCGCACGATTAGTACGGGGGTACAGCCGTGCCAGATGATCGACCTCAATCAGGACTTCTTTCCCGACTACACCCTGGATTACGATGGTGATGGAATTGGCGAGCCGGGCACGTACAACGGTGATCCAAACATTCCCGACCCGTTCGGTAACTTTGGAAACTATGTCTTCCTTGATCCGCTGAACGGCCCCAATTGCGGATCACGCTGGGTGTTTGACGCCACGAATATCAAAACGCGAAACGGCAGATCCTTCTTCCCGGCATTCTCACCGCATTCCAGCGGTGTCGTGGAGGGAACGCCGGTGTCGGTGATCAATCGCTCATCGATCGAGCAGCGTGGCCACGGCGGCTCGTTTCAGGTCAACTGGGATGGCGAGCCTCACAAGCTGACGGTCGGCATGTCGCTCGATCACACGAATGCGAGCTACGTCTCGGCCCAGCGCCTCGGTCTGCTCGGACCCGGTCGAGTCGCCTACCTGGCGCCGGATGAGATCGATCCGCGCTACTATGCCGCCAGGTTTGATATCCCGCAGAATGACTTTGCCGGGTCCACTGAAACCAAGAGCCTGTATTTCAGCGAAAACTGGTCTCCGCGTAAGGACCTTCATCTGAACCTTTCGGCACGCTACAACGTCACAGACAACCACAACGTACTGAACACTCGAACGCGATCTGGCTTCTCGAATCTTCACGACTACAAAATCCGCTACGACGTCACTCCAGAGGTGTTCTGTCCAACGACCGACCCGGCGTCCTGTCCAGCACCGCCGCCCGATCTGATCTATCCGTCGGCGGAGATGTTTGAGACCACGCCGACTGACGAGAACATCAGCTACTACTCAATTAATCCGTCGGTTGGTATCAGCTGGGAGGCTACGCCAGGCATCAACGTCTTCGGAAACTTCAGCCGCGGTGCGCGCGCGCCATCGTCGATCGAACTGGGCTGCGCCTTCGATGCAACACCGACGACCAACGAGGCCCAGCCAGGCCAGGTCGTCCCGCGCAGCCTGAGCGGATTCGCCACACCCTGCAACCTGCCGACGGCGCTTTCCGGCGATCCCTACCTGCCGCAGATCCGATCCAACTCGGTGGAGATCGGCGTGCGCGGCAACCTCGGACCGAACTGGGAATGGAATACGAGCCTGTATCGCACCGAACTGCAGGATGACCTGTATCTGGTCAGCATTACCGGCACGTCGACGTTCTTCGATACCATTGGCGATACGCGTCGACAGGGGCTGGAGGCCGGGTTTACCGGCCGGATCGGCAGGACCACGCTGCGGCTGAACTACGCGCTGACCGACGCGACCTTCCAGTCACGGTTCTGGCTGTACAGCCCGTTCAACAGTTCCTCGGATCTCAACCAGAACCACATCTTCAGCGAGATCCAGTTTCCCGGACAGGTGCCGCTCAGCCTCAACAACAATGGTTTTGGCACCTACCAGCAGATCCAGGTCGACCCGGGGGCGCGGATGCCGGGCTCGTCGCTGCACAATCTCAACGCCACCGTCGAGTACGACGTGACGGAGAAGTGGCGCATCGGCCTGACGGCGATCGCTCATTCCATGATGTACATCCGCGGCAACGAGAACAACCAGCACGTCGAGGGCGCAACGAACACAATTACTCAGCAGGATGAGTTCACGCGCGACTGCATCACCTTCGATCCGATCACAGGCGACTGCGTGGAGTTCACGCCGTACCGACTGGTCGCCCGCGGCGCAGAGACCGAAACCGCTCCCTATCGTGGCAAGGGCACGATCCCGGGCTACGTGGTGTTCAACCTGCAGTCGACGCTGCAGTTGAGCGATGCCCTCAGCATCACCGGCCGGATCAACAACCTGTTCGACAACGACTACGCCTCGGCCGGACGGCTTGGCATCAACCCGTTCACGCCGTCGATTGTCGGTGCCATCGGGCCAAGCGGGTTCAACTACAATTCGAGCGAATGGCAGGCAGCGCGCTTCATCGGACCGGGTGGACCGCGGGCGTTCTGGCTGACGGTCGATTGGCGATTCTAGGCTGGAGTCCAGTCGCGGCCGAGAGTGACACTGGCGATCTGTGCCAGTGCCTGGCTTGCGGTTTCGGCACCTCTTTACAAGCCGCTTGCTCGCAATGTGCCAACATGTCGCGAGACGATTGGCGGCAACCGGACCCTCTGCGCCGCCAAGGGGGAAACCCCTTCCCGGTTCAGCATCTTCGGGGCAAGGGATGCTGGGCGACAGGCGAACACCGCCCCGCAGGAGGAGACATCTGCTAGTCATGATGTTCGGGCGGCTACTGCTGCGAAACATCGATGGGTCACAGTCGTCAGCGATGGCATGGCCCTCCAGTCGCGACACTGCCGAGTCACCACACCGCCCCAGGAACAGGTACTGTTGAAGTGGCCGCTACGCGAACTTTATCGAACTTGACGAAGTTGCTATTGTCGCCGCAGTCGTTGCCATCCAGCCCAATGCCACCAAGATTTCACGGGTATTGCCTGGCAGCTGGAATGCCTCCTGAAGCCAGCTGTTGTTGTTGCCCTTAAGCGACCCGTCGGAGAGCGTCAGCTCGGTCCAGCTGCTCCAGCGGCCGCTGCCGCTGGTGAGGTTGGCGAAGCAGCCGCTTGCAGCATAGTCATCGCAACTGCCGAAATCCTGGTTGCCGGATCGGTATCCGACACGCGGTCGATCAGTAGTTCCGACGTTGTAGGTACGCCAGCCGAATCTGAGCTGCGCGTTCCCGTACCAGATTGTGCTAAAGGTGAACAAAAGTCCGGCATCATCGGCCAGGCGCGCGGTATGGGTATGGTTTTCGTTAGGATCGTCCGGCCGATGGAGGCTGCCGTAATTCTGCACGACCAGATCAGTAGCGCTACTCGCGGAAAGACTGCCGTCGCCGGTGCCGAATCTGGCGCCGCACCAGGTGACCTTGGCGCCCTCGTCCAGCCGTGGCGTGCCGGTGCTGATACGCTCGGCAACCGTGCCCGAGCAGGGCAGTCCGCCCGACGGTACGGCGAATTAATGAATGAAGGTGAGGAAGGAGGTATATCCCTCGAAGTCCTCGAACGCCAGTATCGCGGCCATGTATCGCCTGCGACGCACGGCCGGAGTCGTTGTCGGCATGCTTGCCACCGCATGTTATCCCGCCTGCGCGGAAATGACGGAAGGATGGTTAGAGATTGCGGGAGTGTCGGTGCTTGTGTTGCGATCTAGTCGAGCCAGCCGTTGATCTGCTCGAGGTCGGCCCGCGACAGCGCACCCGCCCACAGCCGCAGCGCCACCAGGAGGCGGATATAGTTGTAGCGCGCCGCTGCCTGTTCGGCGCGAGTCTTCAGCAGGTTCTTCTTCGCCTCCAGCGCATCGACAACCGTCGAGACACCGATCTCGTAGCTCTTCTGCTGGGCATCGCGCGCCTTCTCGCGAGCCTCGACTTCTCGGCCGAGCGAGTCGATCCGTGCCCGTTCGGTTTGCGCCTGCAGGTAGACTGCACGCGTCTGCCGCTCGATCTCCAGTATCCGCTGCAGGTGCTCGGTTTCAGCGACGCCCTTGCCGGCGACCGCTTCGCGCACGCCGGCCTCGATGCCGCCGCCGGCATACAGCGGGACGTTGAGTTGCAGCCCGAGCGTGCCGATGTTGTAGGGTTCCGACTGCCGGTTGTCGAAGCCACCGTTGTCGGTATAGGTCTCCGACATCTGCAGGCGCAACAGCGGATAGTGCTGTGCCCGTGCCGCCTTGACGGTGAGATCCGCCGCGTCGACGCCGTACTGAAGTGCCTTCAACGCCGGATGACTCTCGCGACCGAGCGCTACCCAGTGATCGGCATCGTCGGATACTGGTGGCAGCGACAGCTGCGCCAGCGTTGCCACGTCCGGCACATCGACTCCCGCGAGCTCGTGCAGCTGCTGCAAAGCGATCTCCTTGCTGTTTGCGACCTCGAGCGCACGGGTCTCCAGGCTGTGCCGGAAGGCCTCGACCTCGTACAGATCCTTCTGCATCACCAGCTGCATCGCGGCCATCCGCTGGACGCGCTGCAGCTCGCTGGCGGTCAGCGCCTGCTCGGCGCGCACCGCGGAAAGTTCGTCGTTGGCCTGCAGTACCTTCATGTAGCGATCCACCAGATCCGAGCCAAGCGACATGCGCATGACGACGAGTTCCTCCTCGGCCTGCCGCAGCGATGACGCCCGGCCCTGCAGCTGGTAGTAGGACGACAGGTCGAAGAGCGCCTGACTGGCCTGAACTATGGCCCGGGAACCCTGGTATTCAAACTGATTGACGGACTCGGACTCGGTGAATGGATTGACGACGGTCTGGTTGAGACGATTCCATGACAGGTTGCCGCTGGCATTGACCTGCGGCAGCAGTTTGCTGAAGGCTACATCCTGGCGTGCCTTGGCGCGCTCGACCTCGTACTCGCGGCCCTTGAGGGTGGGGTTGTTGCGCAGGACCTCATCGTAGAGCGTCAGCAGATCAAGCGGTTGAGCCTGAGTGGGGCCGGCTGTGAGCGCGAGTAGCAAATTCAGTAGAAGCGTCATCGCGACAAGGGATCTGGTGCGAAGACCATCCATCGAGCGAGGCACCCGCTCGCCGCCAATCCGGGCTGCGCAGGCCACAATGCTATGTGGGTCGCGGCAGACGCCGCGAATGCAGCACCATCGATGGTTGAGATCCGACCACCAGCGTGGCACGCGCCTAGTCCTCGATCAGCGAACGCGCGACGCTGTCGCTGAGCGGTTTGAGGATGTACTGCAGGAAGGTGCGCTTGCCGGTGTTGATCAGCACCTCGGCGGGCATGCCGGGTACCAGCTCGAGTTGCTGTTGCCGCAGTGTCTCGAGGCCGTCGGTTCCGACTTCGATACGCGCCAGATAGTAGGGTCGGCGCTCGACGGTGCTGTCGTCCAGCAGGCGGTCGGCGGAAACTGCGACCAGCTTGCCTTCTATCTTCGGCGTTTCCCGGTTACTGAAGGATGTGAAGCGCACCTCGGCAGGCTGACCCGTTCTGACGCGGTCGATGTCGAGCGGCGAGACCTGTGCCTCGACGATCAGCTGCTGATGCTGCGGGACGATGTCGAGTAATGGTCCACCCGGCGCCACGACGGCGCCGACGGTGTGCACCTTCAGGCCGAGAACCATGCCGGCTTCCGGTGCGCGCACGACCATGCGGGCGACCGTGTCTTCCAGTGACTGGATCTTCTGCTGCAGGTCGAACAATGCGGCCTGCACCTCGCTGAGTTCGGCGGCCACCTCGCGTTGGAAATCCTTGTTGATCTGCAGGATCTTCAGGTCCGTCTCGCCGATGCGGAGTTCGGCGCCGGCGATGCCGGCAATCAGGTCGCCGCGCTCACCCTCGCTCTGCGCCAGCCGCCGTTGCAGATCGCGGACCTTCTGCTTGTCGGTGTAACCTTCCTTCAGTAGCGCGCTGAAGTCCTGCAATTCCTCGGCATAGGATCTGACCATGCGCTCGCGTCCGGCGCGCTGGGCACGCAATCCCTCGATCTGAGCCCGCAGCTGCTCAATCTGGCGGCGGTGCACCGAGATCTCGCCATCAATCGCGGTCCTGCGCACTGCGAAGACCTGATCCTGCACCTGGATGGCCTCGCGTATCCGGGCATCGTCCCTATGTTCGTCCAGCAGCGGTGGATAGCGTACCGCATCGAGTCCATCGCGCTGCGCGGCCAGGCGCGCCTCGCGTGCGAGGCTGATGATCTGCTGACCCCGCAGAACCTCTAGCTGCGCGCGCGGCTGGGTATCATCGAGCGTCAGCAGCGTTTCGCCGGCCGCTACCCGCTGGCCGTCACGGACATAGATTGTTCTGACGATGCCGCCCTCCAGGTGCTGCACGGTCTTGCGATAGCCGTCGACGATGATGATCCCTGGCGCCAGCGCCGCACTGCTGAGTGGCGCGATCGCGGCCCAGCTGCCAAAGCTGCCGAGCATCACCACAACGATGAAGAGGCCGAGCCATCGCATCGAGCGATCATCGGCGCTCGCCGGCCCGATCCGCGAGATCTCAGCCGTCATTGCATCGGCCTCAGCTTCGACACGTTCGACAGTTGCTGCTGCCGCCGGCGCAGTTCCGCGCGCGCCTCGTCGCGGGGCAGGTGGAACGCGATGCGCCCATCGATGAGCATCAGCACGCGATCGGCCAGCTCCAGGACGTTGCTGCGATGGGTGACGACGATGACCGTGCGCTTCTCGTCCTTCAACTGCTCTAGTGTCGTCAGCAGGCCCTGGTCGCCGGCCTGGTCGAGATTGGAATTCGGCTCGTCGAGCACGATGAGGCAGGGCAGCCGGTACAGCGCGCGAGCGATGCCAAGCCGTTGCTGCTGACCGGCCGACAGCATCACCCCGCCATTGCCGAGCCGGGTATCGTAGCCCTGTGGCAGCTTCAGGATGAAATCATGGATACCGGCCCGCGTGGCGGCATCGATGACATTCGTGGCATCGACATCGCCGAAGCGGGCGATGTTCTCGCCGATGCTGCCATCGAGCAGCTCGACGTCCTGGGGCAGGTAGCCGATGTGATCACCGAGCGCAGTCCGATCCCACTGCTGCAAGTCGGCGCCATCGAGGCGGACCACGCCACGTGTGGGCGACCTCAGGCCGAGCAGGGCGCGCGCAAGTGTGGACTTGCCGCTGCCGCTCGGACCGATGACCGCCACCAGTTCGCCCGGCTCGACCGTGAAGCTGATTCCCTTGATGATCGCATCGCTGGCGTTGGTGGTGGCGATCACCAGTTGCTCAACCGTCACACGTCCCTGCGGTGCAGGCAACGCCATCGGCGCTGGCGCTGGCGGGAACTGGGTCAGCAGGGCATTGAGCCGCCGATAGCCCTCGCGTGCACTGCCGAAGCCGCGCCAGCTGGCGATCATCTGGTCGAGGGGGGCCAACGCCCGGCCGAGCACCAGTGAGGCGGCGAAGATGTGACCAGCGGTGACCTCGCGTTCCAGTGTCAGGTAGGCGCCGAGGCCGAGGATCAGCGATTGCACGGCGATGCGGAACGTGCGCGTGAGCGAAGAGATCGCCGCCGCCCGGGTGCTGGCGCGCGACTGGCGCGACAGCATCGACTCCTGGATGTCGATCCAGCGGCGCTGCAGTCGCGGCAGCATGCCCAGGCCGGCGATGACTTCCGCATTGCGCAGGTTCGCCTGGGTGAACTGGTTGCCATCGATGAAGCGCTGGTTGGCCTCCTGCAGATCGGCGCTGGTGGCGACTTCGTTGGCGATGGCGAGCAGCAACAGCACCAGCACGGAGACGACCGCCACAACGCCGAACCATGGATGAAACACGAACAGCAGCGCGACATAGAGTGGTGCCCAAGGGGCATCGAAGAACGCGAACAGGCCCGGTCCGGTCAGGAACTGTCGAAGCTGCTGGGCGTCGGTCAATGCCTGCTGGCTGCCGGTGCGCCCGGCGCCAGCCTGCGCCTGGCGGAACATCGCATCGAAGACAGCCGGCCCGAGCGTGCGATCGAGCCGCGTGCTGGTGGCGATCATCATCCGCGAACGCACCCACTCGAGCGCGCCCATCACCAGGATCAGGAACATCGCGATCAATGTCAGCATCCACAGCGTGGATTCGCTGCCGCTGCTCAGCACCCGTCCATACACGGCAAGCATGTACATCGATGGCACCAGCAGAAGCAGGTTGATCAGCAGACTGAAGAAGCCGGCGAACAGGAATGAACCGCGACAGGCAGCCAGCGCGGCGCGCAGCGCCGTGCGCGAACCGGTGAAGTCAGGGGGGCTCATGCTACGGGAACGATCAAGAACTTGTGCCTAACAGGATGCGACGAAGGCGTGAGTATCGCATGCGCCTTCGAGCCTGTGCCGGCTCGGGAATATATCCCGAATCAGTTCAAGAAGGATTCCCGCTCGCCGATCGGTGCATGGATTCCGGCCCTCCGCTACGCTGCGGCCGGAATGACGTCCCCTTTCCCGTCATTCCCGCGCAGGCGGGAATCCATGCGGCGTCTGGGCATGTATAGAGATCGACGCTTACGCCCTCGCCAACCAATGCATGGATCCCGGCCCTCCGCTGCGCTGCGGCCGGAACGACGATCCCTTTCCCGTCATTCCCGCGCAGGTGGGAATCCATGCGGCGAGCCGGATTGCACCGATCGTCCGTCATTCCCGCGCAGGCGGGAATCCATGCGGCGTTTCGGCTGGCACCAGCGTGCGAAGCCTACTGCAATGCCCATATGGAAAGGGCCGGCTTGCGCCGGCCCCTGTACTGCTACCAGAAAGACTGCACGGAGCTGCTAGACGATATGGAAGTCCGCTGCAGTAACCGAACTGACACCGGTCAGCGTCGCGAACTGAAACGCCGCGCCGACGCCATTGCCGTCGGCGTCGTAGGATAGTGCGCCCGTTCCACTGTCGAACAGCAGGAAGTCGTCGCCATCGGCCGCGACCGCGCCGGCACCGACCACCAGATTGTTGACGGTCACCCCACCGGCCAGCGCCGTGAACAGGTCATCATTGAGGTCGATGCTGTCGGTGCCGGAGAGGAAGTCGGTGATGGTGTCGATGCCGGTCAGCGCGCTGGCGACATCGGTGTAGGTCTGCACCGTCGTCGCCGCACCGGTCACGGTCTGGGTGTGCACCAGGCCGAAGACGAAATGATCGGCGCCACCATTGCCGGTGAGTACATCGTTGCCACTGTTGCCGGTGAAGGTATCGGCCTGCTGCGTGCCGATGAAGGTGTTGACGTTGCCATTGCCGACGAACGCCAGGCCGTTGGCCGTAACGCCGCTGGCATCGACGACCACCTTGTCGACGCTGATGGTCACCGGCAACCCGACCGCCTGAGACACACCGTTGTACTTGACGTCGGTGACAGTGTTGTCGGCGATCTTTCCAGCGGCATTGAGATAGAAGTGATCATTGATCAGCTGCAGATCCGCATTCTCCACGTTCAGCCGCCCGATCGTGGCGCCTACCTCGACGCGCTCCATGCCCTTGAAGTTGCTGTCGTTCAGCACGATCGTGCCGGCGGCAACCGAGGGGGCGCCGGCGGTGATGCGCAACGTGTCGATGCCGGTGCCGCCGATGATGACGTCGTGCTTCGCGCCGGTGGCGATCCATTCGGTGGTGCCATCCTCAGCCTTGCCGTAGAAGCCGGCGAAGCCGGTGGCGAATCCGCCGATCAGCATGATGTCGTTGCCGTCACCGGCGTCGATGTAGTCGGCGCCGCCCTGACCCTTTAGCAGGTCGTTGCCGCCGTTGCCGTAGATGATGTCGTCGCCGAGGCGGCCGTCGGCGTTGTCGACGCCACGGTTGCCGAGGATGGTCTCGCTGTTGTTGCTGCCGTCCTCGCGCGCATAGGTGGCGCGACCATTGGCGTCGACCGCGGTGCTGTTGGTGAACGCGTCATGCACCAGCGCGACGTTGTGGAACAGATCGCCGGTGGTGGCGTCATCGAGCTGGAAATCGGCTCGGGTGTAGACGATTGGCGTGGCGCCGACCACCGTCGCCGCAGGCGTGAAGGTGAAGGTCGGATCGTAGTCGAACTCGACGGTGACCCTCTCGGCCGGCCCACCGGCGACGCCGTAGAAGTGCACGCCGGGATTGACGCCGCCGACATCGAGTGAATCAAAGGCCTCGGTGACGGCCACGCTGCTCAGCCGGATGCTGACGCCGCTCGCCAGCTGCACGCGCTCAACGGCCTCGAACGTGAGATTGGTGAAATCGCCGGAGCGGCGGAACTCGATGGTATCGGTGGCAACGGGTGTCGTCAGCGTCGACAGCACCGTCGACTGCGGGCGGGAGATGTTCGGCGTGCCGGTGATGTTCACCGCCACGACGTTGATCTGCGCGTCGCCGATGGCCTCGTCGTCGGTGCCGCCATCGATCACCGTGTCACCGATCGCGCTGGCGGTGACGACGAAGGTGTCGCTGCCGGCATCGCCGTAGAAGGTGTCGGCGCCGGATGCTACCGTAAAGCGGTCATTGCCGTCGCCGCCGCTCAGCACGTCGTTGCCGCGACCACCGTCCAGTACGTCATCGCCTTCATCGCCATCGAGGACGTCATTGCCGTCGCCACCGCCCAGCACATTGGCGGCAACGTTGCCCGTGATGACATTGTCCAGGGCGTTGCCGGTGCCATTGATCGCCGCCTCGCCGTCGAGGACGAGGTTCTCGACATTGGCCTGCAGCGTGTGGGACACGGTCGAGATCACCGTGTCGATGCCCTGGTTGGCGAGTTCGGTGGTCAGATCGAAGCGATTGTCGACGTAGTAGACGTCATTGCCCCTGCCGCCCGCCATCAGATCGGCACCGGTGCCACCATCGAGCACATCGTTGCCGTCGAACCCGAACAGCAGGTCGATACCGCCCTCGCCGGACAGCACGTCGGCATCAACGGTGCCGAGCAGAATGTTCGTGCCAGAATCCCCAGTCTTGATTGCCATATATCTCCTCGAAACAGCGCGTGGAATGAGTCGGAACAGGAATGCTCGGCGCGGTTGCGCACGATCAGCGGCATTCTCGGACAGGCGGGGAAATGCACCTAATGCTTGCGAGGGCGCTCCGCTTGGGAAATGTTACGGCGCAGCGTGAGTGCCAAGCCGTTGAGGAGACGAGGGAACCCGCAAAGATCCCGCGGAAATCACCGCAAGGTGATGAATAACTCCCAAAGAAAAAAGGAACTCGTCACGATGCTGGCGAGCAGCGCGGGTGTCGGCAGTGTGGATGGCTGGACGAACTGTTTCGATGCCGCGAAGAACCGTCGGTGCTTCCAGTCCCCTCAGAACTTGTATTCCAGACCTATCCAGTAGGCGCGCGGGCTGCCAGGCGCGATGAAGGTCGAATTCAGCCAGTCGTTGTCGTTGTAGTTCCAGCCGCTGGGGCCGATCGTACCGTTGATCGATGGCGAGAACGGGTTTATGCCGAGCCGCCCGGCACTGAAGTACTCCTTGTCGAGCAGGTTGTTGACCTGCGCGAAGACGGTGAACTGCTTGTCGACCCTGTAGCTGGTCTTCAGGTTGAAGAGCGCATAGCCGCCGACCTTGCCGCTGTCTGTGTACGGGCGAACGCTGACGACGGCCCCCGTGCCGGGCCCGAGTATCGTATCGACGGCGCCAACCTGATGATCGTTGTTCTCGTTGCCGCGAACGTAGGCGCTCGAATGGGCGACCATGCTGATGCCGATATCCAACTTCTCCAAAGGATGCATCGTCAGGCTGGCGTTCACATTGTGCAGTGGAACGCCTGGCATTCGATCCCCGGGTTCGACTGTGATCATGTCGATGAGCGGCACGGTGGTCCGGCCGGTCTCATCAACGACGGCGCTGACATTTGGTGGATTGGTTCTCGCCTTGCTGCTGTTGCGTTCACTCAGCATGAAGAACCGCGACTCGAACGTCGCCTCGGTCAGACCATAGTTGACGCTGAAGTCGAACCACCGATTGATGGGGCCTGAGAGACCGAGTTCGATACCCTGGCGGCGCGTTTCACCAATGGTGTCAAAAAATCCCTGCCCGGAGGTGATGCCGACGAAATAGATGTCGTCCTGTAGATTCACGCGGTAGATGCTTGCATTCCATTCCCACTCATTGGGGAATGTTCCGCGCAGCCCGAACTCGGCGGAACGGGCGAAGATTTGTGGCAGATACGGGTCGCCGGACAGCGTGGTGGGCAATGTGCAGCCCTGACCATTGGCAAGGCTTCGTGGTTTGTCGGGGATGCCGTCGAGCGTGTTGCCGGGGCCGCCACCTGTGTCAACGAGCGTCCCGTCGTAGGCGCAACCCAGTTCGACGACCGAAGGTGCGCGCGTTCCCTGGCTCCAGTTGAAAAAGATGTTTGTCGACTCGGTGGGCAGGAAATTGATGCCAAAGGACGGATTGAAGGAGTGGTAGATTGCCTCCTCGGTGGTCGTCGTGGTTGCGAAGCGGTTTGGTAGCCCTGCAGCGGCACCGACGTTTGCAAAGATTTCCTGCAGGGCCAGCGCGGCATTGATGTTGGGCGAAGTCGGACAGCTTGACGGATCGCTGCTCGGACAGATGACACCGTCGGGACGGTCGGCGGGGTTCCTGAAGGTGCCCAGGCCTGCAGACGCCGAGCGATTCCGGCTGGCCAGGGTATTGGTGACCTCGGTGAAGTTGTAGCGCCCGGCCACGCTCAGGTGAAGGTTATCGAATGGCGAGTAGGTCTCGCTGAAATAGGCACTGCTCGTCGTCGACGTTCCATCGAACTCGTTGTTGACGATCTCCTCGATGGAAGCGAGGTAGATTGGGTCGATATTGTCAGGGTCGGCGTAGACCCGGTGTGACGAGTCTATTAATCCCAGCCGCTGCGATCCGAGGTATCTTGTGTCGTTCTTGTCGATCGACGCTCCGAGCATGAGCGCATGGCGATCCAGATTCCAGTTCAACTGCACTGCCGCGCCATCGGTGACCTGATCGATCTCGGTCTTGCTCAACAGTCCAATCGGCGCACCGTCGACGTAGCCAGTACCGAACGGCGCATTGTCGTTGCCGCCGCCGTTGTACCGGAATGCCTGCCCAGTCGAATTGCGAACAGGCTGGTAGGTAACAGCCGTTGGATTGCAGGTGAAGCGGTTGAGCGCCACCAGCTCTAGGGTAGGAACGCTGCCGAATGCCGCGATGAGATCGGCCGTGATCGGTTCGTTGACTGACGTGCCGGGGTCGGGCAGAAAGTCGGCATCCTGATCGATGAAGTAGTCGAGAAAGCCATCGTTGTTCGCATCCTGGTACTGGCACAGCTCACCGCCGTTATCCTGGGCCGTGACCGGACCATCCAGTCGTGAATCCAGGTCCTCGAAACCCTCGAAAACATCGCCGCCTATCGCCCGCCGCTTGCTGTCGCGTCGATACACCTGTGCGGTGACATTGAAGCTGTCGGTCACGTTGTACAGGCCGCTCAGGCTGAACTGCTGCAGATTGTTGCGCGTCTCGTCGGGCGAGGTGAACACCGAGTTCGGATCCTCGTTGTAGAGGGAGGTTGGGATCAGGCCATTGCCGATCAGATCGGTGCCGGCGAGCATCATCGTCGCGTCGACTTCGAGATTGCCGGTGCGCCCGGAGACCTTGGTGAACATCTGTTTGACGTCGGATGGCGAGTTGTCGCGCCAGCCCTCCTCGTGAAAGCCGGTCAGGCCGACGAAGCCCCCGATCGGACCCTTGCTGCCGCCGGCGGCGAGCTGGCCGTGAATGCGTCCCCACGAGCCGCCGAGCAGCGAGGTCTCGATGCCCGGATCGTCGAAACCATTCTTCGTGCGGATCGACAGCGCGCCGCCCAGCGTGTTGAGACCGAACAGTGGATTCGACCCCGGGAACACGTCGAAGCTGCCGATCGCGTTCAACGGGATCATGTCCCAGTTGACGACGTCGCCGAACGGCTCGTTGACGCGGATGCCGTCGAAGAACACCGACAGACCCTGCGGCGTGCCGATCTGCGGGCTCGCCGAAAAGCCGCGGAATTGCACGTCGGCCTGGAACGGATTGCCCTGGTACTCGTTGATGTTGACCGACTGCATGTTCTGGCTCATGAAGTCGGTCAGGCTGGTCGCGCGCGACTCGCGGATCTCCTCGCCGGTGGCGCTCTGCACGTTGGCGGGCAGTTGATCCCTGGTCAGTCGCAGGCCGCGTTGCGGTCCCACCTGTGTCGGCGTCCACACCCCCTCGACGGTGATGCCGCCGAGGTCTTCGGTACCAGTGCCGGCGGGGGAGGCTGGAGCCTCGGTGGTGATCGTCGAGGTCTCGCCTGCTGCGGGTTCGGTGGTGATGACCGAGGTTTCGCCCTCTGCGGGTTCGACGGTGATGGTCGATGTCTCGCCGTCGGCCGGTTCGGTCGTGATCGTGGAGGTTTCGCCCTCGGCCGGCTCGGTCGTCAGCGTCGAGGTGTCGGCGCCTGCGTCGGTGGGCACTGCCGGTTCGACGATGACCGTCGATGTCTCGCCGGCGGCTGTGTCGCCAGTCGGTGCGGCCGGGCCCGGTTCATCCTGGGCCGGCAGTGCCACCGGCAGTCCAAGCAGGCCGACGGTCGATACGACCAGTCCGAATCGCCGGCGTGAAGATCCCTGCTTTCTTTTCATCCCCTCGCTCCAGAGTCCATCTGCCCGCGGGCGGTGGCGCCACAGCGCAACCGACCCGTCGGACATCGCCGGGCATTCCACCCGCCTATCGAGGGGAGGTTACGCTGCAGCGCTGCAATTGACTAGGGAAAAATTCCTAAAATACTTAATAAATATATATGGATAAACAACATATCTAGATTCTACGAAAGGAATGTGGTGCGCTTGACTGAACTGCTGAAAGGGAGGAAATGCAGCTGCCGCGCCGAATCAGAACGGCTCCGCGCTTCGACGCGATTTGCTATGTGATTGGAAGAGGGCGGGGAATCAACCCCGCCCGTATTGCTTGACTCGACCGCGACTACGGGCGGTAGCCCGAGACACTCGTGCGGTACTTGCACTGACCCTCCTCACCGCCTTGCGTGAGGTTGATCGTTCCCGCCGTGCGATTGGCCGAAGGAACTGTCGCCAGCGTCACCTTGGTCAGGAACCACGAGCTGGTGTTGAACGAGATGCCATCCGGATCCTCCGGGCTGACGTCGGTGCGCCACGAGACCCAGTTGTTGTCGCGCGCCGGGTCGGTCAGCGCGGTACCACCAATGAGCAACTGTGCGAGGCTCTGATTCGATCGCGAGGAACGCCATGCACCCTCATCACCGGTGCCCTGGCGGTAGCCGGTTTGCACCGTGGTGACGGCACCGAAGCCGGTGCGGCTGACATCGTTGATCTCGAAGGCGCCCGCTACCTGACCATCGCAGCCTTGCGCACCAGTGAGCCCGAGGTTGTCATCGGTGGGCTCGGGCCAGTCGGTGGTGTTCAGCGATACGCGGATGCCGAAGATGTAGTCGGTGGTCGGCGTGCCGCCGACAGCGGTGCAGCGACGCCAGATGCGATCCTCGACATTGCCGACGGTGACGTCGGTGGCGCCTTTTGGCTTGATCGGGTTGCTGTTGGCCTGGCGGAAGAGGTACCACACGCCGGTGACGCCGCTCGATGCCGCGCCAAACGCCGTTGCCGCTGCGCACGTGGTGCCGGTCGGCAGGCTGCCCTGTATCTTGCAGTTCGTCGTGCCCGCACCCGCTTCCGGATCCGGTTCCTGCACGCCCTGGCAGATCGACGCCACCGGGGAGCCCGAGCCGGACAATGTAACGAATCCCTCCGCCTGTGCCTGCAGCGATGCCATTCCCAGCGCCGCCATCATCGATGCGTAAAGAACCTTCTGTTGCATGAGTCTGTTCCTCCTCGAAACGGATTGTGTAGGTGGGTGCGCGAGCCGAACACGGCTTGTTGACGCCGGTGTTTGTGATGCATGCCGCGACTGCGAAAGACTAGCAGTGGAACCGTGGTTCAGCGGTGTGTGCCGGAGAACTCGGGAAAGTCTCCCATGCGACGATGATGGTGTTCGCGACGATGCGGGACCGCATGCGCGATACACGACTGGCGTCGCGCGTCGCTGGCAAACGGCATTTACTGCACAATTCCCGGTCCTCCCGGTCCGGAGAAGTGCTGTTTGCGACTGGGGGCAATGCATGCGGAGCAAGTATTCTCGGTGTCGCCGGGAGTCTGTCACAGGCAACTTCGGGAAAAAGTCTCCAAGAAATTGCGCAGCCAGGTACTGATCGAAAATATCCCTCGCAACGCCAGAGTTTCTCCCATTCCAATGAAGCGGCGCGCCGGCACACAATCGATGCCCCTCTGCACCCCAATGTGCAGAGCTAATGTCAATTTTCGACGAATAGATTCAGACTGGAGGACGGCATGGCGTTTATCGTGGGCACGAACGAGGAAGACGAGATCATCGGCAGCGAGTTTTCTGATCTGATCCTGGGTCTTGATGAGGCAGACGACATCGAAGGTCTCGGTGGTGACGATGTGATCGATGGCGGTGGCGGCGACGACACCATTTCAGGCGGCCTTGGCGCCGACGTCATCTTCGGCGGCTCTGGCAACGACAGCCTGCGCGGTGATGACGACGCCGATCTGATCTTCGGCGGCACCGGCGACGACGAGATCTCCGGCGGTGAGGACGATGACGTGCTCTACGGTGAGAACGGCAACGACTACATCGGTGGCGGTGGTGGCGACGACTACATCAACGGTGGCGCCGGCAACGATGAGCTCGAGGGCTTCGAAGGCAACGACACGATCATCGGGGGCAGCGGCATCAACGGCCTGAACGGTGGTGATGGCGACGACACGCTGACCGGTGGCAGCACGTTCGATACGCTGACCGGTGGTGCCGGCAAGGATCGCCTGACAGGTGGCGGCGGTGCCGATACCTTCCGCTACGATGCATTCGAGGAGACCGGACTCACGGCCGCCACCCGCGACCTGATCACCGACTTCCAGCGTGGGGTCGACGTCATCGATTTCAGCGCGCTCGATGCAAACCTCAATACCGCCGAAATCGACGAGGATTTCACGCTGTTGCTCGGCTCGGGCAGCGGTGGATCGAACGGGGTGTTCACGGGCGCCGGCGCGGAACTCGTTTTCAGCTTCAGCGGCAACACGACGATCATCTCAGGTGACGTCAATGCTGATTCTGCTGCTGACTTCAGCATCGCGCTGAGTGGCCGCATCAACCTGACTGCGGTCGACTTCGTCGGCTGACGGGCGGGACAGTTGGGACAGAGGATGTCCCGGATGGCGCAGACGGGCAGCCTGCCTCGGCAGGCTGCCAGTTTTTTTTGGTGGTGCGGCCTGGCTCGTGTTCCGCACCGGCGGCGCTGAATGGGTGCCAGCGGAGCGGTGGCGCGGTGTGGGGGTATCGCTCGGGTGCTGGCTGGTCGCCAAAAAAATGGGCCGCGCCTTGACGGCGACGGCCCCGTTGTACATTCCCGGACCCATCGGGCCCGGCGGCAGGATCAGCCCCTGCGGCGTCGGCTGATGCCGATCATTCCGGCAATCGCCGAGCCAAACAGCCAGGCGGCGGCGGGGACTGGAACGGCAGCCACGCTATAGCTCAGCGTTCCGCCGGTCGCCGTCAACGATAGCGTCCAGGTGCCGGGCAGGATCGAGGCAGTAGCGTTATCGAATGTCGCCGAGTTGCCAGTAAAGATCGCGGTTTGCAAGGCCTCATTCAGCGGCACGGTACCACCCGTGGTGTAGGCGGAGCTGAAGAATTCGAAGTTGGTACCCGTGATTGGTGGTGAGGTTGCCAGGAAGGCGCCATTTGCCTGAGTGGCGTGCGTGCCTCCTTCATTCAGGCGGTCCAGTAGGGTGTTCGTGTTCGGACCCAGTGCGTTTTCATATCCGACCACTTGAGCGCCAAGATCAATGCCCGAGATAGTCTGTGATATCAATGGGCCGTTAAACATCTGGCGAACGGTGCTGCCGCTTTGGCTGGCGCCGTACACTCCGAATACCCAGTCATCGGCATTGAAGCCGGGCGGGTTGCCTGTCAGGCCCACTGCAACGCCCAACGCCGTCGTGCCAACCGTCAGGGAAAAACTCTGGTTCTGGTTCGGATTGAAGTCATTGATGCCAATGCCCAGGTCGAGGGTATAGGTAACCACCTGCCCGAGGTTGGCGGCATCCATGTACAGAAACAACTCGCCATTGCCGGTCGATGGCTTGGCGATGGCGGCATAGGCACCGCCTGAGGAGGCGATCAGCATCGCCGCGGTGAGAGCGCGTAATTTCATTTTATCTTCCTCGTTTGTCTTGGGTTTCGTTCTGGGTCGCAGTTTGCCGACCAGTGAGCCTTTCCGTCGCTTGATGCAGCGTCGGCGTCAGGCGCGTCGCCGCGTGGTGCCGGCCATGCCGAGCAGCGCCGAGCCCAGCAGCCAGGCGGCGGCCGGTACCGGCACCGCGCTCGGTGGTGGGACCGCCGAGCCGACGGCTTCGTAGATCAACCGGTTGTTGGCGAAGTCGATGTACCACTTGCCGAAGGCGGTACCGACGACATTCTGTTGTTCAATGGTTGGTGCGCCGGCGGCCTCGGTGAACAGGAACATCGGCAACTGCTCGTCGAGTGATGCCTTGATGTCCAGCACCGACCCGTCGAAGAGGTTTGCCCCCATGATTGCGCCGATGCCATTGAGATCGGCCTGTGTGAATGTCTCGGCCAACGCCGTGTCACTTCCATTGGTGGCGTTGGCGTGGCCAGGCCTCTCGTTGAGCTGGGTCTGTCCAGGTCCACCGGGACCACCGCCAGCGACCTCGCCCGTTGCTGGCTGCCAGGCCTCCAGGACACGATTGGCGCCGAAGTTGACCGCCTGACTATCGACCACCAGAGTGGGATCGCCCATATTGCCAATGCCGTTCGGGTCGGACCACGTCATCAGCAGCTTGTCGGCGCTGCCATTGGTGGTGTCAGCGGCAACCACGCCCCACGATACGATGTCCACGCCAGGGAAGGGGCCGTTCGGTAGCGTCGGTGGCTCGGCGCACATCTTGTTGAAACCCGCGCCGCAGCTGCCGGTGCTGCCGACGTCGTAGCGGCCGCTGCCGAGGAAGTTCGTGACGAACCCCTGGCCAAGGTTGAAGGCCTGCGACTGGGTGAAATTGAAACTGCCCATCTTGATGCCGAGATCCAGTGAGTAACCGGTGGTGGCGTCCTGGGCGTCACTGACGTAGAACACCAGCTCACTGCCGCCGGCGGTGTTCGGGAGAATGACGGTGGCCGCGGCGTTTCCGCCCGCGAGGGCCAGCGCGACTGCTGCTGTGAGGGGTTTGATCGTCATGTCTGTGGTCCTTCCTTTTCGGTCGATACGGTTTCGGGTCAGCGTGCCGCTGAGCGGTCCTTCTGGTGGCGCGACGCAAAGTCGAACACCAGCCACAGCGGCCGCTTGGCAGCGTGCCGGGAACGGTGGCGGGAGCGACCTGACGGCGGCCTTTATTGTTCGTCGACCTTACCAAGAAAAGTCTCTTGAAAATCGAGGCTTGCGAGCGACAAGGAAAAAGTCCCGCAGGTGTTGACGCAAACCATTCCCGATCGCGATTGCGCACCACCTCTAAGTGCCGGATTTTCTGGTGCTCGCAATTCGCCTTTCGCTGACGATTGTCTGCGGCATGAAAAAATCCCATAAAGATTCGGGAGTGCTTCCCGCTGATCACAGGACGGTACTGCTGCCTCGCGTGCGCAGGATCGGCGACTCGCGTCACGGCTGGCGATGGTTTCGTATCGGCGCCGGCGTTGTGGCATGACGAAGACGCCTGCCATGCAGTCGAGTTTGCTGCTGGTGGTGGCAGCCGATCGCGCCTAAAGGGCCCAGGTCTCCGTAGTGTCGTGCCAGCGTCAAAAGATGAGTAGTCATCGGCTTTGTGTGGGCTGTCGTCGACGTCCACCACACCACGGCAATCGCGAGTGACGCGCATCGGTTCGGGGAAACGCGCAACTGCAGCGGGATCCTTGAGGTGGGATCACCAGACTCGCGCTTCCGTGTCGGTGGTCGGGCTGGCCGCGAGAGTCGTCCTCTCGACCGGATGCGGGCCCGGCGCACCGACGAGCGGGAAACCGGCATCTACCGGCGCTGGCCAACTAGGGGCCGGCGTGCGAGGTACCCGGGGCGGGTGTGTGGTCGGGTTTGGAAGTCGCAGCTACCACCTTATATAAATCATAACTTTATGATTTAATAATAGTGTGATTTCTCACCAAAAAACGGCGGGCCGCACGGGACGCATCTGGCGGCGTCCGGGCGAGCTGTTCGGCGATGGGATCGAGCGCATCAGTGCGTTGGCAATTGTCGCGATCGCCTTGTTTATGCTGGTCGCCAGCGCCCGCGCCGCTGATTTCGACCCGCACGATGCCGACATCCGCGACTTCATCAGTACGGTGGCGCAGCGCACCGGCCACAACTTCATCCTCGACCCGCGGGTGCAGGGCCGGGTCAGCATCGCCGGGGAACTGCCGGCCGATCCGCAGGCGCTGTACCGGATGTTCGTCTCGGTGATGCGGGTGCAGGGCTTTGCGCTGATCGACACCAACCAGATCACCAAGATAGTCCCCGAGGCGATCGCCAGGACGCTCGGCCGCAGGGAGGAAGGCATACCTTTCACTGGCGAAGAGACGACCACCGAGGTCTTCCACCTGAAGCACGTCACTGCCGCCGAACTCACCGTGGCACTGCAGCCGATCGTGCCGCCGGAGGCCTTCATCGCCGCATCGATGGGCACCAACACGATCACCATTGCCGATACCCGCGCCAACATCGAACGCGTCGCCTTCATCATTCGCGCGCTCGACCGACCGGTGCAAAGCGAACTCGACACCGTGCCACTCGCGCACGCCAGTGCCGAGGAGGTTGCGCAGCAACTGAATGCCGTCGTCCAGCGCGACATGGCGGCACAGTTCAAGCCGGCGACGCCGGCGGTCGCGGATGCGCGCAGCAACAGCGTGGTCATACAGGGTGATCGCGACGATATCCTGCTGATGCGGGGCCTCATCGCCGACCTCGACACGCCGTTGAGCCGACCCGCGGGTGCCGCGGTGGTCTACCTCAAGCACGGCAATGCCGAGGACCTGGTCGAAACCCTTCAGGGCGTGGCCGATCGCATCGTCGCGAGCACGGCTGTGGCCGACGTTCCGGCAGCAGCTGTCCCCGTTCCGGCACCAGCCGAGGCCCCGGGCGGACTGTTGCCGTCACCGGCACCGGCGGCGGCACCGTCTATGCCGCTCCCGCTGGTCGTCTCTGCCGACAAGCGCACCAACGCGATCATCCTGCAGGGCCCGGCAGCCAGCATCGACGCGATGCGTTCCGTCATCGAATCTCTCGACATTGCGCGCGCGCAGGTTTTCGTCGAGGCCATCATTGCCGAGGTCAGCGCGACGCGTGCCGCCGAGCTGGGCATCCAGTGGCGCACCAATACGCCGATAGACGGGGCGCTCGGCGGCATCATCCTGCCCGGCACTGCGGCCGGCAACATCCAGGGCCTTACCACCGATGCCGCGACGCTTGGCACCGGCCTCAGCCTCGGCTATCTCGAAGCCGGCACTGCGCGGGTGCTGCTGCGCGCGCTGGCGACCGACGGTTCGTCGAACATCCTCTCGACGCCGTCGCTGGTGACGATGGACAACGAAGAGGCCGAGATCCAGATCGGGCAGAACGTTCCGATCATCACCGGCCAGTACACGACCACTGGCTCCGAGCAGGGCGTCGCCAATCCATTCCAGACCGTCGAGCGCCGCGACGTCGGCGTGATGCTGAAGGTGAAGCCGCAGATCACCCAGGGCGAGGTGGTGCGGCTGGCCGTCGAGCAGGAACTTTCCGCCGTCTCGCCGAGCAGCGTCGGGGCCGACATCACCCTCGACAAGCGTGCGCTGACCACCAGCGTGCTGGTGCGCGACGGCGAGATGATCGTGATTGGCGGGCTGCTCAACAACGACATCCGCCAGTCGACGCAGAAGGTGCCCGTCGTCGGTGATATCCCCGTCATTGGCGATGCGGCCCGCGATCGCCGCAGCGATGTCGTCAACACCAACGTGCTGGTGTTCCTGCGTCCCAGGGTCATTCGTGCGGCGACGGTCGCAGCCGCCGTCACGGAAGACGCTGTCATCGACCTGCGACCGGATCGCAACCCGCCACCACAGCCGGTGCCGTTGCTGCCGGGTGAACGCACGCCGCCGCTGCCGTCCGACGTCCCGCCATCACGACGATAGTTCTGGTGCCCAACGTATCGGATACTAGACTACACAGCGCCCGCTTACGAGACGACACACGGCCTTCTACCCGCACTCAATGTCATCGCAGGCACCTTATCCCAACTACACGTCATCCGGCTGCAGCTCACAACGACACGTCATCCCGGCCGTAGCGAAGCGCAGAGCCGGGAACCATGCGAGGCCGGACGAGGGAACGAAGATCAGTGTGCGCCTCGCCGGCCGTCGCATGGATCCCCGCCTTCGCGGGGATGACGGGAAAATCAGGGACACCCAATGATAGGTCTTCCCGGTCGTGGCGAAGCGGAGAACCGGGATCCATCAGTGGATGAAAGTTGCCCCAATTCGCGTCGTTGCCGATACCTCACTCGCACAACGTCCCGGGCTCGCAAAGCATGGCGCGAGGAGCCCGTTCGGGCAACGTCGCTGGCCATGTGGCGCACGAGGATTCATCGCAGCGGTTTGATGGTCGCCAGCAGATCGCGGAAAGCCACTGCGCGGATCTTCGCGGCCATTTGGAATGTCTCTGATCCCGCGTGAACGACGAAAAGCTGACCCAGGCGCAGATCGGTCAGCGCCGTGCGCATCGACGGCGTAACAGCAGGCGCCGTCGTGCGTTTGATCTCGAACCCGATACGGGTGGTTCCCCGCGTAATGAACAGGTCGAGTTCGGCGCCGGCGTGGGTTCGCCAGAAGTAGCACTCGTGTGGTGCCGCGCGAAGAATCTGGATGATCTGCTCGATGACGAATCCCTCCCATGAAGCGCCGGATTTCGGATGGGCATGAAGCTGGCGCAGGGTTTCGATGTCTAGCAAGGCATGCAACAGCCCCGAGTCACGCACATACACCTTCGGCGCGCGCACCTGCCGCTTGGCGAGGTTTTCGTACCAGGGTTGAAGCTGGCGCATGATGAAGGCATCCGACATCCGATCCAGGTAACTTCGCACCGTTGTGTCCGACAGGCCCATGGAGCGGCCGATATCGGAGGCATTCCAGAGTTGTCCGTGGCTGTGCGCAAGCATCGACCAGAACCGGTGCATGGATTGTGCACCGGCCGCAATGCCGAGCTGTGGAAGGTCGCGCTCGACGAACGTGCGCACGAACTGCCGTCGCCACTCGATACTGTCACCCTCCGACCGGGCCACAAAGGCACGCGGGAAGCCGCCGCGCAGCCAAAGCCTGTCGGCGCGACGGATGCCAACTTCCGCGAGGCTCAGACCCGGCAGTTCGTGATGTGCGATCCGGCCGGCGAGCGACTCGGCAGTCTGTTGCAGCAGTACCGGTGAGGCACTACCTAGCACGAGAAAGCGGGCCTTAACCGGACGCCGATCGGCGAGCACACGCAGACTCATGAACAAATCCGGTCGATGCTGGATCTCGTCGAGCACGACCACACCACGCAGGTCGCCGAGCGCCAGCATCGGATCGGCAAGGCGGGCTACAGCTGCCGGATCCTCGAGATCGAAACGCCACGCCCGTTGACCCAGGTCCTTCGTCAGATTGGACGAGAGGGTCGTCTTTCCGATCTGACGCGCGCCCAGCAGACCGACGACCGGGAACCGGCGAAGCAGGCGGGCGATGGTTTGCAGGTGCTGTGGACGCTTGATCATGGTTGTCATCCTACCTTGAAAAATCGGTTCTAGAAACCGACTTTTCAAGGTTCGATCCTGGTTGCGGTGCATCGTGGCATAACACCGCAGGCGCTTTGGTCGGGATCTCGGTCAACGCCAGTGGTGATCATCGCGGTGACTTTGCCGGGTGAGCCAGTCAGGTGGCCGCCTCGAAAGGCGCGGAGGGCGTTCCTGGCAGGTCCGTCGAATCATGAAGTTATGGCTCGATGTCAGTGGGAGGGCCAACGATACGGCGGAAGAGCGTTTTGGACGTACGGGGAAAGCCAGGGAGGAAAGTGGGCGATCTGCCGACCCCGGTGGCGAGGTCCCGGCAAGGCGGTCACCGGTTTCTGACAGAGGGCGCGCGTCAAAGATTGTCGGGAGCAGACCACGTTTTCGCGAGGACGTGGTCTGTTCCCATTTGCATGGTGAACACAATTTGGAAGCACTCAGAACCGGTAGTCGATACCAATCCAGAAGGCCCGCGGCCCGCTCGGACCGACGAATGTCGTGCCACGCCAATCGTTGGAGTTGTAGTTCCAGCCGCTGGGACCGATGGCGCCTTCGATGGACGACGAGAAGGGGTTGATGCCGAGTCGTCCGGCCGTGAAGTAATCCTTGTCGAACAGATTGTCGATCTCGCCATAGATCTTCAGGCCTTTTGCCACCTCGAAGGTGCTGCGTGCATTGAAGACCATGTAGCCGGGCACATGCCCTGGGCCGAAAAAGTCCTGCGCGAAAATGGATGTCTGGGCATCGCAGGGGACATAGCTGCCGGTAATCGGGTCGATCGTGAAACACCCGCCACGCTGATCATTATTCTCGTTGCCGCGCACAAACGATGCGGAGTGGGCAATCATTGTCAGTCCGATGTCCCACTTCTCTGTCGGGTGGTAGGTCAGTGAGGCGTTGAGGTTGTGCAATGGCATGCCGGGGATGCGGTCGCCCGGCACGATCCGGATTTGATTGGACGCAGAGAAACCACGATTGTTGAGGACATTCGAGTCCAGGTTGACGCTGACGTTGTGACGCGACGTTATCCAGAACTCCGACTCGAAGGTCGCCTCGGTCAGGCCGTAATTGACACTGAAGTCAAGGTCGCGATAGCTGCCGCGCAGCCCAAGCTCAATGCCTTGCCGTCGGGTGTCGCCAATTGTGTCGAAGTAGCTCCGTTCGGGCGTAATGCTGACGAAGTACAGATCGTCGAAGAGATTGGTTCGATAAAGGGCGGCGTTCCATTCCCAGCCATTCGATAGCGTGCCACGAATGCCGGCCTCGGTCATACGCGCGACGATCTGCGGCAGGAATGGATCGCCCGACAGCGTCGATGGCAACGAGCAGCTGCCGTTGATCTGCGACAGGCTACGTGCGGTGGGTGGATTCGGATTGCCGTTCAGGTCGTTGGTTGGAAACTCGACGTATTGGCCGGGGTTGTTCGGATCCGGCCACACGGGTGTCGGGTCGAACGCGCAGCCCAGCTCGACGACCGATGGCGCTCGGGTGCCCTGGCTCCAGTTCGCGTACAGGTTGACGCTTGGGACCGGAAGGAAGTTGATGCCGAACGACGGGTTGAAGCTGTGGTACAGGAACTTCTCGGCATGGCCTTCGCGCACCAGCTGATCCTGCGAGGGATCCAGACGAGCGAGTTCGGAGAATGTGCTGCCATTGAGTTCAGTCGGGCAGGATGCTGGATCGCTGGTGGGGCACAGGATGTGCTCCGGCAGGCCGGCGTCATAGTCGGTTCGGCTGGCGAGGTTCTGATCGGACGTCCGGTTGACGAGCAGGTTGTTCTTGACCTGGGTTCGATTGTAGCGCCCGGACGCGCTCAGGTGCAGATTGTCGAACGGTGAAAACGTCTCGCTGAAGTACGCGCTCAGCGTATTCGAAAAGCCCTCGAATTCGTTGACCGGGATGTCGTGCGTCGCGGCGTAGAAGATCGGATCGATGTTCACCGGGTCTTCGTACACATTGTGCGAGGCGTCGATCAGCGCCAGACGCTGCAGATTGGAATACTGCGCAGTATTTGCGTCGAATGACGTGCCGACCAGGAATGCATGCCTGTCGAGATTGAAATTGAACTGCAGCGAGGCGCCATTTGACTCCTGTTCGATGGTGCTGCGGGTGATGACACCGATTGGGGTGCCCTCGATGATGCCCGTGCGGGTACCGGCTGTCTGGCCCCTCCTGCCATTGCGCTGGCCGTCGGAAAACTCGTAGGTCACGTTCGCGCAGTCGATCCCCGCGATCCCGTTCAGCGGTTGACGGTAAGCGATGAATGGCGAGGTCACGAAATCGCGGAAAGTGAAGTCCTGGTCAGACGGGTAACCGAGAAAATCGATGGCGAGCTGCCGCAGGTTTGCCTGGTTCTGCCCAAAGAAGGTCTGCAGGGGTGCATTCAGTGAGTTGGGCTCGGGGGTGAAGGTGTTGAAGTCCAACAGCAGATCGTAGTCGCGCACGCCGTCGCGATTGACATCCTGGTACTGACACGCCGGACCGCCTTCGATCGGCAGGCCCGTATTCGGATCCTGACGCGTCAGCGTGCGGCCCACCACGCGCCGCGCGATCCGGTTCGGGACGTTGCCGCCCATGTCGACAAAGTCCTCGTAGATGTCCCCACCGACTGCGCTGCGATCGCTCTGGCGATGGTAGACCTGTGCGGTAATATTGAATCGCCGGTTTACCTCGAACAGCCCGTCGAGACTGAACTGCCGTAGCGTGTTCTTTGTTTGGTCGGGAGAGGTGAACACTGATTCAGGGGCAGCTTCATACAACTCGCGCGGGATGAGGCCGTTGCCAAGCAGGTCGTCTCCGACCAGCAGCGTGCTGCCATTCACCTCCAGCGGGCCACTGCGATAGCTGAGCTTGGCAAACCCTTGCTTGAGATCGGACGGTGAGTTCGTGCGCCAGCCGTCCTCGTGAAACCCTGTTAGCGCCACGAACCCGCCGAGGGCTCCATACGTTCCGCCACCCGAGACCTTTCCCTGAATTCGCCCCCAAGAGCCGCCCTGAAGGGAGATCTCCACCCCCTGATCGTCAAAACCGTTGCGGGTACGAAGATTCAGCGCCCCGCCGAGTGTGTTGAGGCCGTACAGCGGGTTCGACCCCGGCACGACATCGAATGTCGTCACCGCGTTGAGCGGGATCATGTCCCAGTTGACGACGTCGCCGAACGGCTCGTTCATCCGCACGCCGTCGAAAAACACCGAAAGGCCTTGTGGCGTGCCGATCTGGGGGCTGGCCGTGAACCCGCGATAGTTGACGTCGGCCTGAAGCGGATTGCCAGAGTAGTTGTTGATGTTGACCGACTGCAGCCGGGAATTCATGAAGTCGGTCAGGCTGGTCGCGCCCGATTCCTTGATGTCCTCGCCGGTAGCGGTCTGGATGTTGCCGGGGATCTGGTCCTTGGTCAGGCGCAGGCCTCTATGCGGGCCGATCTCGACCGGCTCGACGCCCTCGACGGTAATGTCCGGGAGCGTCTGTGTGGCACCGGCGGGCGCAGTAGGTGCGGATTCGGTCGGTGACGCACGCTTGCGCTGCAGGATCAGTTCACCATTGTCATCTGCAACGACCTCGAGATCCGTACCGCGCAGCAGCTCGGCAAAGCCGGACTGCAGGTCGTAACGGCCGGACAGCTGCGGCGCGGAGAGGCCCCGTGTGAGTGCCGGGTCAAAAGACAGCGTGACGCCCGTTCGGCCCGCGAACGTTGCCAGCGATCGGCTCAACGGTCCGGCCGGGATATCAATGATGCTGCCGTCCTCGGCAGTGCTGCCGGCGGGCGCGATTGCCGCCAGTGCTGCCCACAGCAGCCATGGTGTCAGCCGCAACTGACCGCTTCGCGGCAGTCGATGCGATCTTTGACGAGATCCTGTTGTCATTGTGAACGCAGCCCTTGAGTGATTGTTCTTTTCCGGTGTTGTCACCCGAAACGGGTAAAGGGGACACCGGCGAGCCGCTGATGGTGTCAGCTCGACACCCGCAGCATCCGAACGACGGCAGCAGCGGTAGCTGTGGCGGTGTTACCACCGCAGCTTTGCCGTCATGCCAGCGAAGGCTGGCATCCATGCGACGTTGGTAGGTGCGTGATGGCCTGGGATCGCCGTGGTCGCGGGCCGTGCATGGATTCCCGCCTGCGCGGGAATGACGGATCCTCGCCAATGCGGGAATGACGGCAGCAGTTGCCGCCGTGGCGGTGTCAGCACCGCAGCACCACCGTCATGCCAGCGAAGGCTGGCATCCATGCGACGTTGGTAGGTGCGTGATGGCCTGGGATCGCCGTGGTCGCGGGCCGTGCATGGATTCCCGCCTGCGCGGGAATGACGGATCCTCGCCTGGACGGTAAGGACGGCAGCAGTGGCGCCTTGTGGGCTACTGCGTGACTACTCCCCGCTGGCGATATCGCTCCGCCGGGTGACGGTGCCCCAGTAGCGTGTGCGCCAGACGATGGTGACCGGCCGTGTGCGCTCTAGTGCTAGCAGGATGCGGTCCGGGTCGTCGATCTGAAAGGCGCCTGATACACGAATATCGCGCGCCGAGGGATCGCAGCGAAGGATGCCGGCCCGGTATCGGGATACGCGTTCGAGGAACTCGGGCAGTGGCATGTCGTCGGCGAACAGGGTGCCATCGACCCATGCGGCGTCGCTTTCGTCGACTGCGGTGACCTCCCCGATTGCGGTGCGGTTGAACCCTGCCTGCTGGCGGGCTTCCAGCGTCGTCCGCGGCACAGCACTGGCGCCGGGCAGCAGCGCGACCTTTCCCGCGAGCACGCTCACCCTGGTTTCGTCATCGGTCCGGTGCACGACGAACCGGGTGCCGAGTGCCTGGGCGCGACCATGAGCGGTCTCGACGAAGAATGCGCGGTGCAGGCTGTCCGGGGCGGTCTCGATGTGGATCTCGCCGGCCAGCAGCTTCACCAGTCGTTGACCGGCATCCAGGTAAAGATCGATCGCCGAGGCAGTGTTCAGGCGCACGACGGTGCCGTCACTCAGCACCACCACGCGTCGCTCGCCGACACCTGTGTGGTGATCGGCCATCCATCGCTGCCACGGTGCCGTACGGTAGGCCACGGCGCCGGCCGGCAGCGCGAGTCCGACCGTCGCCATCGACTTCAGCATTCGACGCCGGGTGAGTGCGCGACGGTACTGGAGGGTGGTGTTGGCGATCTCCGGCGGGATGAGCTTCAGGTCGATCAGCAACTGCTCGGCGCAACGCCAGGCTCGACCGTGGTCCGGGCTGCGACTGCGCCATTGCAGCAGATCCTGCTCTTCGGAGCCGGTCAGTGGACGCTCCTGCACGCGGGCCAGCCACGCGGATGCCTCGCGCAGGATGTCGTCGGGCAGCTTCGCGTCGCTCAGCGACGCGTCGTTTACCACAGGCAGCGAAGGCATTGCTCGTAGGCCTGGGCCATGTATCGCTTGACCGTGCGCTCGTGAACCCGCAGCGTCACGGCGATCTCCCTGTACGTCAAGCCGTCGAACTGCGCCATCAGGAAGGCCAGCCTCGCCTTGTCGGGAACGAGATCGAGCGCGCGGTCGATCCGTTGCAGGGTCTCGAGGATGATCAGCTGATCTTCCGCCGAGATCGACATGGCCTCGGGGTGGTGCGACAGCGATTCACGATAGGCCCGCTCGAGCGACTGGCGGCGGAAGTGATTAGCGAGCAGTCGCTGGGCGACCGTCGTCAGATAGGCGCGCGGCTCGCGCAGCGTCTCCAGTGGCACGCGCGCGGTGTTCGCGAGCAGCGCGACAAAGGCATCCTGGGCGAGATCGGCGGCGACATGGCGGCAGGCAAGCCGCGGCTTCAGCAGCGACACCAGCCACGCGAAGTTGTCGACATAGAGCGCGCCGATGGTCGTGGCGCTGATCCCGATCGGCGCCTGCAAAACGGCGCTCGAATTGATTTCCGTGGGCATAGATCGCAATCCTTTCTGGTCAGGAAAGCCCGCTGCCGCGTCGTGGCTCCAAGGTCCCGGTATCGACCGGGCCGTCTGTGATTGGAGGGCCGAGCAGCAGTTTTGCTGCGAGAACGATAGCGGTCGCCGGCTATCGGGTTCAACCGTCTGGCGGCAGGAGTAATTCCCGAAGTTGCGCTCGCTAGAGCCGGAGCCGTCCCGTCTCGACGATTTGTTACTGTTGAAAGACCACCTTTTTGCGAGAGTGCAAAAACGTGGTCTGTCACCAACTCCAAGAAATAATCCTGCGCTGTGCGTGAGTAGTTCCCATATCGATTCGATTTCCCGCCTGATAGCGTGCCGATGTTTAAAACAAGAAAGATGGCGTGCGACGAGAGCTGAACGTTGGTCTCTCCGGCGCTGTTGACAACATCAAACCCGGGGGAAGCAGAGATGCGCGGTGTCATCGCCTGTTCAGGCGCAGTTGTGATTGCATTGATTGCAGGAACAGCCATGGCGCAGCAGCCAGGCACCGACGCCGAGGGGCTCGACAGCATCACCGTCGTCGGCGAACAGCCTGTCGTCGTCGGCCCAAATCGTGGTCTGGAACTGTCCAGGGACCAGATCCCCGGCAACATCCAGTCCGCAACGGGCGAGGAGATCCGCGCCTCCGGCGCCACCAGCCTGACGGACTACATGAATGCGCACATGCAGTCGGTCAGCGTTTCGGATTACCAGGGCAATCCCTTCCAGGTGGATGTGCAGTACCGCGGCTTTACGGCCTCGCCGCAGATCGGCACGCCACAGGGGCTCTCGGTGTTCTTCGATGGTGTACGGGTCAATGAACCGTTTGGCGACGTGGTCAACTGGGATCTGATCCCACTTAATGCGATCTCGACCTTCGATGTCTACCCCGGGTCCAATCCGCTGTTTGGCCGTGGCACGCTGGGTGGTGCGCTGGCTGTCCGTACGCGCAATGGCTTTGATGATGCGGGGGTCGACGCCACGTTGCTTGGCGGCAGCTGGGGGCGCGTGCACGGGCAGGTGTCGGGCGGCGCCAGCGTAGGGCCTGTCGGCGGCTTCGTCGCCTTGACCGGCTTCCACGAGGACGGCTGGCGCGACAACTCACCGAGCGAGGTACGACAGGGCTTCGGCAAGGTCACGGTTCGGCAGGGGCCGGTCGAGATCAACGGCAGCATGCTGCTGGTCGGCAACGAGCTCATTGGCAACGGCCTGGTGCCCTGGGAGCTGTTCGATCAGGATCACTCGGCGGTGTTCACCTCGCCTGACGAGACCCGCAACACGCTGCGCCAGTTCAATTTCGATGGACTGCTGGACGTCAGCGAGCATTTCAATGTCACCGCCCAGCTCTACCAGCGCAGCAGCGATCGTCGATCGATCAACGGCGACATCTACCGTGACTTCGATGACATGAGCAGTACCTGGCGCGGCGCCGAGGTTGGCGACGCCCGCTTCGGTAATACCCTGCCGCTCTGCCAGTTCCAGGACAGCAATGGCGATGGCGTTCCTGACTACGGCCTCGACCAGGACTTCGATGGTGTCATCGATCCCGGCACATTCAATGTGCCGCTGACGGATGACAATCGCTTCCTGCGCCTGGACGTCGCGCCGCTGAACAACCCGGGCAATGCAGCCGGCGTCTGCGATCCGACCCGCTTCGTGACGGGCACCTTCAAGACGCGCAACGGCAAGGCGGAGGGCTTTGCGACGCAGGAGGGCACCGGCATCGTCAATGGCACACCGATCGCGACCTTCAACCGCACCGAGATCGATCAGGACAACAAGGGCGGTGCCCTGCAGTTCAACTGGAACTTTCCGCACCATCATTTCATGGTCGGTACGTCACTGGATTCCGAGTCCGCGGCCTATGGCAGCTTCTCGCGGCTGGCGGACCTCGATGCCAGCCACAATGTCGTGCTGTTCTCGAAGGAGAGCCTGACGGATCCGTTCAACTTCAATCGCTTCTTTGCCTCGTACAACGACGTTACCAACAATGCCTTCGAGGGCACCTCGACCACCAGCAGCGCCTACTTCAGCGAGACTTTCTCGCCGACCGAGCGGCTGCACCTGAGCGCGGCCGCACGCTACAACTATACCTTCGTGCGCAACGACCTCGACGTCAGGCTCGAGTCGGCGATCCGCGACCTGCACCAGACCAATCCATTTTCCCCTGAGATTGCCCTGGCTGTGCCGGATGCCATTCTTTGCAGCAGTGGCGATCCGGCATCCTGCCCGGGCAACCCGAACTCGGTGTCAGCCTTCTTTCCGGTCATTCGCGGCGACTTCCCGTCACCGGTGGAGACCAGGAACCAGCAACTGGAGCTGGGCGGTGAAACCGAGAAGTTCGAGTACACCTCCTTCAATCCGGCGTTCGGGGTGAACTTCCTGCCGGTGGAGAACATCAATCTGTTCGCCAACTGGAGCCGCGGCACGCGAACGCCGTCGGTTATCGAACTCGGCTGTGCTGTGGAACCGGTGAAGCCGGGTGAGCGTTTTCCGACGCCGTTCCCGGTACCGACGACCGTCGGCAACTTCCGTCCCTGCAACCTGCCGACCACGCTTTCCGGTGACCCGTTCCTGCCGCAGATCACTGCCACCTCGATGGAGTTCGGCGTGCGCGGAACAATGCCCAACGGCTGGGAGTGGAATGCCGGGGCGTATCGAACCAACCTCGAGAACGACATCTACTTTGTCGGTGTCACCGCGGAGACCAGCTTCTTCGACACTATCGATCGGACGCGACGCCAGGGTCTGGAGCTGGGGATGAGCGGCCGCATGGGAATTGCGGACTTCAAACTCGGCTACGGTCTGACCGAGGCAACCTTCGAGTCGTCCTTCTACTTCTTCGGGCAGCGCAACAGTACCGGAGATTTTGATATCAACCAGGGAGTCCAGACCGGCGTGCTGTATCCGCTGGAGCTGTTTCTCGAGCCGGATGGTTCGGTCAACCTGTCGGTCGAGCGCGCCGTTGCCGCCGAACGCCTTACCAAGTACGGGCTGCCGACCTATCACCTGGCGAAGGTCGAAAAGGGCGATCGCATGCCGGGCGTTCCGATGCAGAATCTCAACGCCAGCGTCGATCTGCATCTGACCGATCGCTGGACGCTCGGGATTACGATGATTGGACGCTCGGGCAGCTTCGTGCGCGGCAACGAGAACAACGATCACCAGGCCGGGCCGCCGGCCCAGGAGGCCGATCCGCTGGTGGGCGACATCGCCTTCGATCCGAACACGGGTGACGTCCTTGGGGTGACGTTTCAGTCCAACGGCGGGTTTCGACAGGGACAACCCTTCCTGCGTGCCGGCAAGGTGCCGGGCTACTTTCTGCTCAACATGAATGCGCGCTTCCAGGCCGGCAAACGCCTGTCACTGATCGCGCAGGTGAACAACATCTTCGACAAGGAGTATTTTTCGGGCGGGCGGCTGGATGCCAATCCATTCTCGCCGTCGATCTTCGGTGCCATCGGCCCCAGCGGCTGGAACTACAACTCCAAGGACTGGCAGAACACGACCTACGTTGCCCCCGGTGCCCCGCGCGCCTTCTGGTTCGGTCTCGAATACCAGTTCTGAAATAGGGGACAGACCAAGATTTCGCGAAAACGTGGTCTGTCCCCAGTATTGCTTAGGGAGTTGCTCGCGGCCGGTTAACGTCCTTGCGTATTGAGCGACACATACACAAAATGCAAGGATAAGACCCAATGGCGCTTAGTTCAGGGCTGTCATTCCCGCGCAGGCGGGAATCCAAGAGTTAATGTGTTCGTGTATCACTGCGAAATAGTGGACAGACCACGATTTCCTGAAAGCGTGGTCTGTCTTCCTATTTTGGTCAGAACTTGAGATTCAACGTCACCCACGCCGCGCGTGGCGCGCCCGGTGCGAGGAAGTTCGTACTGAGCCAGTCTCCGGAGTTGTGGTTGTAGCCACTAGGGCCGATCGCGCCATTGATGGATGGCGAGAATGGATTGCGACCGAGGCGGCCGGCACTGAAGTACTCCTTGTCGAGGATGTTGTTCACCTGCAGCCCGAGGATTACGTCTGGCGAGAAGGCGTAGCTGGTCTGGAAGTTGAATACGACGTAGCCGCCGACGGTGCCAGGGTTGCTCGTTGGCTGGCGTGCCGCCTGGAAAGGTTCGACACCGAGAAAGTTGCCGGCAGCGTCGGTCAGATAGCGAACAACGGTCTCGTAGCGAACGACACCGGGTTGATGTTCGTTGTTCTCGTTTCCACGCACGAAGGAACCCGAGTGCGCAACGGCGGACAGGCCGATGGTCCACTTGTCGCTCACGTCGTAGCCGATCGACGCATTGACATTGTGCAACGGCACGCCCGGCATGCGGTCGCCAGGGTTGACGGTGATCAGGCCGATGTTTTCCTCGCTGAACGCACATGTACCCGTCTGCGGGTTGCAGTAATCTGGCTTCAGCGCGGCGCTGCTGTTGTCGTTCGATGCCATGTCGAACGTACTCTGGAACGTTGCGTCACTGAGGGCGTAGTTAACCGCCCAGGACCATTTTTGCATTCTGGCGTTGATCCCCGCCTCGATTCCCTGACGTCTGGTGTTTCCAATCGTGTCGAAGAAGTTTCGATTCCCCGGATAGGTGATGTAGTAGAGATCATCCGTCAGATCCGTGCGATAGGCGCCGAGGTTCCATTCGGCCCACGTGCCAAGCTTTCCCCGAAGTCCGAAGTCGAAGGTCTCCGCCTTGATCTGGGGCAGAAATGGATCGCCGGAAAGAACGGTGGGCAGCTGGCAGGATCGATTCTCGGCGAGACTCCGCTCCAGCAGCTTGCGACCGATTGTGTTGCCGTTTGCGTCAGTTAGAGGTCCTGCATCCACCAGCGTATCGTCGAACGCGCAACCCAGCTCGATGACCGACGGGGTCCTGGTGCCTCGCGCCCAGCTGCCGTAGACGTTGAGAGAGTCGGATGCCTCCCAGCTGACGCCGAGCGAAGGATTCAGGGAGAAGTACTTGGACTTCTCGGTTTCCGGCGCTTCGATGAGATTGCTGAGGTCTGGCGTCTTGTAGCCGGTCGTCGGACATACGCCGTTTCGGCAGACGTCCCAGAACGACGGCTGATTGCCGATGTAGGCAAGGTTGATCGCCGAGTCGCCCTTGTTGCGTACGGCAAGCGTGTTCTTGCCGTGTGTCTCATTGAAGCGCAACGATCCGCTCAGGTGCAATGACCGGAGGGGACTCCATGTCTCGCTGACATAGGCGCTCTTCGTGGCCGAAAAGCCGCTGAAGTCGTTGTTGCGTACCTCGATGTCCGCCGCGGCGTACTGGTCCCGGATCTCGTTCGGCGCCAGATAGGCATTGCGCCGGGAATCCAGCAGGCCGAGCCGCTGACCATTGGCGTAGATTGCCGATGGTCGATCGATGGAAGCGCCGATCATGAACTTGTGCCGGTCGAGGTTCCAGTTCAGTTGCATCGAGGCGCCTTCGGTGATCTGTTCGATCTCGTTGTTGGTCAGGACGGCGGTTGGCGTTCCGTCGACGACACCGGTCTGCTCGGTGCCGAAGCCATCGGCAATCTGAGGCGCCCCGGTCTTCGGATCAAGCACACCGAGATACGCATCGCCGCCGGCGACTGGATTGGTGTCCTGAGTCGCCAGGCAATTGTCACGATTGAATGAGGCGATCGGCGTAAACATGTGCTTTACGCCATCCGGTGTGTAGTAATAGAAGCCAGCCAGACCGGCAGTGGGATCGACCGTGGCGCCGGGCGGCGCGTAGGCAAAGTTCCCAACATTCGGACCGTTGAACAGATAGGAAGGCTCGCCGTTGGAATAGCTGGTGACTTCACCGAAGGGGGGGGTAGCCTCGATATCCTCACTGGTCGGGACGTAGAAGATGCTCTGGCGCGGATTCTTCCAGAAGTTGAATTCGGCCACCGCGTGCGCCGCGAAGTCGGCAGGCAATGGCTGATTGAACGCATCAGCCGGCAGCAATGACATGTCGACCGTACCGGTGGACAGGTAGTTGAACAGGAACGGGCTGGTCGACCAGTCATTCGGGTCCGGGATCTCGTAGATGTAGTAGTCCGGCAGCCCGTACTGGTTGGTGCTGTTGAACAGGCAGGTGAATTCCTCGCCGGGATTCAGGTTCCGGTTGATCAGGTTGCCTATCCCCTCGAATTCGGTAAACGCATCCGCACCGACGGAATGGCGTTGCGTGTCGCGCCGGTACACCTGGCCGGTGATGGAGAAGGTTTCGCTGACGTTGTATGCGCCAGCGAGCTGGAACTGCAGCAGGCGGTTCTTCGTGGTATCGGGCGACGTAAAGACACTGGTGGGATCCTGCTCGTACATCTGGCTCGGGATCAGGCCGTTGCCGACGAGATCGTTCCAGACGTAGATCGTGCTGAGATCGAGTTCGAGCTTCTCGCCACGATAGCTGGCCTTGCCGAACACCTGGTTGACGTCGCTCGGGGAGTTACTGCGCCAGCCGTCCTCCATGAACAGATTGGCGGCGCCGAAGAGGCCGATGACACCGTTGTTCCAGCCCTTCTCGACCTGCAGCTGCTTGCGGCCGAAGGAGCCGGCCAGCAGTTCGACGTCGGTGCCTTCGGCGTCGAAGCCGCTCTTGGTTCGCACCGTGAACGCACCGCCGAGCGTGCCGAGACCGAACAGCGGATTCGAACCGGGAAAGACGTCGACACTGGCGATCGCGTTCATCGGGATCAGATCCCAGTTGACGACATCGCCGAAGGGCTCGTTGACGCGGATGCCGTCGAAGAACACCGCCAGTCCCTGAGGTGTGCCGATCTGCGGTCCGGCGGTGAAGCCACGGTATTGCACGTCCATCTGGAACGGATTGCCCTGGTAGTCGTTGACATTGACGGATTGCAGTTTGCGGTTGAGCAGGTCGGTCAGGCTGACGGCCTTCGATGCCTTGATCTCATCGGCACTGACGGATTGCACGTTGTAAGGCAGTTCCTCCTTGCGCAGCCGAAGCCCGCGCGTCGGGCCGATGTCGATGCCGGGTTGCACGCCTTCGACGGTGATGGAGTCGAGCGCCTGTGCATCGCCCTCGATCACGGTCGGGACCGGCTGGATCGTGTAGGTGTTTGTGCCGGCCGGGATCAGTTGCAGGCCCGAGCCCTCGAGCAGTTGCTGCAAGGCGCGCTCGGGCTCCATCGTGCCGTGCACGGACGGGGCCTGCCGGCCGTCGACCAGGGCGGCATCGACCGATACCGACAGGCCCGCGGTCTGCGCCAGCTGCATGATCGATGTGCCGAGCGACTGCGCCGGCAGGTCAATGGCAAGGGGGGCGCCGCTCGCCGCCTGGCCGCCGCACAGCAGCCCGGCCATGGCCAGCACACGCCAGCGCGGACGGAGTGGATCAGTCATTAAAATCTCCCGAGGGTGTTTGTGTTGTTATCGAGCACTGGACTGCTGGCGGTGACGAACCCCTGATGTCGATGGAGCGGGAAATCTTCCTGATAGCGACGCGGCGGGAGCGTGCGGGACGGGGATGTCCCGAGACATTGGAAGCGGCCGATGGCTGGCCGCGAACGCGTGGCGGCGCTCGCGGCCAGGCGAATGCTGCTGGGTCAGTGCCGTTTCAGTGTCCGGCGATGGTGGCCGGGACGATAACCGTCGCGTCATCGTCCTCGCGCAGCCGTACCGGTGCGATGTCGGGCAGCGTTTTCAGGAAGGTCTCGAGGTTCGCGATCTGGACGACGGCGGTGATGCGCGTCGATGGCGAGGGGCCTTCGACGGTGAGTGGCCGCGAACGGTACCGCGACAGGCTTGCCGCGAACTCCTCCAGCGCGACGCTGTTGAAGAGCAGCTGACCGCGCGTCCAGGCGATGGCGTCGTTGGCATCGAGATCGACGCGGGTAGGCGCGCCGTCCGCGACGACATCGGCGACCTCTCCGGCCTGCAGCACCAGCGCTGCGCCACTCGCAGCGGTGACGTCGACGGTACCCTCGGTGACGGCGACCCGCACGCGGTCAGCGGTGCGAGCAACATTGAAGCGGGTGCCGAGATCGCGGATGCGTGCAAGGTGGGTACTAACGGTGAATGGCCGATCGGCCTCGTGGGTGACCTCGAACAGCGCCTCGCCATCGATGAGTTCGACCGCGCGACGATCGCGGAAATAGGTGACATGGACGCGGGAGCGTGCATTCAGCACGATGAGCGAGCCGTCGCTCAGCGTCTGGCGAATGGTCTGGGCCGGCCCGGTCTGCAGTGACAGCTCGCTGACCGGCTGCGCGTACCACGCCGACCAGCCGCGCCAGCCGAGCAGGCTGACGACGATGATCAACAGTGCGCCGATCGCACCGGTTGCCAGCGCCGGGCGCCGCCTGGGTCTCTGCTGCCTCAATGCATCGGCGAGCTGTTCGACCGTGGCCGTCGAATCGAAGCCCTGCCAGAGTGCCGCGATCGCAGAGTATTCGCTGGCGTGGACGGGATCGGCCGCCAGCCAGCGCTGGAACTGCGAGTGCCTGGGATCGGTCGATGGCAGTCGTTGCAATCGGACAAACCATCGCACGGCTTCGCGAGTGACCCTGCTCACGGCAGCAGGCCATCGCGCGCCGCCTTCAGGTCGAGCAGGGCGCGCATGATGTGGCGCTCGACCATGTTCAGACTGATGCCGAGCTGGCGGGCGATCTCGGGCTGGGTGATGCCCTCGATGCGCGCCATCCAGAAGACCTGGCGGCAACGTGGCGGCAGCGCCTCGAGGATCTGCTGGACGAGGGTCAGGCGTTGCTGCAGATCGGCCAGCTGCTCCGCGGAGGGTGCGATGCCGATGTGTCCGCGCAAGGACTCCAGCTCCTCGTCGGACTCGAACGAGCGGTAGCGCGCCTGCTCATGGCAGTGGTCCGCGAGCACGGTGCCGACGATGCTGCGCAGGTAGGCGCGAGGATGGGTGATGGTTCGGTCGCGGCTGAACAGCGCGTAACGGATCAGCGCGTCGTGCAGGATGTCCTGGGCGTGATGCAGCGACCGGATCTGGCGACTGACGATGGCGAGCAGGTCAGCGTAGACCCATCTCAGGTCGAGTCCGCACCACGTCGTCTCCCGGTTCGAAACTGCCATGACCCTGCCGCTTCGCTTGTTATCCGTGAACCCATGCCGGCGAGTCGATCAGGCGGCGGCACTGGACGCACCTTAGCGTCAGCGTATGGCGGCGGAAATGGGAGAAAGCCATCAATCGGGCGGGAGGAAATCCCGGGTCGTGAGGCAACATGATGTAGGCGGCAGCCCACGATTTCGCGAAATCTTCGACTCCCGCCGCTTCAGAACTCGACGCTCAGCGTGAACCAAGCCGCCCGCGGCGCACCCGGGGCGATGAAGTTGGTGCTCAGCCAGTCGCTGGAGTTGTGGTTGTAGCCGTCGGGGCCGATGTTGCCGAGGATGCTCGGCGAGAACGGGTTGCGGCCCAGCCGGCCGGCACTGAAGTACTCCTTGTCGAAGATGTTGTTGACGATCAGGCCGGCGGTCCAGTTCTTCGCAATCCGGTAGCTGGTCTGGAAGTTGAACACCGCGTAGCCGGGGACCTTGCCGGGGTTGGTCACCTGGGGACGAATGATCGCCGTCGGTTCGAAGGCACCGGTGACCGGGTTGAAGACAAATCCGGGATCGCTGGCACCGCCAACCACGTGCTCGTTGTTCTCGTTGCCACGGATGATGCTCTCGGAGTGGGCGACGGCGCTGAGGCCGACGGTCCACTTTTCGGTGACATCGTAGCTGAGGCTGGCGTTGAGGTTGTGCAGCGGCACGCCGGGCATCCGGTCATCGGGCTTGACGTTGATCACGTTGCCGTAGCCGTCGCCATTGTCGAAGGCGCTGCTGTTGTCCATGCTCATCATCAGGAAGTCGCTCTGGAAGGTGGCGTCGGTCAGCGAGTAGTTGACGCTGAAGCCGGTCCTGCCGCTGCGCCCGGCGACGCCGGCCTCGAGCCCCCGGCGCCGGGTCTTGCCGACGGTATCGAAGAAGCCCTGGCCGCCGAAGGTCTGCACGAAGTAGATGTCGTCGCGCAGGTTTGTCTCGTAGGCGCTGAGGTTCCACTGGATGTCGGCGCCCAGCTTGCCGCGCACGCCGACCTCCTTGGTGATGGCGTGGATCTGCGGCAGGTACGGGTCGCCGGACAGCGTCGTCGGCAGCGAGCAGGATCGGTTCTCGACCAGGCTCTTCGGCCAGTAGTTCTTCGGATCGTTGCGATCGCCGCCATCGCCGCCGATATAGACCGGCGTGTCGTCGAATGCGCAGCCGAGTTCGATGACACTGGGCACGCGCGCGCCCTTGGCCCAGTTGGTGTAGAGATTGACGTTCTCCTTCGCCTGCCAGGTCACGCCGAAGGAGGGGTTGAACGAGCTGTAGTGGAAGCGTTCGGACTCGGCGTCGTTGAGGACCTGGCTCAGATCGGGCAGCCTGTAGTTGAGCTCGCAGTCGGCCAGATCGCCATTGCAGATGGTCATCAGGTTCGGGAAGCTGATGAACTGCCCGACCTCCCAGGCGCCGATGCCGTAACGCGCGGCGATCGTGTTTTTCCCATGCGTGTAGTTGTAGCGGGCCGAGGCGTTGAGGTTCAGCGTCTCGGTCGGTGACCAGGTCTCGCTGAAGTACAGGCTCTCGGTGGTCTGGAAACCGCTGAAGTCGTTGTTGCGAACCGGGATGGTCGCGGCGGCGAATGCCGGATTGATCTCGTCGGGCGCGAGATAGGCGTTGCGGTTGGCATCGAGCATGCCGAAGCGCTGGGCATTGCCATAGATCGCGCTCGGCGCATCGATGGAGGCGCCGACCATGAACTTGTGCCTGTCGAGATTCCAGTTCAGTTGCAGTGCCGCGCCGTTGACCAGCTGATCGATCTGGTTGTCGGTAAACACCGCCGTGGGCGTGCCTTCGACGACGCCGCCCTGACCGAATGCCAGGCCGTCGATCGTCACCGGATTTCCAGTGGCCGGATCGGAGTAGCTGAAAACGCCGAAGTCGCCCCACCTGACCGCATCCTTGAGTTGGGTGTTGAGACAGGCCGTCGCGTTCTTCGGTGCGACGGTGAACACCCAGTTCTTGCTGATGATGCCGTTGTCGACGGAATAGTAGAATTGATCAAGGCTGATCGGCAGGCTGCCGTCCGGAAAGTTTGCCAGGCTACCAATGTAATAGCCTGGAACCACCACGGTCGCTTCGCCGAACGTCAAGGCCGGATCGAGCGTCGGTGGCTGAAAGTTCGCGTCGCGCTTGCTGTCCGGATTGGTACGTTCGTAGGCCGTGTTCTGAAAAAAATTCGCGTTCAGGTCAAACTGATATTGGAAGTATCTCGCGATGGCCGGTGGCAGCGGCTTATTGAATGCATCGGCAGGCAATAGCGCTGGATTGCCGATTGCATTGTTGTTCAGAGCATCGACAACGAACGGATGATTGATGAAATCGGTAAAGGAGTCGACCGGATTCTCGATAGTCAGCACATAGTAGTCGGGAATGCCGTATGGGTTGTGGCTCTCGAATGCACAGGTCCATTGATCGCCAGGCTCCGGAACGCGGCGTGCCCATGCGTCATCCTCCCAGCCCGTGTAGGCATCGGCACCGACCGATCGCCGGTTGGCATCGCGCCGATACACCTGCCCGGTGATCGAGAAGGTGTTGCTGACGTTGTACGCCGCGGACAGCTGGAACTGCAGCAGCCGGTTCTTGGTCGTGTCCGGCGAGGTGAAGACGCTGGTCGGGTCGCGCTCGTACATCTCCGAGGGGATGAGGCCGTTGCCGGTCAGGTCGTTCCAGACATAGAGCGAGCTCACGTCGAGGTCGAGCTTGCCGGCGCGATAGCTCGCCTTGCCGAACGCCTGGTTGACGTCGCTGGGCGACTTCTGCCGCCAGCCGTCCTCCATGAACAGGTTGGCCGCGCCGAACAGGCCGACGGTGCCATTGTTCCAGCCGTTCTCGATCTGCAGCTGCCGGCGGCCGAAGGAGCCGGCGACCACCTCGGCATTGGCGTGCGGACTGGTGAATCCGTCCTTGGTCTTCAGCGTGAACGCGCCACCGAGGGTGTTGAGGCCGAACATCGGGTTGGAACCGGGGAAGACATCGACGCTCTCGATCGCATTCATCGGCAGCAGGTCCCAGTTGACGACGTCGCCGAACGGCTCGTTGACGCGCACGCCATCGATGAACACGCTCAGGCCCTGCGGCGTGCCGAGCTGCGGCCCGGCGGTGAAGCCGCGGTACTGGATGTCCATCTGGAACGGATTGCCCTGGTAGTCGTTGACGTTGACCGACTGCAGCTTGCGGTTCATCAGATCGGTCAGGCTGACGGCATGCGACTCACGGATCTCCTCGGCGGAGATCGACTGCACGTTGCCCGGGATCTGCTCCTTGGTCAGCTGCAGCCCGCGCATCGGGCCGATGTCGACCGGCCGCTCGCCGACGACGGTCACCGCCTCGAGCGCATCGGCGTCACTGTCGATCTGCGGGATGGGTGAGATCGTATAGGTCCCGGGCCTGACCTCGATGGCCTGCAGGCCGCTGCCACTGAGCAGGATCAGGAATCCGTCGTCGATACGGTAGCGGCCACGCAGGCCGCTGGAGCGCTGGTCGCTGGCGATGGTGGTTTCGAATGACAGCAGCACGCCGGCCTCGCCGGCAAACTCCGCCAGTACGCGGCTCAGCGGTCCGGCACCGATCAGGAATTCGCGGGTGGCCGGCTCGCTGCCGGTGTCCGCGGCAATTGCCACCGGCGGTGCGACGGCCAACGCCGTGGCGAGAACGAACGCCGGCAGCGTTGCCGCGATGAGCCGGTCGATGATGGTCAGTCTGGTTGTGCGCTCGCCAAAGCGGCGGGCGGCTGGGTGTGTGTCCCGATGTGGCACGTCACGCTCCTCGCGGCAGTCGATGTGCTGCCTCTGTACCGGTAATGCCAATCGAGACGGAAAAAAGGACAGTCGTGGATTCCCGTCCTCAACTTGCGCGGGGACAGGCTCTGCGCGGGGATGACCGGATCAGTAGCCGCTGTTGCGGCGTCAATGCCGCCAGTTGTCGTCATGCCAGCGCAGGCTGGCATCCATGCGACGGCGGGCGGTGTGTGAAGGACTGCGATCGCAGCGCATTCAACCCTTGCGTGGATCCCCGTCCCCGCCTGTGCGGGGATGACGGAATGAGTAGCCGCTGTTGCGGCGTCAATGCCGCCAGTTGTCGTCATGCCAGCGCAGGCTGGCATCCATGCGGCGGCGGGCTGTGTGTGAAGGACTGCGATCGCAGTGCCTTCAAGCCATGCATGCATCCCCGTACCCGCCTTCGCGGGGACAGGCTCTGCGCGGGAATGACGGCGGCAGGAGGTCGGGGAGGGCCTGGAGTGATCATGGCAACGCTGGCGTCCGATTCCCGCCGACCTTGCCCGCATTGCCGTCATGCCAGCGCAGGCTGGCATCCATGCGACGGCGGGCGGTGTGTGAAGGACTGCGATCGCAATGCCCTCAAGCCTTGCATGGAGCCCCGCGCGCGTGGGGATCACAGCTGGGGTGAGGCGGTTTACAGGAAAAAGGGCGATGACCACCATTCGTCGAGGGCCCGCTCCGCCTGCTACCGTCTTTCCGGACCTGGGGACCGGGAATCACCGCGCAATGCGGCTCAGCGCCGCGTCACCACTATTCGCCCATCGTCCTGCCGCTGAACCGCTACCGGCAGGGTGTCGGCGAGCGAGGCGAGGGTGCGATCGATGTCCGTCAGCGGGAATGCACCGGAGATGCGCAGCCCGGCCACAGCCGGCGCGCAGCGCAGTTCCCCGAGCCGGTAGCGCTGCAGTTCGGCGAGAAACGCGGGCAGCGGCATGTCGTCGACGATCAGCAGGCCGCGGGTCCATGCGGTGTCCTGCGCGCCCAGTGGTCTGCCTGCTTCGATGTGGGTGGCACTGAAGGTGGTGGATTCACCGCGCCCGAGGATCAGCGGCGTCTGCAGTTGTTGTGGCTGGACCTGGACCCTGCCATCGAGCACGCCGACTTCGGTGTGCCGTGCCAGCCGGCCAACGGTGAAGCGGGTGCCCAGCGCGGTGATCACCCCATCGGCTGTCGCCACCCGGAATGGCCGATACGGCGTGGCGGCCTCGTGACCGGTTTCGATCAGCACCTGACCGCGATCGAGGGTCAGCTGCCGGGATCTGCTGTCGAAGGCAACGGTCACCGCGGTCGCGGTGTTGAGCGTCAGTCGGGTTCCATCGATAAGTTCAACCTTGCGCTGCTCACCGATGGAAGTCTGGTACAGCGTCGGTTCTGGTTGCGGCAGCAGACGATAGCCAAGCAGGGCGCCGACGGCCAGCATGGCCAGCGCACCCAGCACGATCTGACGCCGCCGTGGCGAGCGCACGGCAGTTTTCAGCGTTGCCGCGCCGATCGGCGAGGCGAGCGTGGTGAGCGTCTGACTGAAAGATTCGGCACGCTGCCAGGCGAGCGCATGCACGGGCGAGGCGCAACACCACTGCTGCCATTGCGCATGCTCCTCGGGCGAGAGTGCACCTTCCTGCATCCGGACGAACCATCGCGCCGCCTCTTCGAGCACGGATTGGGCGATGACGATCCGGGTTGGATCGGAATCCGATGCCGCGGCGGCGGGCTGCACGTTGGTGGCCGCCATCATTCAGCGCGGCAGCGCCAGGCACAGTGCGACCGCGCGCACCATGTACTGCTTGACCGAACTGACCGACACGCGCAGCTCGGCTGCGATCTCCGCATGGCTCCAGCCATCGAGCTGGGCGAGCAGGAAGGCGCGACGCACCTTTGCTGGCAGCGTGGTCAGCACGGCATCTATCTCGACCAGCGTTTCGAACAGCAGTGCCTGGGTCTGCGGGTCGGGCACCTGTGGCGCGGGCAGGGCGGACAGCGCGGCGAGGTAGGCGCGCTCGAGATCACGACGGCGAAGATGGTTGACGAGAATGCCGTGGGCGACGGTTGTCAGGTAGGCCCGTGGTTCGCGGATGGCGGGCAGCCCGGTTTGAGCGGCGACCCGCAGGAAGGTGTCGTGCGCCAGGTCGGCAGCGTCGTCGGCACATCCGAGCCGGCTACGCAGCCAGTCCCTCAGCCAGCGGGCATGGTCATTGTAGAGACCATGTAGTGCCTGTGTTGCTGACCACTCTAGTGACGACACCGACTGTCTGCCTTTTGCATTGCGCCATCCAGCGACCCAAGCGGCCCGGTCGGGCCACATCGTTGCGACGCATGCTGGAACGTGTCGTCGCGTTGCCACGTTAGCGTGTGCGGGTGATGGCAGCTATGGGAGAAATCCTGCCTGTAGGCGGGATGACATCCTGCTTGTTTGGGGATGGTGCGATGGTTGGGTAAGCGCGGAACGGATGAATGGGCGCGCGGTTTGACTCCTCGACATCTGCTCGCTCGCTGGCTGGGGACAAGTAACGATCGGCGGAAAAGGACGCAACGCGGGCATTACGCCGCGCGGCTTGCGCATCAGCTGCTGATCGAGGAGACAAACTGACTTCCGAGCGCATCAATCGTGGCGATAGCCAAATTTATCTTGCCCTGCACAAAAAAGCGTCTAGAATTAGGAAAAAATAGCAGCACAGTCAGGAAAACTTCCCAAACCAGTCAGAAGATATCTGGCGAGTGAATGGCTTGGCAGGGAGATCGCAGATTCATTAACCCAATGAAAACGGAGCAATTATGATGAAATTCAAACGCACCCAAACGATGCTGGGAATCGCCCTGGGAACCGTGATCGGCATCCCGGGCGCCTTTGCAGCGGACACCCTCGATCTCGACGACGTCAGCAAGTGGAAGATGGTGTCGATCGAGACCTGCCTGGATGCGGTCACCGATACCGTCCCCGGCGAGCCGCGCAAGGTCGAGCTGAAGATCGAGGGCGACGACCCGACCTACGAGTTCGACATCGACGGCAAGGATGGCAGCAAGTACAACGTCGAGTGCAATGCCGAGGAAGGCCTGGTCACCGAGATTGAGCGCGACGTCGGTGCCAACGATCCAACCTTCAAGTCGCTGGCGAAGGTCAGCCAGAGCGAGGCCCGCAGCTTCGCGCTCGCCGTGCACCCGGGCACCGTGGTGGCCGAGGAGTACGAGATCGGCGCCGATGGCGAGGCGACCTACGAGTTCGACATCCAGACCAAGATGGGTCCTGAGGTAAAGGTCGATGTCGACGCCGAGACCGGCAAGATCGAGGAGGCCAATGTCGAGGTCTACGAGATCGGCAGCGAGAAGGAGTAGTCAGCCAGACGGTATCTGTTGTCAGAAGCGGCGGGGCGATGCCCCGCCGCTTTTTTTGTTGCAGGAGCGAGCGCAGCTCGCGAACAAACCTGGCAGCAACGCCGTTCGCGAGCTGCGCTCGCTCCTACAAGTGCAATCAGACCAGAATGGGCCCGGAGGTAAGGGTCGATGTCGACGCTGGTACCGGCGAGGTGCTGCCCCCGCCAATTTTTGTAGGAGCGAGCGCAGCTCGCGAACATACCTGCCAGCAACGCTGTTCGCGAGCTGCGCTCGCTCCTACAGATGCTATTCGAAGCCTACCTGCCAGAGTTCGCGATCGACTTCGATGATCTTCCCGCTGGCGGCATCGACCTCTATCTTGGTCTGGGAGCCATCGGGTGCGGCGATGTCGAACTCGTACGAGGCGTTTCCGTTCTCCTCAACCTCGTACTCCACCTCTTCGATCATCCCCGGATGTTCGGCGGCGACGGCCTTGCGGGCCGTGGCCTCGCTGACCCTGGCCTTGGCACTAAACAGCGGGTCACCTGCACTGTCGACCTCGCGCTCGACGCTGATGATGCTGCCACCGTCTGCATCGCATTCCACGTCCCAGGACTGACCGTCATTGCCCTGGATGTCGAACTCATAGGCCTTGCGGGCATCGACGGTCTTGAACTCGACCTTGATGACGCGCCCGGGCTGGCGCTGCAGCGCCGTGCCGAGACATTCCTCGAAGGGGCGGTTGCCGTGTGCAATCTCCCCGGCCGCTGCTGCGCCGGAAATCGATAGCAGGAGGAAGGGGCAGAGTGTCCTGAGCACTGTGGATCTCCTTCGATGCAGGTCGTGGATGGTGTCGCGAAGCATGCCCGAGGTTGAGCCGCGAACCAAGTCCTGTCTGGTAGGAGCGAGCGAAGCTCGCGAACAGCCGCGGGGTCCCGACCCGTGATGCCGGCGCAGCCCCTGTCCCCGCCCAGGCGGTGAACGGAATCCATGCAACGGTGGAGATGCCAAGAGACCCACGCCGTGCGGTGCCGCCCACCGACGCATGGATCGCCGCTTTCGCGGCGATGACGGCACAACGCAAGGAGCGAGCGCAACTCGCCAACGAGGCTGGCGCGAAACCGATTCGCGAGCTGCGCTCGCTCCTACAGTGCTTGCTAGTCTGGTCGCAGCTCGCCTTCGCGGACCCAAACCCCGCCACCGACACACTGCAGCACCTCGTCGCCGCTGCGCACCAGCTGACCGATGGGGTAGGAGACGCTGTTGAAGTAGCAGACCCCCACCTCGAGTTCCTCGTCGAGCGAGCGATCGTCGTACTCGTCGAAGATCGGCGAGGTCTTCAATTCCGGATCCGGTGCACCAACCTGCGGGGTATCGGAAGTCATCGTCGTCTCCATCATTTTCGTATTGAGTTCTAGACTGAGCCAGTTACCGGTGATGCGCCTTGACGCCGATCACAGGCAGTTGGCTTCTATCGGTCGAGCACGTATCGCCCCGGCGCCGCTTCGAGCGGCAACAGCCCGGCGCTGGACATCCCCATCGCCGGTGGCGGCTGCGGAGTGCCGGAGTGTCCGGCGAGCCACTGCTGCCATGCAGGCCACCAGGATCCTTCGCGCTGCTCGGCAAGCGATACCCATAGCGATGGATCGATGTAGCGATCATCGGCACGATGGGTGGCGATCCGGTAGCCACGCTTCGCTGGCGTGTTGCCGGGTGGACTGATGATGCCGACATTGTGACCGCCCGAGGCCAGCACGAAGGTCACTTCGGTGTCGGTCAGCAGATGTACCTTGTAGACCGATTGCCACGGTGAGACATGATCGCGCTCGGTGCTGACGGCGAAGATCGGTGCCCGTACATCGGTCAGTGCCAGTGGTCGGCCGTCGAGTTCGAACTTGCCCTCGGCGAGTTCATTGCCGAGGTAGAGCTTGCGCAGGTATTCGCCCTGCATCCGGTAGGGCATGCGGGTGGCGTCGGCGTTCCACGCCATCAGGTCCGTTACCGGCGCGCGCTCGCCCATCAGGTAGTCGTGCACCATCGCCGACCAAACCAGGTCCTTGGAGTTGAGCAATGCGAAGGTCCCCGCCATCTCCTTGCCATCGAGATAGCCGCGCATCCACATGATGTCCTCGAGGAAGGCGATCTGGCTCTCGTCGATGAACAGGCCGAGTTCGCCCGGCTCGGAGAAATCCAGCTCGGAGGCGAGCAGGCTGATGCTGGCGATGCGCGAGTCGCCCTCGCGTGCCAGCGCGGCGGCGGCGATCGCCAGCAGCGTGCCGCCCAGGCAGTAGCCGACGGCGTGCACACGGTGATCCGGCTGATTCTTCGTTACCGCATTCAATGCCGCGAGAACGCCCTCGCGGAAATAGGTGTCGAGGCCGAGATCGCGGTCGCTGGCCTGCGGATTCTTCCAAGAGATCATGTAGACGGTGTGGCCGCTGTCGAGCAGGTAGCGGACCAGCGAGTTCGATGGCGACAGGTCCAGCACGTAGTACTTCATGATCCATGACGGAGTGATCAATACCGGCTCCGGCCGGACACTGGCGGTGGTCGGCTGGTACTGGATCAGCTCAATCAGGCGATTGCGGAAGATCACCCGGCCCGGCGTTGCCGCCACTTCGATGCCGACCCTGAATCTCGAGGTGCCTGATTTCGGTCGGTTGGCGGCCAGCCGCAGCAGATCCTCGGAAAGGTTCATCGCCCCGCGCAGCAGGTTGACCCCGCCACTGGCCAGCGTCCGCTGGATGAGTTGCGGGTTGGTCGCCAGGAAGTTCGATGGTGACACCATGTCCAACCACTGTCGTGCCATGAAGGCCATCACCTGCTCGTGGTGACGGGTGACGCCGCGCACTTCGGTGGTCGCGTTCCACCACCATTGCTGGGTCAGCAGGAACGACTGGTAGATCAGGTTGAATGGCCAGCGTCGCCAGCCCGGGTCCTCGAAGCGCCGATCCTGCGGCATCGGTTCGATGCAGACATCCCCGTTGGTCGATGCGGTCAGCATGTAGAGCGCCAGCCGCGTCCATTTGCGCACCGCCTTCTGCACCAGTTCGTGCTGCTTGGTCGGCGATGCCAGCAGGTGCGCGAACCAGTCGATGCAGGCAAGCTGGACAGTGATCGGCGAGATGCCGTGAGTCAGCTTTGCCAGCTCGGCATGAATGAAGGCGTCGTACGGGCGTGTCTCGACGCGATCGCCGTCGCACGGTCCGGGCGGCGGCTCGGGCCATTGCGCGGCAGCGGACGGCGCCATCGTCGGCACCGATGCCGGCAGCACCGCGGGCAGCAGAGGCTGCATGGCGGTCAGCCTGCTGCCTGCTCGCGCTTGCCCGGCCCGCCAGTGAGACGCTGATCCTCGTCTTCCGTTCGCGATGTGCCTGCGCGGGCAGCCGGCCACCAGGGACCGCCCGACAGGAATGGCTGGCTACCGAACAGCAGTGAGCCAATCGGTATCAGCGGCTGGGGCATCCCGGCAGCGAACTTGAACATGCGCGCATACAGCTCGCTCAGCCGTTGCGCATGGGCCGGCAGGTAGTTCAACGATCGCACCTGCACCTCGCCAATCTCCCGCCACATCTGCAGCACCGTCTGGGTGCCGCTGCTGATGCCTTCGCCAAGGAGATTGGCGCTGACATCGAAAAGCTCCTCGATCGATGCGGCAGCATCCACCTGCGCGGCCGCATTCTCCTGGCGGGCAAGCAGGTCCTCGATCAGGGCTTTTCCGGCGGCGTTGATCCGGGCTGCATCCTGCAATGTGGTCATCCAGACTTCGACCTGCGCGCGACAAAGCTCACGACAGGCATCAAGGCATTGGTCATAGGAAGTCAGCATTCAATCCCCCGCAGGTTTATTGTCTATGGACGCTCTGCAGAACTTGGCATATCGAACCTCGCAAAGTCCTGCTAATGAGTGGATATCGGATTCGGGGCTGTGTTCAACAGAAATTCTTGATCGGGGACAACTTCCCGAGCATCACCCAGGCGCGTTGCCCCGACTGCCTCAGCTGACCAGCACCAGCGTCAGATTCAGTCCGCCCAGCAGCGCCTCCAGCTCGGCGCGGCGATTGGCGATCGCCTGTGCCGGCAGGATCAGCGTCGATACCGTCGTGGCGGCCAGCGCCCGTGACAGTTCCGGCAGCGTCCCGGCGAAAGGTCGCAGTGTCGCCACGGGTGCACCGGGGCCAAGCAGCGTGGCAACCCGGTCGCGGACCATGGCAATCGAGGCGCTGGTGGTCGCGGGCAACCACAGTTCGAGGTGCTGGTTGCTCTGCCGTGATAGCGCGGCGGCCACCTCAAGCAGCCGCTCGCTTGCAGCACCCGTCTGGAAGAGCACGGCGTTAGTTGTGCCAGTTGGCGTGGTGCCGCCGGGTGATCGGCTGGCGGCGTAGGGTTCGCGGCGGAAGCCCTGAAGCAGGATCACGTCCGCATCGGCCAGCAGACCGAGCGCCTCGGTGATGAGGCTGCCGCGCGAGATCGCGAATGACCAGGGCAGTTGCAGTTCTCCGGCAATTGCCGAGAGGCGGGCGCGCATCTGCTCGGCCTGCCGTCGCAGGTCCATCTCCAGCCTGGGCAGTTCTAGTGCGCGCAGCGCGCCCGACACTCGTCCGATCTCGCGGGTGACCGGCAGTGCCGCAGCACGCAGCAGTGATAGTTCCTCGACGAAGACGCCGGCGATCGTCGTCGGTGCCTGATCGGCGAGTCGGCGCAGCAGCGACAATCCTGCGTCGGTCGACGTGGTCGGACCGCTGACGAGGATGGTGCGCCTTGCGGCATCCGGGTCGCGACTGTTCACTGCCGGCCAGACTCGGGCCCCGCGGATCTCGACTTGCGCGGGGGCCGCGATCGCTTCACCCGCACCTGCATGTTTGCGTAGGCCTGGCGCATCATCGAGAACCCGGTCAAACGTGCCGCGACCCGCCAGTTGAGACTGTTCTCGGGGAAGCCGCCGCTGTCGTCACGTACCCCGGCCTCGATTCCGCTCAACAGCGTGATTGCCTCGTCGATACGACTGACCGCATGGATCTGGAAGCGGTTGTCGCGTACTGCCTGCACGACATCGGCACGCAGCATCAGGTGCTGAACGTTGGCCGAGGGGATGATCACGCCCTGGGTGCCGGTCAGCCCACGCTGGCTGCAGATGTCGAAGAAGCCCTCGATCTTCTCATTGACGCCACCGATGGCCTGCACGTCGCCGAGCTGGTTGACCGAACCGGTCACTGCCAGCGATTGCTTCAACGGCGCGCCGGAGAGCGACGACAGCAGCGCCGCGACCTCCGCCACGGACGCGCTGTCGCCATCGACCTCGCCGTAGGTCTGCTCGAACGCCAGCGTCGCCGCCAGCGACAATGGCTGCTCGGCCGCATAGTGCGACGCCAGGTAGGCAGTCAGCGTCAGCACGCCCTTGGAATGGATCGGGCCACCGAGATCGACCTCGCGCTGGATGTCGACGAACTCGCCGTCGCCGAGCCGGGTGGTGGCGGTGATCCGGGTGGGGTGAGCGAAGGCATGCTCGCCGAGCATCATCACCGACAGGCCGTTGACCTGGCCGACCTTTTCGCCGTCGGTGCTGATCAGCAGCTCCTCGCGCAGGATTGCGTCCTGCAAGCGCTCGCGTACCCGTGCCGCCCGCCGCTGGCTCGAGGCGATCGCCGCCTCGACATGACCAGCGCCCACCGTCGCCGCGCCCAGCCTGCGCGCATGGTGATCAGCCTCGCGCAGCAGATTGCCGAGCTGCTCGAGTTGCGCCGACAGCCGGGTATTGTCGCCGGCCCAGCGCGAGGCCTGCTCGATCGCGCGCGCGACGGCCGCCCGATCGAATGCCGCCAGCCCTTCGCGGCGGACGAGGGTGGCGATCATCTGCGCGTACACTGCCTCCTGTTTCGGGTTGCGGCTGAAGTCGTCATCGAAATCCGCGGCCACCTTGAAGAGTTCGCCAAACTCCGGGTCGTAGGCCAGCAACAGGTAGTACAGCAGCCGATCGCCGAAGATCACGACCTTGACGCTGAGCGGTATCGGCGCAGGCTCCAGGCTGACGGTGCTGATCAGGCTGTAGCTCTCGCCGAGCGACTCGACGCGGATCTCGCCGCTGGCGAGGGCCCGCTTCAGGCCGGTCCATGCGAACGGTTCCGCAAACAGCTTGTAGGCATCGATCAGCAGGTAACCGCCATTGGCCCGGTGCAGCGCGCCGGCGCGGATCAGCGAGAAGTCGGTGACCAGCGTGCCGAGTCGGGCGATGTGTTCGATACGGCCGAGCAGGTTGTTGTAGGTCGGATGTTCGGCAATCACCACCGGTGCGCCGGCGGCGACATGATCGTTTCCGACGATGACATTGACCTGGTAGCGGCGCAGTGACCCGGGATCGCTGACGTGCATGCCGAGGATGTTGGTCTCTGTCTCGGGCGGTGCACGGAACTCCTCGATGTGTTCCAGCACGTCGGTCTGCATCTCCTCCAGGTAGTCGACAACCGCGGGCTGTTCGGCATGGCGAGCCTTCAGATCCTCGGCTAGCGCGCCGACGGCGAGCATCGTCATCTCGCGGTTGAGTGCCTTGATTCGATCGCGCTTCTCCATGTGCAGCTTGTGACCCAGGCGGATGGCCTCCTGGAGCCTGCCCTGCAGCTCGACGAGCCGCTCCTCGATTGCCGCGCGCTGCTGGTCGGCGAGCTTTTCGTACTCCTCGGTGCTCAGCACCTCGCCGTTGCGTGTCGGTGCAAAGGAGAAGCCGGTTGGCGTGTGGACAAGGGCGATGTTGTCCTTCTCGGCCTCCTTGCTGATCTCCTCGAACATCCTGCCTTCGCGATCCTGCAATTCGGCATCGATCTGCTCGACACGCCGGCGATACTCGTCATTCTCGAACAGCGCTGGTATCGACGCGCGCAGCTCCTCGATGAAGTGCTCTACCTCCAGGCGCAGGCGGTTGCCCATGCCAGATGGCAGGCGCAGCACATTCGGTCGCTGTGGCAGCCTGAAATTGTTGACATAGCACCAGTCCGCCGGCGCCGGCTCGGCCACGGCCTGAGCCTCGAGCAGCTGGCGCACCAGCGTCACCTTGCCGAGACCGGGCGGTCCGAGGACGAAGAGGTTGTAGCCCTGCCTGCGCACGCCGACGGCGAGTTCGATCGCCTCGCGGGCCCGCTCGTGGCCGGCGATCGCCGCCAGGTCTGTCAGGTCATTGGTGCTGGTGAACGGGAAGTCCTCCAGCGTGCAACGACGATAGAGGACATCAGCGGTCAGCAGTGTGGGTCCGGACATCGGTATCGGCTCCGGTACGGGGATTGGTGCCGCGGCTGCCGGTCGTTGCCGATGGCAGCCTGATCAACCCTCAACTGCGGTCGACCGGCGCACCAAAGCATAGTTCGTGGCTTGATACCGGACATTGCGTGACATCAAGACCGCCGGCATCGGCGGGCGACACGAAGTCCCGTAGGAGCGAGCGCAGCTCGCGAACAGGTCTTCTGTCAACTCGTTCGCGAGCTGCGCTCGCTCCTACAGGGGGGCGTGTCAGACCTTGACGACGCCGTGGCGGATGGCGATGCGGGCAATCTCGGCGACGGTGTCGACGTCGAGCTTGTTCTTGATCTGCGTGCTGTAGTTGGCAACCGTCTTGTAGCTCAGGCTCAGGCGTTTGGAGATGTCATTGACATTCAGGCCCTCGGCCAGCAGGCAGAAGATCTCGAACTCTCGGGTGGAGAGGGTCTCGAACGGCGTGTTGCGGCCGCGGGTCTTCTGGAAGGCGAGTCGCTGGGCAATGTCGGCGTCAAGGAAGATGTCGCCGCTGGCGATCTTCCGCACCGCCTCGACCAGCACCTCCGGCGCGCTGCGCTTGGTGATGTACCCGCGGGCGCCGGCCTGCAGCGCCTGCTCGACGAACACGGTGTCCTCGTGCATGCTGAAAACGAGGATGCGCGCGTCCTGGTCACGGGCGATGATCCGCCGGATCGCCTCCAGGCCGCCGATCCCGGGCAGCGAGAGATCCATGATCACGATATCGGGCTTGCGATCGATGAATTCGCGCAGTGCCGCCTGGCCATTGTCGGCTTCGGCGATCACCTCGAGATTCGCGGCGTTCTGCAGCAGCGTGCTGTAACCGGTCCGCACCACCGCATGGTCATCGACCAGCAGTATCCGGATCGGGCGGGTGCTCGTTTCAGACTTCTCTGACATTCCTGGGTTCTCCTTCAATTGGCAAGCAGATGTCTATCGTCACGCCCTTGCCTGGCGTACTGACGAGTTCGAACCGGCCGTTGAGCGCCTCGGCGCGCTCGCGCATGCCGAGCAGTCCAAGGCCGGTGGGTGTATGTGAAGGATCGAATCCCTCGCCATTGTCGCTGATCCGGATGCGCAGCCACGGCGATACAAGCGGTGCCGCTATCACCGTCCTTGATATCGCTATCGATACCTCACTGGCTCGGGCATGCTTGCTGATGTTCGTCAGCGCCTCCTGGACGATGCGGTAGACGTTGATCCGGGTCTCGTCGCCGAGCGCGCTGAAGTCCCCTTCGCTGCTGAAGCGGCAGAAGGCATCGCCATGCCGCTCGTTCCACTCGTCGATGACATTCTGCAGCGCCGGCACCAGCCCGAGCTCATCGAGGATCACCGGCCGCAGGCGCCTCATCATGCCGCGCACGACGTCATAGATGCGCTGCGAGGTGTTGGTGATCGTCTGCGTGCTCTGAAGGATCTCGGGTTCATTGGCCGCGCGCTGGCCGATCGTGACCGCCAGCGCCTTGATCGCACTGATCGACTGGCCGAGTTCGTCATGCAGTTCGTGGGCGAGGTAGCGCCGCTCGTGTTCCTGGATGGCCAGCGATTTCTGCGCCAGCATGCGGGTCTGCTCGCGGCTGCGTTCGAGCACCTCGGCCATGTGGTTGAATTTCTCGACGATGACATTTAACTCCGGGAGATCGATCTCCGGCATGCGGGTCTTGTATTCGCCTCGTTCGATGTTCTCGAGTGCGGTCAGGATCTTCGATATCGGGCTGAGCGATCGCCCCAGCGTGATGTAGATCAACCCGTTGGAGAGCAGGCAGAAGGCCAGCAGCAGGCCGAGCATCGCGCGCGCCTCCTTCCAGGCCTCGGAGATCTCGTCGGCGGGGTCGGCTTCGATGACGACCTGCAGGCCGTAGCTGTCGCGGGCGGTAATGTTTCGGGTCAGTCGCAGCGTCGGCGGTTGAACCAGCTGCACGAACCAGTTCGGTGCCTGCACACTTCTCGAGATCGCTGTCTCCGGATAACCGGACTCGCGGGTGCCATCCGGGCGCAGCAGATCGATGTGCAGGTGACGTGTCTCCTCGAACCTCGCCAGGTGCGCGAGGATCGCCTCCAGCGGGCTTGCCTCGGCGCTACCGCGCGACAGCGCCACCTCGAGCAGATTGAGCGTCAGGTTTGCCGTGGACCGGGTCTCGTCCTCGACCGCCGCGCGCGCATGCTGGATCACCAGCAGCGCGCCGGCACTCAGGATCAGCAGGAACATCAGCGTGATGAGCAGGTTGAGGCGGAAGCGAAGGCTCATGTTCGGGTGCGGCACCGTGGCGCTTGAATGACGAAGTGAGTATGAATACCATGCTCCGTCTTTTTTCCCCGGGACAGGAGAATATGTTGTTCATTCTAAATGGTATTTCTGGAAGTTGTATCCGGGCTTTTCTTCCTGCGAGGTATATGAATATTTCCCCTGCCTGCGGGTGGGTGCTGGCAGGGCTGATGCTCGGCGCGAGCGCAGCACATGCCGAGGACGCGGTAGGGAATGCCATCGATGCCGCTGCTGCGGCCAACCAGGAGGCGGCTGCGGCCCAGCAGCGCGTGGATGCGCTGGCCACGGATACCCGATCGATGACCGAGGAGTACCGCCAGGTCGTCGCCCGTACCGAGGATCTGAAGGCCTACAACGACCAGGTCGAGAAGATGCTGGCCACCCAGAACACCGAGCTCGCCGCGCTGGCCGAGCAGGCGCGACCCAACGCAGTGACGAAGGAGAAGCTGCTGCCGCTGCTGCACAGGATGGTCGATACGCTGGATCAGTTCGTCAAGCTCGACGCGCCATTCCTGGTCGAGGAGCGCGCGACGCGGGTCAAGGACCTGAAGGCCCTGATCGACCTGCCCGATGTCGGACTGCCGGAGAAGTACCGCCGGATCATGGAGGCCTACCAGGTCGAGGCCGAGTACGGCCGCACCATCGAGGCCTACTCGGGCGAGCTGCCCGACGGCAAGGACGGCAAGGGCCGTACCGTCAATTTCCTGCGTGTCGGGCGGATGACGCTGCTCTACGCCACCCTTGATGGTGGCGAGAGCGGATACTGGGATGCCGCCGCAAAGACGTTCAAGCCGCTGCCATCCGAGTTCAATCGCGAGATCGAGCACGGCCTGAAGATCGCCCGGAAGGAGTCTGCCCCCGAACTGCTGAAAGTGCCGCTGCCGGCGCCGGAGGTGGCGAAATGATTACGCTGACGCGCCTCTGTAGGAGCGAGCGCCAGTTCGCGAACAGCTGTTCTCGGCGGCAAGCGACCATCTCCGTCGCCCTGCTGCTGGCGGCCACCACCGCATTCGCCGAACCCAAATCCCTCGACGATCTGCTCGGAACGATCATCAAGGAACAGCAGGCGGTGCGCGAACGCGACGCCGAGCGCGAGAAGAAATTCGCCGAGGCCCGCGATCAGCAGGCAACGCTGCTCGAGGAGGCCAGGGCGAAGCTGGCCGCCGAGCAGGCGCGCGCCGAGCAATTGAAGGCCACGTTCGCGGCGAACGAGACGTCGCTGGCCAACAAGATCGCCAGCAGCGACGAGGACAGCGGTGAGCTGCGCGACTTCGATGCGGTGGTGCGCCAGCTGGCCACCGATCTGAAGGGCATGCTGGACGCGTCACTGGTCTCCGCGCAGCTGCCGGATCGACTGAAATTCGTCGATGATCTCGCCAAGCGCGAGGACAAGCCAACGATGGACGACGTGCAGCAGCTCTGGCAGACGGTGCTGCAGGAGACCATCGAGTCCGGCAAGGTGGCGCAGTTCAAGGCCAATGTCATCTCCACGCAGGGCAAGGATGAGCCGCGCACGGTTACCCGCTTGGGCGTGTTCGGCGCGACCTCCAATGGTGACTTCCTGCGCTATGCCCCCGAGGTGCACCAGCTGGTCGAGCAGGCGCGGCAGCCGGCCGGCGTGTATCGCCGGATGGCAAAGGAGCTTGAGAACGCGAAGGAGGGGATTACCACCGTTGCCTTCGATCCGACACGCGGATCGATGCTGGCGATCCTGTCGCAGGAGCCGACGCTGTGGGAGCGGATCAAGCAGGCCGAGCTGGTCGGCTTCGTGACGCTGGGGCTTGGCGCCATCGCGATCTGCATCGCGCTGTGGCGGTTCTTGGCGCTCACCGCGATGGCACGCGCGGTTGCCCGCCAGCGCCGGCACGCCGAGCCTGACGAGCGCAATCCGCTGGGTCGGGTGATGAAGGCCTTCTCGGACAACAAGATCGTCGACGCCGAGACGCTGGAGCGCAAGCTGGACGATGCGATCCTGCGCGAGCTGCCGCCGATCCAGCGCGGCCTCGGCGCGCTGATGGTCATTGCCGAGGCGGCGCCGCTGCTCGGCCTGCTCGGTACTGTCAGCGGCATGGTCGCTACCTTCCAGGCGTTGAGCATGTTCGGGGCCGGTGATGCCAAGGTGGTGGCCGGCGGTATCTCCGAGGCGCTGGTGGCGACGATCATCGGCCTGTGCGTGGCGATCCCGACGCTGGTGGTGCACAGCTTCCTGAAGAGCAAGAGCGATGCGATCGTGCAGGTGCTCGACGAGCAGGCCGCGGGCATGGTGGCCAGGCTGGCCGAGGCCCATCTCCACGCGCGCCAGAGGACGGCAGCCGCCGCGCAGGCGGTCAAGTCATGAACCCCGCACCGCCCCCTGCAGGAGCGAGCGACAGCTCGCGAAGATCCCGGCGATCGGCATCCGCCTCCGTGGCGATGGCGGCATGCGGGAAGGTCTCGGAATAGCTGACGTGCACCTCCTGTACGACTACTACGAGCACTTCCTCAATTTCCTGGACCGTGGCGGTCCCGTGATCATCACCATCATCGCCGCCTCGGTGCTGATGTGGGCAATGATCATCGAACGCTACTGGTACATGTACAGGGTGTTTCCACGCAATGCCGAGGCAGCGCTGGCATCGTGGCAGGCCCGCAGTGATCGCGCTTCATGGTTTGCCAGGCGCATCCGCGAGGAACTGGTCGGACAGGCTTCCGAGTCGCTGCGCCGGAACCTGCCGTTGATCAAGGCGCTGGTGACGGTACTGCCGTTCCTCGGCCTGCTCGGCACGGTCAGCGGCATGATCACGACCTTCGAGGTGCTGCGGGTATTCGGCACCGACAATGCCCGCGGCGTAACCGCCGGCATTGCCGAGGCGCTTTTCACGACGCTGACCGGGCTGCTGACGGCGCTGTCGGGGCTGTATTTCAGCGTCCACCTGAATCGCCGTGCCGAGCAGGAGCGCCAGCACCTGCTCGATCGGCTTGAACTCGACAATCCGCCGCAGGGTCATATCCTGCGCAGCCATGTAGAAGGAGCACGCTGACGATGCGTCGCAGACATTCCTCCGGCAGTGAATCGATGGCACGCATCAACGTCGTACCGCTGGTCGACGTGATGGTGTTCCTGCTGATCTTCTTTGTCTCGACTGCCTCGTTCCTGAAGGAGGCCGGCATAGAGGTCAATCGCCCGACCGCGCAGACGGTGGCCAAGCAGGAGAAGGGCAACATCATCATCGCGATCAGCAAGGACGGCGAGATCTGGCTCGACAAGCGCCAGCTCGACGTGCGCATGGTGCGGCCGACGGTGGAACGGATGCACGCGGAGAATCCCGAAGGTGCAGTGATCATCGTCGCCGATCGCGAGTCGATGACTGGAACGACGGTGCAGGTGATGGACCAGGTGCGCCTGGCCGGTATCGCAAACGTTTCGATTGCCGCCAGCCGTGCCGGCGGCGGGGTGAAATAGCTTCATTCGGTACAGATAGGCCCTTGCAGACGTCAAGCCGCATGTTCAAGGATCAACAGATGCCGGGTATCGCCGCCGCGCATGCACGGTCAGCTTCAGTCGCCGCTGGCGAGACGACGGCCGGCTTTACGCGCGGGTTGAGCCCGGAAATCGGCCGCGCGCTGAACCTGCTTCGATATCCCTCCAGCCTGGCGCTGGCGCTGGCGATCAACGTGCTGCTGCTGGTGTTCGTCATCCGCCTGGTCACCGGCGAACGCGACCGGCTTTCGGCCCCGATTGAAGATGTCACGGTCATCGACTTCGTCCGGCTGATCAAGAATGTCGAGCCGCTGCAGCGCAATCGACGCCAGGAACTGCCCGAACTCGTCGAGCAGATCCAGCCACCAGCGCAGGAGCAGCAGCCGAAGGAGATCGAGCCGCCGCCGGAGCCGGAGGTGCAGATGATCACCCCGGAGCTCGCACCGCCGCTGAACCTGACCAACGCCCCGGAACTGCCTTCAGTGACGCCGCCGAAGGAGCCCGCCAAGCCGGTCGAGGCGCCGTTGGTCGTGCAGCAGACGCCGGCGCCTCCGGCCAAACCCAAGCCGGCGGCTGCACCCGCCTCGGCGGGGAAGCCGGGTCCCGCGAGCTCGGGCAGCGACGAACCGGTGTTCGATAGCGCGCTGGTTGCCATCTCCAAGCCGGATCCGAAGTATCCGCCACGTGCACTGCGCTCCGGGATCCAGGGCGTGGTCACCATTGAATTCATCGTCACGCCCGATGGCAAGGTCCGCGACCCGAAGGTTATCAAGGCCAATCCCCCCGGCGTGTTCGAAGACGCGGCGATGGAGGGCGTGCTGCGCTGGAAGTTCAAACCCAAGATCGTCGATGGCAGGGCGATCACACGCCGGGCGCGACTCGACATCAACTTCAAGCTGAAGAAGGGCTGAGGCGGTGCGCTACCGATATCGCCGTGCATTGCTGCTCTGCATGCTGCTGGCGGGGCAGGGTGTCCATGCCGAATCGGTGTCGAAGCCGACCTACACCGCGCTGGCCTCTGCTCGCAAGGCAATCGATCGGGGTCAACCCGCCGAGGCGATGAAGACTCTCAACGCACTGCTCGGGGAGGTCAAGGGCAATGCCTACGAGCGCGCGCTGACGCTGCAGATGCTCGGCTACGCGCAGGCCGGCGCGAAGGATCTGAAGTCCGCGTCCGGCTCATTCCGCGCCGCCCTCGACAGCGGCCGGCTGCCAGCAAAGGATGCCGCCGATCTGCGTTACAACCTCGCACAGATCCTGATCAACGGCGGGCAGTACAAGCAGGGTCTCGAGTACCTGGATGCCTCCGGTCGCAAGGGTCGTGATGCCCACGCCCTTGCGGCGGTGGCTTATGAGCGCACCGGCAACTGCAAGGCGGCGATCCCTCACCTGCAGGTGCTGGCCAATGAGAAGGGCAAGGAGGCGGCAAAGTGGTCGCAGGCGCTGGTGGCCTGCCAGGCCAAGGCCGGACAGTTCGGCGCCGTCGCGCAGGCGCTCGAGGATGCCGTGCGCCGCAAGCCGGATGACACCGAGGCCTGGTTGCAGCTGGCCGCTGCCTACCAGCGGGCGCAGAACTACGACCGGGCGATCGCCGCCTATGAGCTGTTGAACGCACGCGGGGCGCTCGATGCGACCCAGATGGTGAACCTGGCCAGGCTCTATCTCGCCGGCAAGGTGCCGCTGAAGGCGGCTGCGTTGGTGCAGAAGGAGATCGACGCCGGCCACCTGCCGGCCGACAGCAGCAACCGCCAATTGCTGGTGGACAGTCTTGTCCTTGCCCATGAACGCGACCAGGCTGCCGCTGTATTGAAGGCGATGCTGGCGCAGGCCGAGGATGGGGAACTGTGGTACCAGCTCGGCCGCATCCGCTTCGAGCAGCAGCAATGGGCCGAGGCCAGCGAGTCATTGCAGAAGGCGGTTCAGTCGCGTGCGATCAAGGATTTTGCCGGCGCCAACCTGATGCTCGGCATCACTGCGATGCAGACGAACCAGCCGGTTATTGCCGAGCAGTCGCTGCGGATTGCTGCAGGCGACAATGCTACCCGCGAGCAGGCGGAGTGGTGGCTGCAGCGCCTGCGCCGAATTCAACAGCCACCCGCAGAGGCCGATCTGTCGGCAGCCCCCTCGCCGGCGAACGACAACGGCTGAAAGCTTCTGTAGGAGCGAGCGCAGCTCGCGAACAGAGTTGCCGACTACCCCATTCGCGAGCTGCGCTCGCTCCGACACATGGGCATTGACCGCGTCGGCGCCTTCGGTGAACATCGATCGCAGCTTTCCAATTGTCGCAGACAGACCATGACTGATCGTGTTTCGACCAGTGCCGAGGCCCGCGCACTGCTGTGCGCCGAGTTTGCCGGCGTGTTGTCGACGATCTCGCAGGAGATCGCCGGTTACCCGTTCGGCTCCGTCGTCCCCTACTGTCTCGATCGACAGGGGCGGCCGCTGATCCTGATCAGTCGCATCGCCCAGCACCACAAGAACCTGCTGGCCGACCCGAGGGCATCGCTGATCGTGCTGGACCGCTCCGGCTCCGACGTGCAGATCAATGGCCGGCTGACCTCTGTCGCCGACATCCTGCGGCTGCCGCTGGACGAGGCCGACGCAGTGGCCGACCGCTATTACCGGCATTTTCCCCAGTCCCAGGATTTCCACCGCATCCACGATTTCGAGTTCTTCGTATTGAATGCGGTACGCTACCGTTACATCGGTGGCTTCGGCCGCATCCATTGGGTGGACCCGGCGAAGCTGCAGCGGGCCAATCCTTTTTCGGCGGAGGACGAGGCGGGCATGGCGGCACACATGAATGCCGATCATGCCGACACGATGCGCGAGTACTGCAGGCTCGCTGGTGTCGAGGTCGACGCAGATGTGCTGCCCCAGCTCGCCGGGGTCGACGCCGAGGGCTTCTGCGTGCGTGCCGGTGAACGGCTGGTGCGGCTTGCCTTCAGCCAGCCGGTGGCGAGCGGCGAGGACGTGCGCCGCGAGATGGTGATGCTGGCGAAGCAGGCGCGCAGTCACTAAGGACTGCTGTAGGAGCGAGCGTAGCTCGCGAATAGACATCGCGGAGGTCCTGTTCGCGAGCTACGCTCGCTCCTACAGAGGGGATTCAAACGTATTGACGAGGAGGCAGGATGCGGCAATTGCTGATGGCGACGATGTTGTTGCTGGCCACGGCGGCCGCGGCCGAACCGGCGGCGGTGGTCGAGGCGCTGCAGATGCCGGCGTGGATCGAACGCGGCAGCGCGCGTGCGGCGCTGCAGGTCGGCTACGCGCTGGAGAGCGGCGATCGGATCCGCACCGGCAGCCGCGCGCGCGTGCTGCTGCGCCTGCAGGAAGGCAGCGTGGTCAAGCTTGGCGAGGAGGCCCATTTCAATGTCGATGCGCTGGCGGCGCCGGCGGACGCTGGCGGTCTGTTCACCGGAGTGCTGAACGTCGTCCGCGGGGCCTTTCGCTTCACCACCTCGGCGATCGGCGCCGCCCGCCAGCGCGACATCCGCGCGCGGGTGGCGACGGTGACGATCGGCATTCGCGGCACCGATGTCTGGGGCAAGGCCGATACCGATCGGGATTTCGTCGTTCTGCTGGAGGGTGGCATCGACATCGCCCGCGATGGCGAGCCGGCGCAACGCATGGAGACGCCGCTGACCATCTTCTCGGCACCGCGACAGGCGGCGAGCGAGCCGGTGACGCCCGTCGATCCGGTCGCTCTGAAGCGCTGGGCTGCTGAGACCGAGCTGCAGGATGGTGCCGGCGTCGTCAATGGCGGGGGCGGCTGGACGGTCGTCCTGCTGTCTGCCCCCGACGCCTCTGCTGCGCAGTCACTGGCGGCGAATGTGCAGCAGGCGGGGTATGCCGCCGACGTCGAACAGGTGCGCGCGGGAACGACGTTGCGCTACCGTGTCGGCGTTGCCGGCCTGCACACCCGGGGTGATGCCGAGCAGCTGCGCCAGCGCATCGCCCGCGAGTTCGCGTTGCAGGGCACCAGCGTGGTCGCTCAGCCCCGCTGACGTGCCGCCCCGCAGGAGCGAGCGCAGCTCGCGAACCGGCATGGTGGCAAGTCTTTTCGCGAGCTGCGCTCGCTCCTACAGGGGATATTCTCGAAGGGCGCGCAACATCTCGCCGCACTCGAAGGTCTCGATCATCGACACGCCGCGCGCGGCCAGTGCCATCGCCATTGCAATGTCAGCCACCTCGTAGACAACAAGCTGCGCGTCTCGGGGTGTGTGCAGCATGCCCTCCGCAGGCAGACCCATCCGATCGCAGAAGATGAACTCCGCGTGCAGCGCGTCGACGGCAGGCGATGACAGCTCATGCCAGTGTTCGACGACCACCGCGATCGGTTGCGTCGGCCGCCGTCGTCGCACCTCGGCGAGGAAGGGGAGATCAAATGAGATCAGTATGCACTGCGCATGCACGCCGTCGAGCGCCGACCAAACCGCATCGAAGGTGCGGCTGCTGCCATGGCGGGCGATGGCCTCCGGCTTGACCTCGACAAAGGCCCTGACGTTGGGATGCTGCGCCAGCAATGCCGCGAAGGTCATCAGCGTCGGGATCCGCTCGTCATCGAAGCGATCGCCGAAGCGGCTGCGATAGCCGGGACACAGCGACAGGATCACCGCCAGTGGCCGTTGCTGCAGCAGGCCCGGGACATCGCACAAGCGCCGGGTGTCCTCGTCATGGAACAGCACAGGGATGCCGTCGCTGCTCATCTGCACGTCGATCTCGACGTAGCTGACGCCGGCGTCGATAGCCGCCTGGATGGCGCTCAGCGTGTTCTCCGGATAGTGCAGGGCGTAGCCACGATGGGCGACGACGCGGGGCTTGCGGGTGATGGTCATGTGCGGATTCTGATCAGGATGCCCGGGCCAGCATGACCTGCGCGGATACCGCCGGCAAGTGTGTCCGTGCATACGCAACCGGATCGGAACCGCTATAATCCAGCCTGCAAAAACCGCCCGAATCATCCGATGCGCCAGCTCTACCCGCCACTTGAACCGACCGCGCAATGGATGCTCGAGGCGGGCGCCGTGCACCGGGTGTACGTCGAGGAATGCGGCAATCCTGCCGGTATACCGGTCGTGTTCCTGCATGGCGGGCCGGGTTCCGGCTGCAAGCCCTATCACCGGCAGTTCTTCGATCCCGGGCGCTACCGCATCATCATCTTCGATCAACGCGGCTGCGGGCGCTCGCTGCCGTTGGGCGAGACGGCTGAGAATGATACCCACCATCTGCTGGCCGACATCGAGGCGATCAGGGTGCGTCTCGGCGTCGAACGCTGGGTGGTGTTCGGCGGTTCCTGGGGCGCGACACTGGCTCTGCTCTACGCGCAGCGCTTTCCGCAGCAGGTGCTGGCGCTGGTGCTGCGCGGGACATTCCTCGCCCGCCAGATCGATGTCGACTGGTTCTTTCATGACGGCGCCAGCCGGCTGTTCCCCGATGACTGGGCGACATTCACCAGCGCCTTTCCGCAGGCAGTCGACGGTGACTTCATCGCTGCGGCCTGGCAGGCGATGCAATCCGCGGATGCCACTGTTCGTGCCACCGCGGCGCGGGCATGGTCGGCCTGGACCGGTCGGATCGTTACCTGGCTGCTTCCGGCATCGAATGCCGCGCCGGCACCAGGTACCGAGCAAATGAACCGGATTATCCATGAGGTCGCCATCGAGACCCACTATGCCCGCAATCGCTACTTCATTGGCGAGGACGAGATACTTCGGCACGTCGATCGCCTGCCGGCGGTGCCGACTGCGATCGTCCACGGACGCCGCGATCTGACCTGCCTGCTCGATTCGTCGTGGGTACTGCATCGCAGGCTGCCGCACTCGACGCTGCAGATCGTCGCCGAGGCCGGCCATCTGGCCAACGATCCCCCGATGATCGATGCACTGGTTTGCGCAACTGACAACCTGGCGAGGACACTGTGATGAGGATCGTCGAACGCATGCGCGACCCGCGGCCGCTGATCATGGGGATACTGAACGTGACGCCGGACAGCTTTTCCGACGGCGGTCGCTTCAATGAACATGAACCGGCGGTCGGGCATGCGCTGCAGATGGTACGCGAGGGCGCCGACATCATCGACGTCGGCGGCGAATCGACGCGGCCGGGCTCACGGCGCATCGACGCTGCCGAGCAGATCGAGCGCACTGCCGGCATCATTCGCGCGCTGCGCGCTAAGGTCCCGGCAAACATCGCGATCAGCATCGATACGACGCTGCCGGCAGTGGCTGCGGCCGCGCTCGACAACGGTGCTGACCTGATCAACGACGTTCGCGGCGGCAGCGAACCTGGCATGCTGGAGCTGGCGGCGCAGCGCCGGGTGCCGATCGTACTGATGCACATGCAGGGCACGCCGGAGACGATGCAGGTGAACCCGACCTACCGCGACGTGGTCGCCGAGGTCAGCGAATTCCTGCTGCGGCGTGCGATGCAGGTCGAGCAGCTGGGGCTGCCGCGCGATCACGTGCTGATCGACCCGGGCATAGGCTTCGGCAAGACCCGCGAGCACAACCTGTCGCTTCTGCACGCGCTGGCGCAGCTGGTGGCCACCGGATACGGGGTGCTGCTCGGCACCAGCCGCAAACGGTTCATGGGCTCGATCTGCAACGAGACCGATCCGCGTGAACTGCTCGGCGCCACCTGTGCGACCACCGCGCTCGGCGTGCGTGCCGGCGTGCGAATCTTTCGCGTCCACGATGTCAAACCGAACAGGCAGGCAGCCGATGTCGCGCGTGCGATGAGCGGGCAGATCGCCTGACCATCCGGCAGCGGACGGGTTAAGGCAATGTTCACTGGTAATGCGCTGGTATGACCACCATCACGATCTGATCAGGGTGCATGGGCAACGATGAGAAATGGCAACAACTTCCACTGGGCAGGGATAGGCGCAATCGGACTGATGGTGTCGATGGTCGCCGCGGCGGCAGCTGAGCAATCCCCGAGCGGTCGCTGGCAGGTGATCAGCGACGAGACCAACAAGCCGGTGGCGATCATGAAGGTATTCGAGCAGAACGGCGAGTACCGGGCGATGATCGAGAAGATCCTCGACAAGGCCCCTGATGAGCCGCCGTCGATCTGCGACAAGTGTCCCGGGTCGCTGAAGGGCCAGCCGATCGAGGGGCTGGTGATCATGCATGGGCTTCGCCAGCGCGGCGAACAGTACAGCGGCGGCCATATCCTCGATCCGGAGAGCGGCTACTACTATAGGGTGAAGATGAGTCTCGGTGCGGATGGCAGCAGGCTGATGGTCCGCGGCTACCTGGGCGTCTCGCTGCTGGGGCGGACCCAGACCTGGCAGCGCGTGGAGTAGTTGGCGGCTGGAGCGCGGTGGTCAAAGCATGGCCGGCGGGACGGCAGCCTGCTTGTCGTGGTCGCACGACACTGGTGTGCAGCATTGGCCTTTCAAGCAACCGTCGGCAGCCCGGAATGCATCTGACGAAACATCCACAACCTATTGTTTCATATAAGTTATAGTTCCATACCTCAAGTACCTTCCAGCCTCATTTTGTGGTCGCGGCGCGAATGGCAAACGGATTGCAAACCATCCCTTGCGTACACGCCGGTTGCGCGAGCATGCAGGGAAAGATTCGCGTCGCAGCTTAGTGGCCGGCTGAAGCAGGCGGGGGCAGGACAGGAATGGAAGCCTGCTCCTGTCCAGCCGTTCGCCCCGTGCGAAGAGTCGCCCACATCCGGAAGTGGAAACGCCCGCTGGACGCGGGCGTTTTTGTTTCTGCCTGCAGGAGCGAGCGCAGCTCGCGAACGCCGTGGCAGGTTGCCGATTCGCGAGCTGCGCTCGCTCCTACAGGGCTGGTTACGCCGGTTCGGTGGCCTTGCTGTCGCAGCCCTTAAGCAGTTCCCGGGAGTTCTTCGGGTTGCGGAACAGGATCGGCTGCGGCGCGGCTTCCTTTTCGGCGGCGATGCGGCCGACCTTGTCGATCACCTCGGTGATGAGGTGGTGGTGTGGTGACTTGTCGCACACCGGATCGGCGTTGGCGGCATCGCCGGTCAGCATGTAGGCCTGGCAGCGGCAGCCACCGAAGTCCTTCTCCTTCTCCGGGCAGGAGCGGCAGGGCTCCTTCATCCATTCGAAGCCGCGGTACCTGCTGAAGTCCGGCGACTCGTTCCAGATCCACTCGACGCTGCGGTTGCGGACATTCGGCAGATCCATGCCCGGCAGCTGGCGCGCGGCGTGGCAGGGCAGCGCGGTGCCGTCCGGCGCGATGGTCAGGAACACCTTGCCCCAGCCGTTCATGCAGGCCTTCGGTCGCACCTCATAGTAGTCGGGGACGACGTAGAAGATGCGCATCCTGCCTTTCAGGCGCTCCTGGTACTCGTGGGCGATCGGCTCGGCCTGCTGCAGCTGCTCGCGGGTGGGCAGCAGTTGCTCGCGGTTGTGGTAGGCCCAGCCGTAGTACTGGGTGGTCGCGAGTTCGACGTAGTCGGCCTCGAGATTGACGGCCAGGTCGAGCACCTCGCGCATCTGGCCCATGTTCTGCCGATGCAGCACGAAGCACAGCACCATCTCGTAGCCGTACTTCTTCACCAGCCGTGCCATCTCGAGCTTGTGCTGGAAGGCGTCGGTGCCGGCGATGAGGTTGTTGAGGTCTTCGGTGGAGGCCTGGAAGCTCACCTGAATGTGATCGAGGCCGGCGTCCTTGAAGGCCTTGATCCGCCTCTCGTCCATGCCGATGCCGGAGGTGATCAGGTTGGTGTAGAAGCCGAGCTGGCGGGCCTCGGCGATCAGCTCCTCGAGGTCCTGGCGCACCAGCGGCTCGCCGCCGGAGAGGCCGAGCTGCACCGCGCCCATCTTGCGCGCCTCGCGCATCACCCGCTTCCAGTCATCCGTCGACAGCTCGTTCTTGTACTTGGCGAACTCAAGCGGATTGCTGCAGTAGGGGCACTGCAGCGGGCAGGCGTAGGTCAGCTCGGCCAGCAGCCACAGCGGCTTGTTAGGCAGATTTGGGACGTATCCACTGTTGCTCATGGGCAACCTCCATAAAGGCATAGACGTCTTTGTCGAGCTCGACGCCAGGGAAAGCCTGTTTCAGGTCATCAATGATTGCGCTGACGCTGCGCGCGCCATCGACGCGTTTCATGATCTCGGCCGAACTGCCGTTCAGCTTGATCATGCCCTCCGGATACAGGATCACCCAGCAGTCCTGGGCCTCCTCCCACTGCAGCCGCTTGCCCGGCACCATCTGCGGCACGCTGTCGGCGGCAAACACCTTGCCGGTCGGTTTGATCTCTCTTGCTTCAGCCATGATGGTTTCCCGTGGGTCTCAGTCCGGAATGTTGTGGTAGGGCGGCTTCCTGTCGATGTAGGCCACCCACATGCAATCGAGCATCGTCCACAGGATGTCGAGTTTCAGCTGCAGGATGTTCAGTGCCCGCTCCTGCTGTTCGCGGGTGGTGAAGTGATCGAGCGTGATCTGCACGCCGTGTTCAACGTCGCGACGCGCCTCGGAGAGCCGCTTGCGGAAGTAGGCATAGCCCTTCGGTTCGATCCACGGGTAGACCTCCGGCCAGTTGTCGAGCCGCTTCTGGTGGATCTTCGGTGCGAACATCTCGGTCAGCGACGAACACGCCGCCTCCTGCCAGCTGGCGCTGCGGGCGAAGTTGATATAGGCATCGATCGCGAAGCGCACGCCGGGCAGCACCATCTCCTGCGAGTAGATCTGCTCGCGGGTCAGCCCGACCGCCTCGGCCAGCTGCAGCCATGCCTCGATGCCGCCCTCGTTGCCCTGGGTGCCGTCGTGGTCGATGATGCGCTGGATCCAGTGCCGGCGGATGTCGCGGTGCGGGCAGTTGGCCATGATCGCCGCGTCCTTCACCGGGATGATCACCTGGTAGTAGAAGCGGTTCGCGACCCAGCCCTGGATGGCCGGCTTATCCAGCTTGCCGCTGTTCATCAACAGGTGGAACTCGTGGTTGATGTGGTAGAACTTCTCCTTCTCGCGCAGCTTCCTCTCGAACTCCTCGCGCGACCAGGCGGGCCCGAGGTCCTGCCTGGGGAAATCGAGGGGAAGTTCGTACAGTCGATGGGTTCTCACAGCGTAATCTCCATGCCGTCGTGGGAGACCTCCCAGCCGGCGGCCTGGCAGGCGCTGCGCTCGGGGCTGTCTTCCAGCAGGATCGGGTTGGTGGTGTTGATGTGGATGAAGACCTTGCGCTTCACGTTCAGATCGCGGAACGCGGCGATGGTGCCGGTCTCGGCGTTCGGCTCGTTGACACTCATGTGACCCATGCGCTGGCCGGTCTTCACGCCGACGCCATCCCTGATCATCTCGTCATCGGTCCACAGCGTGCCGTCGAAAAGCACCAGCGGGGCATTGCGCAGGCGATCGGCGAGCGTCTTCGGCATCGACGCGCAGCCGGGTATGTAGAAGAACTGCGTCCTGCCGGCGGTGTCACGCACCTCCAGCGCGACAGTGTCCTCCTCGACGGAACCGAAGTTGCCGCCCTTGGTAGCGTCCTCCAGCCACAGCGCTACCTTTCCCGGCACCGGGAATGGCACGACGACGATGCCGGAGGCACTGCCATCGACATTCATCAGTTCAGTGGGCTGCTCCAGCGTCAGCAGCTCGCGGCGGACGAACTGCGGGTTCAGCACGTTGAAGATCTTGTTGTCGGCCAACACGCCCTGCACGCGGCGGGTGCCGTAGACGGTCAGCGGCTGCGACTCGCGCAGCGTGATGAGCCCGGTGACATGATCGACGTCGGCGTTGGTCAGCACCGCGCCCTGGATCGGGCTGTGGCGCAGGCCCTGCTTCGGATGCAGGATGGCGTTGTCGTTGATCTGTTGGCGCAGATCGGGCGAGGCATTGAACAGGAACCAGCGCTCGCCATCATTGCTGACGGCGATCGAGGACTGCGTGCGAGCGCGGGCATTGGCTGCCCCGTCACGCGCCCGACGGCTGTTGGGGTGATTGCAGTTCCACTGCGGAAAGCCGCCGCCCGCTGCCGAACCCAATACGTGAATCCTCATCGCTGTCCTTGGTCGTGTTCGAAGGTAATCGCAGAGTCTGCCACAGTTCCGATGTGATCCAGCCCTGTGCAGGTGGCTTAAAGTGGTTCCACCGACACAGGGCTGGCTCGGAAATCAATGCGGGGGCGCCTTGCGGATCCCCCGTCGGCAGCCGATTAACGGTTGCTGATGTACATCGTCACTTCGAAGCCGAAACGGACATCGGCGAATGCGGGGGTTTCCCAGCTCATGACATTACCTCCAGGTCACTTTGTTGATCGTAAGGAGCCCTTGGGCTCCACCGGTTGCCGCGGCTGGGACTCGAGGTTTCCCGGCAGCGGCATCAGGGCTAGAGCAGGGCGCGTGCCACGCTGGACCAAGTCTAAAATGATCGAGCAACCGGCGACCAATAGCTAATCATTAACAACAAGTTACCGATGTTCACAGCGATGGCGACGTTACCAGGGTCACCGCCCATCCGGGCGTTGACGGCGTTGCGGCTGGTTGCTGTGGTACACGAAGCTGGTTGCTGTAAACCACCGAAGACCAGCCCCTTTGTGCTAATTTGCGCCGCCATGGCCGAACATATCCTGATGCTCACCGGCAAGCTCGCGGAGAAGAGCCTGAGGCGGGTGATGGAGTCCCTCGCACCGGCCGAATTCACTTATGAGATCGCCAACATCGGCGTGTCGGTGGCGGCGCTGATGACCACCGACATGATCGTCCGTCGGCTGAAGGATGCCCGCGGCGCCAGCCGCATCCTGGTGCCGGGCCTGTGCACCGGCGATGTCGACGCCGCCAGCAGCAGCCTGGGCATTCCAGTGGTGCGCGGCCCGATTGATCTGAAGGACCTGCCGGCGTTCTTCGGCCGCGGCGCCCGCAAGGCCGATCTCAGTCGCCACGACATGCAGATCTTCGCCGAGATCACCGATGCGCCGCGTATCGGCATCGAGGCCATCCTGGCGCGGGCCGCGGAACACCGTCGCGATGGCGCCGATGTGATCGATCTCGGCTGCCTGCCGGCGACGCCGTTCCCGCACCTCGAGGAGTCGGTTCAGGCGCTGGTCGCCGCCGGCTACCAGGTCAGCATCGACTCGGTGGAGCCGGAGGAACTGCGCCGCGGCGGCAGGGCCGGCGCCCACTACCTGCTGAGCCTGAAGGAGAGCACGCTGGCGATCGCCGATGAGGTGGCATCGACGCCCATCCTGATCCCCGAGAGTCCAGCCGAGTTCGATTCGCTCTACCGGGCGATGGATCAGCTGATCGCGCGTGGCCGTCGCTTCATTGCCGACAGCATCCTCGATCCGATCCACTTCGGCTTCACCGATTCGATCGTTCGCTATCACGCGCTGCGACAGCGCTATCCGGATGTCGAGATCATGATGGGTGTCGGCAACCTGACCGAGCTCACCGAGGCCGACACCACCGGCCTGAACGCGCTGCTGCTCGGGATCATGTCCGAACTGCACATCACCCACCTGCTGACCACCCAGGTCAGCCCGCATGCCAGCGCCTGCGTGCGCGAGATCGATCGCGGCCGGCGGCTGATGTTCGCCGCCCGCGAGGACAACAGCCTGCCGAAGGGCTACGATGCCGGCCTCATCATCGGCCACGAGCGCAAGCCATTTCCCTATTCCACCGAGGAGATCCGCGAGACCGCGGCAATGGTGCGCGACCCGAGCTACCGGGTCCAGGTAAATGCCGATGGCATCCACGTCTATAATCGCGACGAACGCGTGCTCGGTGGGGATCCATTCAAGATCTTTCCGGAGCTCGGCCTGCTGCAGCAGGATGCGCCGCATGCGTTCTACATGGGTGTGGAACTCGGTCGCGCGCAGATCGCCTGGCAGCTCGGCAAGCGCTACACGCAGGACGAGGAACTTAACTGGGGCTGCGCGGTGCCACCGGAGCGGCGCGGCGAGCAGACCGATCTTCATGCCTACAAGGGCGAGGGTGCGACGCTGCAGCAGCGCAAGAAGCGGGAAGAGCAATGATCTACGAGACCGTGGTGGTGACCCAGGATCGCGATGGCAACGCCAACATCGCTCCGCTCGGCGTGCGCGAGGAGGGCGAGTTGCTGGTGCTGGCGCCGTTCCGGCCGTCGACGACGCTGCAGAACCTGCAGCTGACCGGCGAGGTGGTCGTCAACATGACCGATGACGTCGCGGTGATCGCCGGCTGCCTCACCGACCGCAAGGACTGGCCGCTGGTACCGGCGGTGCAGATCAACGGTTCGCGGCTGCCGCAGGCACTGTCGCATGTGGAATGCCGTGTCGAGCGGATCGAAGAGGACGAGAAGCGGCCGCGTTTCTACTGTCGCCGCGTCTTCGAGCAGACCCATGCGCCGTTCAAGGGCTTTAATCGCGCCCAGGCCGCGGTGCTGGAGATGGCGATCCTCGTCAGCCGGCTGCACATGCTGCCGGCGGAGAAGATCGATCGCGAGATCGAATACCTGCAGATCGCCATCGACAAGACCGCCGGCGAGCGCGAGCGCATGGCCTGGGGCTGGCTGCAGGAGCGCGTCGCCGCGCATCGTAAACAGATCCATGCCGGCAGCGGGAGCATTGCGTGACCGCGTTGCTCGCCAGCGTGCGATCGATCGAGGAGGCACAGCTGGCCGAGGCCGGTGGTGCCGACATAATCGATCTGAAGGAGCCGCAGCATGGCGCCCTGGGCGCGGTGGCGCCGGCGGTCACGGCCGCGGTGACCGACTGGATCGATGGGCGAACGCCGGTCAGTGCGACGGTCGGCGACCTTTTCGAATCGGCCGCGATCGTCAAGGCCGTCGTGTCCATGGCGTCGCACGACGTCGATATCGTCAAGGTCGGGTTGTTCGAGCACGGACAGCGCGCCCGCCTCCTCGAAGCGCTGCGACCGCTGGCGCAAGACGGTATTCGACTCGTGGCGGTGCTGTTCGCCGATCGCGTCTCGGCGTCTGAATTGACTGAGGTCGGTGACATCGCCGACGCCGGCCTGTTTGGCGCGATGATCGACACTGCCGGCAAGCAGGCCGCCGGTCTTCGCGGAGAGCAGTCGATGACGGTGCTGAGGGACTTCGTGAACAGCTGCCGGCGCGTTGGGTTGCGCAGCGGTCTGGCGGGCAGCCTGCGAGTCGAGGACATCGATGCATTGCTGCCGCTGGCACCGGATTACCTCGGCTTCCGTGGCGCCCTGTGCGCGAATGGCGAGCGTGGCGCTGGCCTGGATGCCGCCCGCCTGCGTATCGTCCGTGCCGCCATTCCGAGAACAGCGGCCACTGCATTGAAGCTGCAGCGTGCTGAGTTGATCAAACAGATGGTGTAGCAGCGAGCGCAGCTCTCGAAGATGTTGTGCGGGGATGTTCGCGAGCTGCGCTCGCTCCTACAGGTCATTAGTTAATTTTGGCATCTGCGGAGGTAGTGATGGCACAGTGGCGAAAGAAGTCGGGCAATGAGGTGTACGCAGCGGAGGAGATCGAGGCACGCCTGAAGGAGGAACTGCCGAAGTGGTTCCTCGAGGATGGCTGGATCCGCCGCAAGTACAAGACCAGCGGCTGGAAGGGCACCCTGATGGTCGTCAACACCGTCGGCCATCTGGCAGAGGCGGCGTGGCATCATCCGGACCTGACCGTCTCCTATGCGTTCGTGATCGTCAAGCTCATCAACCACGAGGCCAAGGGCATCACCGACAAGGATTTCCAGCTGGCGAAGAAGATCGAGGAAGTGATCATGTGGCAGCCGGGCGCGGAGGAGGGCAGCGCGCTGCCGGGCACGCCAGACGATCCGCGCTTCAAGTACATGAAGTACGACTGAGCAGCCAGGGACGCCCTGCGATCATGCAGAGCTTCGCGTGAAACAAGGAGGTGTCGCCGAAATCCATGCTTCCCGGCACCCGTGTCCAGAGAGGTCCGGCAGGGACCTGTTCGGCGCCTGACTAGTCGCGGCGCCAGCGGCGCAGTGCCGCAATCATTGCCGCCAGTGCCGAGGCCAGCAGGCCAGCGGCAGGGGGAACCGGAACCGCCGCAACGGCCCGGGTCTGCGCCTGCCAGTACGAAGGCAGCTGGTCCCATGGATTTTCGCCGCTGTCATCGGTGACATAAAGGTAACCGGCATTGCGCTGCGCGCCCAGCGCGACGAACTGTTGCATTCTTGTGGCACTGGCGACACCGTAAATCAGGTGGGCGAAGCGATCTGCCGCATAGTCATTCACCCATGGGTCGGGTTGATAAGACTCGTATCCGGCGCTGTTCTCAAAGGTCACCAGCGTGTCGGCGACCTGCAGGTAGGCCTCCAGCGTGCTGGTGCCGGCGTTGCCGATGATCTGGTATCCGCCGTTCGACGCCTTGATGTAGTCGTGCAGGTCCTGGTAGTAGCCCAACTGCGTGTCGAGGTTCGACATCTCGTCGAGGAAGATCCCGTCGAGGTCATAGAAGTCGCGGTATAGATCGATGTCAGCCTTCACCGTCGCCGCATCGCGGCTGCCGTAGCCAGTCGAGACATAACCGATGACGCGTCCACCCGCACTGCGCAGGTTGGCAATGGCGGCGACGTAGTTGGGGTCCCGACTGCTCCCGGGTCCGCTGGCCGGATTGAGGATGGCGGTGATCGCCACGCCGGAGGCGCTGGCACCGAGGGCCTGCCATGGATCGAGCGCACCGGCGGCGGGGTCGGGGTAGAAGTAGGCGGGGATCAGTATCTGCATGGCGAATGCGCTCTGGCAGGAAGACAGCGCGGCAAGCAGCGCGAGGCGACGGATCAGGCGGGACGTTGGCATCGGGGGGCGTAACTCGGGAACAGTGCTCAATATTGCAGCGCCACCGCCTCCATCGCAATGCCCGAGATAGTCAGTTCCATCGCCTTTCCACGGACCAGCGCTGCCGGCGGGATCAGTGCATAGGCGTCGGCAGTAATCAGCACCTCGCCGGACTCGGCAATGTCCTCGCCGAGCTTGGAGGCACGATTGACCGGATGGCCAAACAGGTCGCGACCGTTCAGCACCAGGATGCGTCCATGATCGATGCCGCAACCGATGCGGATGTCGAGTTCATCGACGGTGATCAGATTCGAGGCGGCAAATGCATGGTTCAGGGTGATGGCCGCTCGTGCTGCCTGCGTCGGTTCCGGAAACACCGCAAAACAGTTGTCGGCCTCGAACTTGATCACCCTGCCGTCATGGCTTTCGACAATTGGAACCGCAGTCAGCTGCATGCGGCGGATCATCGACAGGTAGTGGATGATGCCGTGGCGTTGCGACAGCAGCGAGAACCCTGACATGTCCAGTACCAGCACCGATGCCTCATTGCCGAACTGCGACCAGATCTGCCTTTCGATGGCCTGCTTGCCAGCGGTCGTATCGGCGCGGCTGTAGGCGATGAGCAGGTCCTCGAAACCGCTGTCGCCCCCTAGACGCATGTGCCGGCAGCCATCATGTGTTGACCAGCCCCTGGCGACGCGCCTCGTTGACCGCCTGGGTGCGGTTGACGACGTGCAGGGCCTTGAAGATTGCGGTTACATGGGTACGGACCGTGCCGTCTGCCATCGCCAGTCTGCGGGCAATGTCCTTGTTCGACATGCCGGTGGCGAGCAGTCCCAGTACATCGAGCTGGCGACGGGTCATGATCTCATTGGCCGGCGCCACCTGTGCTCGCGCAGGAGCGAGGTCGGCGGCCGTGTGCAACATGTTCGGGGGAAGGTACAAGCCACCTGAGAGCACCAGTCGCAGCGCTGGCAGCATGACCTGCGAGGTCGAGGCCTTGGTGATGTAGCCGCGTGCGCCAGCCTGCAGGGCAGCCCGGATGTCGGCCTCCTCCTCGGAGCCGGAGAGGATCACCACCGGTGTGTCCGGCAGCTCGGCACGCAAGGTGGTCAACGTTGTCATGCCGCTGCCAATGGCGAGCTTGAGGTCCAGCAGGATCAGCGACAGATCGGGATGTTCGCGTGCGATGCGCAGTGCGCCGGGTTCGTCAGCGGCCTGCAGCAACGAGGCCGTTTCAGCCAGCCGCTCCAGCACGTGCACGATGCCCTCCCTGAAGAGGGCATGATCATCGACGACTAGGATCTTCATACCCGCATCAACGGCTGCTGGGCGCCTGACTTTAGGTGGATGGTCCGAAGCTCAGTGTACACCGAGTCGGAGACGGGGCATTTTGTAGACGGCGCCGCAATGGCGCACGGCATTGGCCGATTACCTCTAGGATAAACACCTAAGTCATTGTTCCTACTCACGCTGTCCGATTGTTCAACCCTTGAAAGGTACGGAACATGCACAGTTGAAGGGCCCCGGAAGAAAAGTGGTCGGCGGCGGGCAAGGGGATCAACTGCTGCGCGGCACGGTCAACTGGCATGGAGGCCGGGGACCGGGCGTGGCGCTTGCCGAATTCGAGGGGACAGGTACGGCCGGTTCGCCGATCACCAAGCACCCATCAACGGACCTGAGACTGGAATTCGCCGGAAGGATTTCGGCGTGTACAGCAGGGACGCTTCCTTTTGGTCGGGAAGCACATTGAATTCGCTATGCCGGTTTGCGCCGGCGCGGCGCCGCGCCAGGAAGCTTCCACCGTCCCGAACGCCCGCCAGACTTCTCCAGCAGCCGCACTCCCTCGATCACCATGCCGCGATCGACGGCCTTGCACATGTCATAAATCGTCAGCAAGGCTGCCTGCACGGCGGTCAGTGCCTCCATCTCGACGCCGGTCTTGCCGTCCGTCTCCGCGGTGACAATGCAATGCACGCCGCTGGGCCTGGAGATCGCCAGCAGTTCCACGGCCACCCGTGTCAGCGCCAGCGGGTGGCACAGCGGGATGATCTCGGCAGTCTTCTTCGCCGCCATGATGCCGGCGATCCGCGCCACGGCGAGCGTGTCACCTTTTTTGCCACCACCGCTGCGGATCAGCGCCAGAGTTGCCGGTAGCATGCGGATCCTGCCCTCGGCAACGGCGATGCGGTGGGTGACGGCCTTGTCGGCGACGTTGACCATGTGGGCCTCGCCTCTGGTATCGAGGTGAGTCAGGCGTTTGCGAGTGGCCATTCGGATCGGGCACCTGTTTGCGTTGCGCGCCCGGCGGGCGGCCGGGTGGCATTGTCCGTATAATTGTCGTTGCTGACAATTTTCCAGCCGTTTCAATGCACGAGGTTCGCCGCGCGATGAGTGTCCGGGTCAAGTTGCTGGCAAGTCTTGCCGACCGCTTCGGGGTGCAGGAGGTCACGCTCGAACATGTGCCGTCGATGACGGTGCTTTCCGCATGGGAGCGCGCCACCAGCCATGCGCCGCTGCAGGTCAATACCCTGGCAGCGGTCAACTTCGAGTACGCGCCGGTGCAGGCCGAAGTGCGCGACGGGGATGAGGTTGCCTTCTTCCCGCCGGTCACCGGGGGCTGACCACGATGCGCATCGAGATCACCGCCAAGGCGCTCGACCCGTGGGCGGCCGTCCAGGCCTTCCAGCAGCAGGCCTTCCCGCGTCCCGGTCGATTCGGTGCCACCGCGATGTTCATCGGCACGATGCGTGACTTCAACGAAGGCGACAGCGTCCGCGGCATGACCCTAGAGCACTACCCCGGCATGACCGAGCGCCACCTGCAACGGATCGCCGATGAGGCCAGCAGGCGGTTTCCGCTCGACGAGGTTTTGATCATCCACCGTGTCGGCAGGATCGAACCGGGCGATCCGATCGTTGTCGTCGCCATCTGGTCCGCCCATCGTGCGGCAGCATTCGATGGCTGTCGGTTCATCATGGAAGACCTGAAGGCGAGGGCGCCATTCTGGAAGAAGGAACTGCTCGACAGTGGCCCCCGCTGGGTGGAGAAGAATACCCCCGGATGATCATCAAACCATCGCCGATGCCGGGTAACGGCGCGGCATGAACGCCGGATCACGGTGGCGGCGGTTGTCACAGGGTGTGCTGGCGATCCGGAACTTCCGGCTGTTCATCGCCTCGCGGTTCGTCGCCAACATCGCCATCCAGATGCAGGGTGTTGCAGTCGGCTGGCAGGTCTACAGCCAGACCGGCGATGTGCTGGACCTGGGCATGGTGGGGCTAGCGCAGTTCCTGCCGTTCGTCGCGCTGGTGTTGTTTGCCGGCCAGGTGGCCGATCGCCACGATCGGCGCCTGATCCTCGCCATCTGCTTCATCGTTGAACTGCTGTGCGCAGTGATGCTGATGCTCTACAGCCTGTCCGGGGCGCGCGAGGTGTGGCCGGTGTTCGCGATCCTGGCGTTGTTTGGCGCCGCACGCGCCTTTGCGATGCCCTGCGGCCAGGCGATGGTGATCAACCTGGTGCCGGCGGACCAGTTCAGCCGTGCGGTCGCGATCAGTTCCTCGACCTTTCATCTCGCGGTGGTCATCGGGCCGGTGGTGGGCGGCGCGCTTTACCTGGCCGGGCCGACGGCGGTGTATGCGCTGGTGGCAGTGCTGCTCGGCCTGGGCGCCGCCTGCACGCTGATGATTCGAATGCCGGCGCGTGCGGTGGCAGCGAAGGAGCCGTATTCGCTGATGGCCCTGGTCGAGGGCCTGAGGTTCGTGCGCTCGCGGCCGGAAGTGATGGGGGCGCTGACACTGGATCTGTTCGCGGTGCTGTTTGGCGGCGCAACGGCGATGCTGCCCGCTTATGCGCGCGATGTTCTGCATATCGGTCCGGTTGGCCTGGGGGCGCTGCGGATGGCACCGGCGGTCGGTGCGTCGATTGTCTCGATTGTGCTGGCGCTTCGTCCGATTGGCAGCAACGTCGGGCGCTGGATGTTCGGTGGCGTCGCCGTCTACGGGGTCATGACCATCGTCTTCGGTTTATCGACGAATCTGCTGCTGTCATTCGTGGCGATGCTGCTGATGGGCGCTGGTGACATGGTCAGCGTCTATGTGAGGCACATGCTGGTGCAGGTATCGACGCCGGATGCGATCCGCGGCCGCGTCAGTGCGGTGAACGCGGTATTCATCGGTGCCTCCAATGAACTGGGCGAATTCGAATCGGGCGTAACCGCGCGCTGGTTCGGCCTGATCCCCTCGGTGGTGATCGGCGGGGTGCTGACGCTGGTCGTCACCGCCATCGGCATGATGTCGTTCCCGACACTGCGGCGAATGGACCGCTTTCCGCCACATGCCGCCAGCGATGGGCGCAGCTGACAGACTGCAGGTCGGCATCCATCGAGCAGGACAGCGCCAGATGGACGGAGACTGACGATGATCGCATCTGTGCCGACACGAGCGGGAATCCCGCAGGCGATCGCTTTCCAGCATCCTGGGGGAATTCGAGGGTAAACGTGTTCAGATCTGCGTTGATCGAAACTCGGCCATCAGAAGTTCGAAGACCTGTTGTGGCTGCTCCTCGTGGGCGAGATGGCCCAGTCCGCGCAGCAGCACCTGCCGTGCTGACGGCAGCATTGCCAGCACCCGTGCGGCCTCGCTTGGCGGGATTGTGCGATCGGCATCGCCGGTCAGCAGCAGTAGCGGCGGCGCCAGTCGCGGCAAATCGCGCTGCAGAGTCTCGAGGTCCCAGTTGGCCATCATCGCCAGGCCGGCGGCGGCATGCCCGGGGTTGCTGATCAGCCGCCAGTAGAGATCGATGCCGCGCGCATCGATGCGTGAGCCGGTGCCGGCCATCATCCGCTCGACGGCGGCACGGTCGCGCGCCGCCCACGCGAACAAGCGAGGGACCATCGAACTGACGGACAGTATCCGTGCGATCGGCAGGAACAGCGTGCCGGCAAGACCGGAGAGCGGAAGCAGCGCCGGATTGATGCCGACGATGCTGCGCGGAGCGATCAGTCCATCGAGGCACATTCGCGCCAGTATTGCCGCGCCTGCGGAATGACCGACGCTGTACGTTGGTTCGAGCCGGCACTCGCGCAGCAGTCCAGCGATGCCGGCGGCCATGCCCGGCAGCGTGTAGTGCTGTGCGGTGGCGGCAGCGGTGAAGCCATGGCCCGGCAGGTCCGGGGCGAATACCGTGAAATGTTTTGCCAGCAATGGCGCCAGTGCCCGCCAGGAATGGGTTGCCGCACCGGTGCCGTGGATCAGCAGCAACACCGGCCCGCTGCCCATCTGTTGCACATGCCAGCGCAGCCCTTCGGCGACGACAAAGCGACTGGCCTCTCGATTCGGCCAGTCGCTGCCAGCGCTTTCCCAGTTCAGTCGATCAACCATGCAGGTGCTGCCTGGCCACTCGGCAGCGGCGGCGATGGCTGGTCACAGCCGGCGTGTCGTGGATACTAAGCGTGTTCATCATTGGTCGAACCTGTCCTGGCAGGCGGTGGCTTCGCGGTTGACGAAGCGCCGATGCAATGGCACTGTGAACAGCAATGCTACACTGCGTTGCCGGTCCACCGAATAATAACAACAGCTGATTGACTGCCGCATGACTCCTTTCCCGATCCGTCCCGATTTGCATTGACGTAACGCAACCCCTCGCACTCGGAATCACTATCGATGGCCACGCCATTTCCATTCTCAGCGATTGTCGGACAGGAAGAGATGAAGCAGGCGCTGCTGATCGCCGCGGTCGACGCCTCGGTCGGCGGCGTGCTGGTGTTCGGTGATCGCGGCACCGGCAAGTCGACGGCAGTGCGTGCACTTGCCGCGCTGCTGCCGAAGATCACCGTCGTCAGCGGCTGCGCCTATGGCTGTGACCCTGCCAGCGAGCAGTTGTGCACGGAATGCCGCGCCCGCAAGCTCAAGCAGCGCGGCAGGTTCAAGACCAGCGAGGTGCCGGTGCCGGTGGTCGATCTGCCGCTCGGTGCCACCGAGGATCGCGTGGTCGGTGCGCTCGATCTCGAACGGGCGCTGACCCACGGCGAGAAGGCGTTCGAGCCGGGCCTGCTGGCGCGCGCGCATCGCGGCTTCCTTTACATCGACGAGGCGAACCTGCTCGAGGACCATCTCGTTGACCTGCTGCTGGACGTCGCCGCGTCAGGCGAGAACGTCGTCGAGCGCGAGGGGCTGAGCATCCGCCATCCGGCGCGCTTCGTGCTGATCGGCAGCGGCAACCCGGAGGAGGGTGAACTGCGGCCGCAACTGCTGGATCGATTCGGTTTGTCAGTGGAGGTCAGCACACCGCAGGACCTGCAGGCGCGGATCACCGTGATACGCCGGCGAGACGAGTTCGAGCGTGATCAGGCGGCGTTCACTGCCCAGTGGCGCAAGCAGGAGGATGCCATCCGCAAGCAGATCCTCGGCGGTCGCGAGCGCATCGCTTCAATCAAGGTCCCCGACCCGACGCTCGAGCGCACCGCGCAGCTCTGCATGCGCCTGGGTACCGACGGGCTGCGCGGCGAGTTGACGGTGATCCGCGCCGCGCGCGCACTCGCCAGTCTCGAGGGCGACAAGGTCGTGACCAACGAGCATGTGCGGCGCGTGGCACCGTCGGCATTGCGGCACCGACTGCGCCGCAATCCGCTCGACGAGGCCGGATCCGGTGTCCGCGTGCAGCGCGCAATCGAGGAATTGTGGGCGGCGTGAAGCACGCCGGGCGATCTGACTGCCGGCGTCCGCGGCGATGAGCGAGTCGACTCAGTCGCCCGGCACCTGGCAGGATGCAGTCGTCGCCGCCGCGCTGTTCGCCGTCGACCCGATCCAGTCGGTCGGCGTCGTGGTCCGCGCCCATGCCGGACCGGTGCGCACGCGCTGGATGGATCTTCTTCTCGAACTCCTCCCCGCTGATACACCGATGCGCCGGGTGCCGGTACAGGTCGGCGATGACCGGCTGCTGGGCGGCATCGATCTGACCGCAACCCTGCGTGCCGGCCGACCGGTGGCCGAGCGCGGTCTGTTGGCCGAGGCCGACGGCGGGCTTATCGTGCTGCCGATGGCCGAGCGTATCAGCGGTGGGGTTGCCGCCCGCATCAGCGCGGTGCTGGATACGCAGGAGGTCGTGCTCGAGCGCGATGGGCTTGGGTTGCGCACGCCGGCGCGGTTCGGCGTGCTGCTCCTTGATGAGGGCGTCAGCGACGACGAGCAGCCGCCCGCGGCGCTGCTGGACAGGCTGAGCTTCCGCATCGATCTCGGCATGGTCGGGATCCGTGAGACCGGCGAGGCATTGCATCAGCGGGCGGACGTGATCGCTGCGCGCAGATTGCTGCCATCGGTCAGCTTTGGCGATGAGGCGGTGGAGACGCTGTGCGCGGTGGCCGATGCGCTCGGCATTGCCTCGGTGCGCGCACCGTTGCTCGCGTTGCGCACCGCCAGGGCTGCCGCGGCACTCGATGGTCGTGAACGGATAGCCGAAGATGACCTGATCCTCGCCACCCGTCTGGTGCTGATGCCGCGCGCGACCCGGCTGCCGGTGCAGCCAGCCACCGAAGAACCACCACCGCCGCCTCCACCGCAGGAGGAGTCGGCTGGCGCCGAGGATCAGTCCGATACGGTCATCGATGGTCCGCTGGCCGAGCAGGTGATCGCGGCGGCACAGGCGGTGATGCCGGCGGAGATGCTGGCGCGGCTGGCGCAGGGCATCGCGCGCCGATCCGCACCGCGCTCGCACGGCAGCTCCGGGCAATCGCAGCAGTCCACGCAGCGTGGCAGGCCGATCGGTGCGCGCCGTGGCGTGCCACAGGCCGGTAGTCGCATCAACGTCATCGAGACGCTGCGCGCGGCCGCGCCCTGGCAGCCGATCCGTCGGCGCGAGGCCGCAGTACGCCAGCGGCACCGGGCTGCCGGCTTCCGGCTGCACATCCGGCAGGACGATCTGCGGGTGACGCGCTATCGTCAGCGCACCCAGACCACCGCAATCTTTGCCGTCGATGCCTCAGGGTCCTCGGCGCTGCATCGACTGGCCGAGGCCAAGGGAGCGGTCGAGCTGCTGCTCGCCGACTGCTACGTCAGGCGCGACCAGGTGGCCCTGGTGGCATTTCGTGGCCAGGGTGCCGAACTGCTGCTGCCGCCAACGCGATCGCTGGTGCGTGCCAAGCGCAGCCTCGCGGCGCTGCCCGGCGGCGGCGGCACGCCGCTGGCCGCTGGCATCAACACCGCCTTCGCGCTGGCCGAGAGTGTGCGCGGGCGCGGGCAGACGCCGCTGCTGATCGTGCTCACCGATGGCCGCGCCAATGTCGCGCTCGACCCGACTGCTGGACGGGCGGCGGCCGAGGCCGATGCGATGGCCGCGGCACGGCGGGTGCGCGAGGCCGGCGTGTCCGCGCTGATGGTCGACACCTCACCGCGTCCGAATCCGCAGGCCGCCGCGGTTGCCGCAGCGATGAACGCACGCTACCTCCCGTTGCCGCATGCCGATGCGGCACAGATCTCCCGCGCAATACTCGCCAGCACTGGCTGAGTTCGGCGTCGCTGGCTGTTGCAGCGGTCTCGACGGCCTCACATGGTGGGCGGCTGCCCTGACGGTGGTGGCCGCGGGTTTGCTGCAGCCGCCCCCGTGTCGATGCAATTGCCACTACCAAAGTCAGCGGCGTCGGATTACCATGGTGTCAATCTGGCGTGACAACAGAAAGAGACCAGCCATGTTGACAGCGACTGCCCGCAGTCCCCGTATCCAGCAGGCGGCCGATCGGCGGCCGCACGCGGTGGTGATCGGCAGCGGCTTCGGCGGACTGGCGGCGGCAGTACGACTCGGCGCCAAGGGCTACCGGGTAACGGTGCTTGAGAAGCTCGACGCACCGGGCGGTCGTGCCTATGTCTACCGTCAGGATGGCTTCACCTTCGATGCCGGTCCGACGATCGTCACCGCACCATTCCTTTTCGAGGAGCTGTGGGCGCTTTGCGGGCGCCGCCTCCAGGATGACATCGAACTGCGGGCGATGGACCCCTTCTATCGTGTCCGCTTCGACGACGGCCAGACCTTCAGTTATTCGGACAACCCCGAGGCGATGCGCGCCGAGGTGGCGCGCTTCTGCCCGAAGGACGTTGATGGCTTCGAGCGCCTGATGCAGGCCAGCGAGGCCATCTTCCGAGTCGGTTTCGAACAGCTCGGCCACGTGCCGTTCGGTTCCTGGACCGACATGCTCAAGGCCGTGCCGGATCTGATCCGGCTGCAGAGCTACCGCAGCGTCTACAGTCTGGTCTCCAAGTACATCAGTGATCCGCGCCTGCGCGTGGTGCTGAGCTTCCATCCGCTGCTGGTGGGTGGCAATCCCTTCACCGTCACCTCGGTCTACAGCCTGATTGCCTTTCTCGAGCGCAACTGGGGCGTGCATTTCGTCATGGGCGGCACCGGCAGGCTGGTGACCGGCCTGGTCGATCTGATCGAGGGGCAGGGCGGCAGTGTGCAATGCGGGGTCGAGGTGGCCGGCATCACCGTCAGCGGCCGCAAGGCAACCGGTGTGCGGTTGGCATCGGGGGTCGAGATCCCGGCCGAGGTGGTGGTCTCCAATGCCGATTCGGCATGGACCTATCGCTACCTGCTGCCAGCGTCGGTGCGCCGCCGCTGGACCGACAAGCGCATCGAGAAGTCACGCTACTCGATGGGACTGTTCGTGTGGTACTTCGGCACCCGCCGCCAGTATCCGGATGTCGCCCACCACACGATCATGCTCGGTCCGCGCTACAAGGAACTGCTGCACGACATATTTGAACGCAAGGTGCTGTCGGCGGATTTCAGCCTGTACCTGCACCGGCCGACGGCGACCGATCCGAGCCTGGCACCGCCGGGCTGCGACGCCTTCTACGTGCTGTCACCGGTTCCGCATCTTGGCGGCGACACTGACTGGCGACAGCAGGCAGAACCCTATCGACAGTCGATTTGCCGTGCACTCAGTGATTCGCTGCTGCCGAACCTCGAGAACGAAGTGGTCAGCTCGCGAATGCTGACGCCGCAGGATTTCCAGGACCGCCTGTCATCGTTCCGCGGTGCGGCGTTCGGGCTGGAGCCGGTGCTGACACAAAGTGCCTGGTTCCGGCCACACAATGAAAGTGAGGAGGTCGAACGACTGTATCTCGTCGGTGCCGGCACCCATCCGGGTGCGGGGCTGCCGGGCGTGCTTTCCTCGGCCAGGATACTCGACTCAGTGGTACCGGATGCTGCCCATGTGGTCTGACGACAAACATGCACGACCCGAGGATCTTGCCGCCTGCCAGGCGCTGTTGCGCGGTGGATCCAGATCCTTCTACGCCGCCGCTCACTTCCTGCCGGCTGCCATCCGCCATCCGGCCACTGCGCTCTATGCATTCTGCCGGCTCGCCGATGACGCGATGGACAAGGACTGCAGCGGCAACGCCGGGCTGGCAATGCTCGAGGAGCGCCTTGATCACATCTATTCCAATCATCCGCATCCGGAGCCAGCGGATCGTGCATTGGCAGACGTGGTCACCGACTATCACATTCCGCGGTCGCTGCTCGATGCGCTGCTGGAGGGCTTCGCATGGGATTGCGAGGCTCGCCAGTACGAAACCTTTTCCGAACTGCTCGACTACTGCGCGCGCGTGGCCGGCACGGTTGGCGCAATGATGGCGATGCTGATGAATGTACGCGCGCCAGCGCAGTTCGCGTGCGCCTGCGACATGGGTGTGGCGATGCAGCTGACGAACATCTGCCGCGATGTCGGCGAGGACGCCGCGAATGGGCGCCTGTACCTGCCGAAACAGTGGATGCGCGAAGCGGGCATCGATCCGCAGGCCTGGCTGGCCAATCCCGTCTTCGACGCGCCGCTTGGCTCGGTGGTGCAGCGATTGCTGACGGTGGCCGACGAGCTGTACCAGCGCGCCGGGGTGGGCGTGGATCGGCTGCCGATGCGCTGCCGGCCCGGCATGCATGCCGCGCGCATGCTGTACCAGAAGATCGGTCACCAGGTTCGCCGGCAGGGGCTCGATTCGGTCTCGCGACGGGCGGTGGTCCCTGCCACCCGCAAGCTCTCGACGCTGTTCGATGCAATGCTGCGCGCCGCCTGGACTGTTCCTGCGACGAACACTGGGCCGCAGCTGTCGGAGACGATGTTCCTGGTCGAGTCGGCCAGCAGCGCCGCGGCACGGCGGCCGGTACAGCCGCCGTGGTGGGATCTACAGGCGCGATTCCTGCGGGTGATTGACCTGTTCGAGCGGCTCGAGCGAGTCGATCGCGGTCTCGGTACCGAGATCGCCGGGTCCTGAGACCGGCACGACCAGCGTGGAGGGAAAAACGCTGGCGCTGCTGGAGATGCTGATCGTCTTCGGATTCGCACTCGGCTGGGGCGTGCTCGAACTGGTTGCGCTGCGACTGGACAGGAAGCGCGAGGCTGAGCGCGAGCAGCAGGAATCAACCAAGCAGGCTTCTCAGCAGTAACCCGTCATCCCGGCAGCTTGCAACCGGTGACTCGCGGCGGATCTCCCGCATGGCCGGCTCACCCACCAGACGCGCCGCTGGAATTCAGAATGGACGACGCGGCATCCGGAACGGCAGCATCCACTGCACCCATCGTGAATCGAAACGTTGCAGTGACAGACTCTCGTGCACCGACACCACCTTCTCTCCCAGCAGTTCCGTCTCCACCAGCGAGCGCGCGTAGAACGGCGTGTCCTCGAGCGTGCGTTGCACGCGGGCCTGTCCCTGTTCGCAGCGCGTGCGACGATCGATCCGCCAACCGGTGCCAGGCAGCACGCTCAATGGTGGCAAGGAGAAGGGTGACACCCGACCACTATGGTCCACGCGCAGCGCTAGCGAACGAAGGTTGCCCTCGAGGTCGGTGACATCGTAAAGGATCGCGGTGGCGTCATCCTTCAGGCCGGCGCGCGACCAGTGCCAGCCGTCGAACGACTGCTCCAGCGGGCATTGCCCGAAGTTTGAATCCATGTAACCGCTGCCCGACCAGACCATCCCCGGCCGGTCGAACTCGACCTCGAAGCGGGCGTGCGGCGCGATCGGCCACCAGCGATGCCGGCCGGCATCATCCAGCGCAAAGGACTGCCTGTTCATCCGCTGTGGCTGCACGTGCACTCGGCCGCGCAGACGACCGGGCAGCGGCACAGTGATCTCGTCGATCGTGAAATCGAGCGCCTGTCCATCCCAGCGTACTCGGCTCGGGCCAACCTTCAGGCTGCGCTCACTGCGTTCGATCGCGCCGCGCCCGCGTTCGGTCATCGCCCAGTGCTTGCTGCGCGGGCCGTATAGAGCAACATTCAGTGCGCAGTAGTTCAGCGGATCAGCCGGGCCACGGCGCCGCGCGCTCGCGTAGTAGGGCGAGAACACGCTGCCAAGCATCGCGATCAGAGTGATGCCGCTGTGGCCGTCATCACTGACCGCGTCCGCGTACCACCAGACATAGCCGTTGTCGACCAGCGGCTCATCGAATCGCAGTGAATGCGACCAGGCATCCTCGCGTGTGTCGATCAGAGCGGCGTTGGTATCCAGATTGGCTTCCAAGGGGATCTTCTCACTGCCTGGCTGTTCGTCGGCGCCCGTTCAGTGCGTCGAGTACGCTGGCGGTGGCGAGCCGCCCGGAAAGTGCAGCCATCGGCACGCCGGCGCCGGGATGGGTGCTGCCGCCGGCGAAGAACAGGCCGGGCACGCGGCCGACAGCCGTCGGCCGGTTGAAGCAGGACTTCCAGCCATGCGAGGCCTGTCCGTACAACGCGCCGCGGTCGCAGGGAACAGCCGGTTGAACTCCACAGGTGTGGTAACCGTTGCCGGCAATGTCGGCTCGATCTGCAATCCACATCGGCGCAGCAGCCCGAAACTGCGCTCTTCAATCGCCTGCAGTTCGCCGGAATGGTAGACGTGCCGATCGCCGTCGGCGGGCGCGTTGATCAGGCAGAGAAGGCGTTCGGCGCCGACCGATGCATCCAGTCCACCGTCATCACGATCCTGCGCACAAACATACACCGTCGGCTGCTGCGGCACCTGCTGGCGGGTAAAGATGTCATCGAATTCGGAGGCATAGTCGGATCCGAAAAACACATTGTGCCGGATCATCTCGAAGCCGCTGGTTCGTGCCGCCATCGTCCAGGTGATTGCCGACAGCGATCGATCGGCGGGCGCCACGCCATCCACCGCATCGGCGACCGCGCTGCCGAGTCTGCCGCTGGCGACGGCGCTGATATCGGCATTGACGATTACTGTGGAACTCTGCAACCACTCACCGTCCTTCAGCCTGACGCCGCTTACGTGGCCCCGCTCGACAGTGATCTCGGAGGCGCATGCGCCGTAGCGATAGCGGACGCCGCGCTGCTCGCCGAGCGTCATCAGTGCCCGCACCAGCTGATACATGCCGCCTTCGATCAGCCAGACGCCCTGCTGCTCGACATGCGCCACCAGCATCAGCGTTGCCGGGGCAAGGAAGGGTGAGGAACCGCAATAGGTGGCGTAGCGTCCGAACAGCTGCCGCAAACGCGGATCGCGAAACTGCTTGCCCAGTGTTTCCCAAAGCGTTGCGAATGGAGAGATCCGCATCAGATCGCCAAGGCCACGCCAGCCGGCGCCTCGGATCAGACCGCTGACGCTGGCCTCGCGCGCGCGCAGGTACGGAGTTTCCAGCTTTTCGTAGGTGTGCGCGGCGCGCGCGCAGAATTCGACGAAGCGCCGGGCCTCGGCGCGGTCGGCAAATGCCGCGATCGCGTCGACGGTGCGTTGCCGATCGGCGAAGAGATCGAGTTGGCTGCCGTCTTCCCAGGCGTGACGCGCGAGGATTTGCACAGGCTGCAGGCGCAGGTGATCGGTTAGGGTGCAGCCGATGCTGTCGAACAATTCTTCGAAGACCCAACGCATCGTAAACACCGTCGGCCCGGCATCGACGCCGTGATCGCCCGCCGGGATCTGCCGCATCTTGCCGCCGGGCGCTGGCTCCTTCTCGACGACGGTGACCTCGATGCCACGCGACGCCAGCTCCAGCGCGCTGACCAGGCCGCCGATGCCGGCACCAACGATTACCACTCGATCCATCCGGGCACTCCATGCTGCGTGCGGAGTGGCCCCCCGCGGTTGCGAAAACGATTGACCCCGTCGGCCAACAGTGTCTATATTGCTTTACAGGTAGTAGTGACAATCAAACAATACACCAAGCCGGGGAGGCCTGTCATGGAAGCAATGAGTCGGATCGAAACCACTCTTTCCAACGCAGTTGCCATGGCCGAGCAGGACTCGCCCGCGGGCCTTGGCGCAGCCATACGCCACGCGGTGTTTCCGGGCGGCGCCCGCATCCGTCCGCGATTGGTCATCGCTGCCGCTGCTGCCTGCGGCGATCGGAATCCACGGCTGGTCAACGCAGCTGCAGCATCGATCGAACTGCTGCACTGCGCGTCGCTGGTCCATGACGATCTCCCCTGTTTCGATGATGCCGATACCCGTCGCGGGCGTCCGTCGGTGCACGCCAAGTTTGGCGAGCGGCTGGCGGTGCTGGCCGGCGATGCGCTGATCGTGATGGCCTTCCAGCTCTTCAGCGAACCAAAGGTGCTGCCGGTTGCCTACCTGCCGGCGGTGATTGGCATCGTCGCGCGCGCGGTGGGTGCCCCCAACGGCATCTGTGCCGGACAGGCCTGGGAGTGCGAGCCCTACGCCCCGCTGCAGCAGTATCACCGTGCGAAGACCGGCGCGCTGTTCTCGGCGGCCACTCAAGTCGGCGCGGTTGCCAGCGGCTCTGACCCGGCGCCGTGGTACGCGCTCGGCGAGCGGCTCGGCGAGGCCTACCAGATTGCCGATGACATCCGTGACGTTGCCTGCGATGCCAGCTATCTCGGCAAACCCAATGGACGCGACGAAGCGCTCGGCCGGCCGAGCGCCGCGCGTGAACTGGGGCTGCCGGCGGCCGTGCGCCGCTTCAGGATCTGGTGCAGGGCGCCATCGACGCGATCCCCAGTTGTCCTGGTGCCAACGAGCTGCGCGGCCTGATCCTGATCGAGGCGCGCCGCCTCATCCCCGAAGAGATCTCGCGACTTGCCGCATGAGTGCGCCGAGCGCTGCCGGTGATGAGGTGGCTGGCATGGCCGCTGGTTCGTGGCGCGATCTCTGGCAGGGCCTGCGGACCCGTCTGCTGTCGAGTCTGTCGTTCCAGCGCTGGGCGACCTCATTCCCGCTGACCCGCCCCATCGCCCGCCGCCAGGCCCGCGAACTGTTCGACCTCTGCGCCGGGTTCGTCTATTCCCAGATTCTGCTCGCCTGTGTGCAGTTGAAGGTCTTCGACGCGCTCGCCGAAGGTCCGGTGCACCTCTCCGTCCTCGCCAACCGCTGCGGCCTGAGCGAAGCGGCGGCAAGGCGTCTCTTTAACGCCGCCGTTTCGCTTCGACTTGCTCGCCCGCAACAGTGGTGATCGCATCGGGCTCGGGGTGCTCGGCGCCGCGGTGGCGGCGAATCCGGGTATCGCGGCAATGGTCGCGCACCATGCGATGGCATATGCCGACCTTCGCGATCCGGTGGCGCTGCTGCGCGGCCAGGTGCCGGAGACGGAACTGGGCCGTTACTGGCCATACGCAAGCACCCGCTCGCCACTGGAGATCCAGACGCATGCAGCCGAGGACTACAGCCAGTTGATGTCGCTGTCGGTGCGGATGGTCGCCGACGAGGTGCTGGCTGCCTATCCGTTCTCCGCTCACCGCTGCCTGCTCGACGTCGGTGGTGGGGAGGGCGGATTCCTGCGAGCGGTCGCTGCAGTCGTGCCGGAGATGTCGCTGATGCTGTTCGACCTGCCGGCGGTCGTTGGCCGTGCGCAGGCCGCGGTTACCGCCGCCGGCCTTGCCGATCGCATTCGGGTCGTGCCGGGAAGCTTTGTCGACGACCCGCTGCCGCACGGTGCCGACATCGTCTCGCTGGTGCGCGTCGTCCATGACCATGACGACGATGTCGTCAGGCGGCTGCTGGCGGCAGTGCACCAGGCGCTGCCCAGCGGCGGCAAGGTGATGATTGCCGAGCCGATGGCGGGCACCCCCGGTGCGGAGCCCATCGGCGATGCCTATTTCGGCTTCTACCTGCTTGCGATGGGGCATGGGCGGGCACGCACCAGCGATGAACTCGAGGCCCTGCTGGCCGAGGCCGGATTTGTTGCGGTGCGGTCGGTGCCGACCCGGTTGCCACTGATCACCGGCATCCTTGTGGCAACGAAACCGTAAACATAACTTGACACATAAATCAGTAAGAATAAACTGACACACAAAGCAACAGCCGGCGGCAACCCGTTTAGAAGGTCAGCCCGGAGGTGAGGATGAAGACGACAGCAGTGGTGCTGGAACAACCCGAGCGGCTGGTGCTGAGCGAACTCGAGTTGACGCCGGCCGGCGATGAAGACGTGGTCGTCGACATCGACTGGAGCGGCGTCAGTACCGGTACCGAACGGCTGTTGTGGTCGGGCCGCATGCCGCCGTTTCCGGGCATGGGCTATCCGCTGGTCCCGGGCTACGAATCCATCGGCCGTATCAGCAGTGCGGGCCTGCATTCGCAGCGGCAGGTTGGCGAGAGCGTGTTTGTGCCTGGCGCACGATGCTTCGGTCCGGTGCGCGGCCTCTTCGGTGGCGCCGCCGCGCGTGTGGTGGTGCCCGGTCCACGTGTAATCCCGATCGACAGCCGTCTTGGCGAAGAGGGCGTGCTGATGGCACTCGCCGCCACCGCCTACCACGTGACATCCTCCGGCACCGGCACCACACCCGATCTGATCGTCGGGCACGGCGTCCTCGGCCGTTTGCTGGCTCGCATCGCCTTGGCGATCGGGGCGCCGGCGCCGACGGTATGGGAGCGCAATCCCGCGCGCCGGGACGGCGCCGAGGGCTACGAGGTCATCGCCCCCGAGGACGATACCCGCAGAGACTATCAATGCATCTGCGATGTCAGTGGTGATTCGCGCATCCTCGACACGCTCGTCGCCCGGCTGCGCATGGGTGGGGAGATCGTGCTCGCCGGATTCTATGACGAGCGGATGTCATTCGAATTTCCCGCCGCCTTCATGCGCGAGGCCCGGCTGCGGGTCGCTGCGCAGTGGCAGCCGGCGGACCTTGTTGCAGTCAAGCAACTCGCCGAATCCGGCCAGCTGTCCCTGAACGGACTCATTACTCATCGCTGTGCCGCCAGTGACGCCGACGCGGCGTATCGAACGGCATTCAACGATCCATCCTGCCTGAAAATGATCCTGAACTGGAGCAACCTGTCATGACAACATCCTGCGGCAATGTCGTATCGGCACCCGTTGAATTCATGACCAACCGGCTGCGCGCCGAAGCCGCCATCGAACCGGAGAAGGTGGCAACCGGTGCGGTGACCAAGGAGACCCAGATCATCGCCATCTACGGTAAGGGTGGCATCGGCAAGAGTTTCACGCTCGCCAATCTCTCCTACATGATGGCCCAGCAGGGCAAGAAGGTGCTGCTGATCGGCTGCGACCCGAAGAGCGACACCACCAGCCTGCTGTTCGGTGGCAAGGCCTGCCCGACGATCATCGAGACCAGTTCGCGCAAGAAGCTTGCGGGCGAGACGGTGGCGATTGGCGACGTCTGCTTCAAGCGCGATGGCGTGTTCGCGATGGAGCTGGGCGGCCCGGAGGTGGGACGCGGCTGTGGCGGACGCGGCATCATCCATGGCTTCGAGACCCTGGAGAAGCTCGGCTTCCACGACTGGGGTTTTGATTACGTGCTGCTCGACTTCCTCGGCGATGTGGTCTGCGGCGGCTTCGGACTGCCCATCGCCCGCGATATGTGCCAGAAGGTCATCGTCGTCGGCAGCAACGATCTGCAGTCGCTGTACGTCGCCAACAACGTCTGTTCGGCGGTGGAGTACTTCCGCAAGCTCGGCGGCAATGTCGGTGTCGCCGGCATGGTGATCAACAAGGATGACGGCACCGGCGAGGCCGCGGCATTCGCCAGTCGCGCCGGCATCCGGTGCTGGCGGCGATCCCCGCGCACGAGGGACATCCGACGCAAGAGTGCCAGCTACGAGATCATCGGTCGCCCCGGCACGCAGTGGGCGCCGTTGTTCGAGACCCTGGCAACCAATGTCGCCGAGGCACCGCCGGTGCGTCCGAAGCCGCAGACCCAGGACGAACTGCTGGGACTGTTTTCGAGCGATGTGGTCGGCCGCAACGTCGTGCTCGAACCGGCGACGCTGTTCGACATGGTTGGAAAGAATGAAGTTGAAAAGAAATCGCTGGAAGTTGTCTACGACGCGGTCTGATGGATCCAGCCAACGACAACTTTGATGGCGTCATGAATATCACCCGTCCCGACACTGACTGTGTTGCGCCCCCAAATGCAGCGCCCATCCACGGACGATGGCATGGCCGTGTCGAACGCGGCGAATGCAGCGCCAAATTCGACGGCGGGACGGGTGATACCCCCTGCATCACACGGTGATGGCATCGGTTGCCATGGCGGCAAGGACGAGATGCGCCGTGCTGCCGAGGCCGCGGGCAAGACCGAGACCCTGCAGCGCTACGCGGCCGACTATCCGAGTGGTCCGCACGATCAGCCGCAGAGCATGTGCCCGGCGTTCGGCTCGCTGCGTGTCGGCCTGCGCATGCGGCGCACCGCCACGGTCCTTTCCGGATCGGCCTGCTGCGTGTACGGACTGACATTCACCTCGCATTTCTATGGTGCGCGGCGGACAGTCGGCTATGTGCCGTTCAATTCCGAGACGCTGGTGACCGGCAAACTGTTCGAGGAACATCCGCGAGGCAGTATTCAAGCTGGCGGATCCAAAACTCTACGACGCGGTGGTTGTCATCAATCTGTGCGTTCCCACCGCCTCCGGCGTTCCATTGCAGTTGTTACCCCAGGACATCAATGGCGTTCGCGTCATTGGTATCGACGTGCCTGGCTTCGGCGTGCCGACACACGCCGAGGCAAAGACGTCCTTGCTGGCGCGATGCTCAAGTATGCGCGAACGGAAGCAGAGCATGGACCGGTGCAGGCGCCACTCAGCCGACGCAGCACCGGCCCGGCAGTTACCCTGGTTGGCGAGACATTCCCCGCCGACCCGGTCGGCATCGCGATGATGCTGGAGCCGCTTGGGCTCGTCGCTGGCCCTGTTGTACCCACCCGTGAATGGCGCGAACTCTACGCGGCACTCGATTGCGTCGCGGTGGCTGCCATTCATCCTTTCTATACTGCGTCGTTCCGCGAATTCGAGACTGCCGGACGGCCCATCGTCGGCTCGGCGCCGGTCGGCTACGACGGCACCGCCGAATGGCTCGGCGCAATCGGCAGGGCATGCGAGGTGCCTCAGGAGCGCATCGATGCAGCGAAGAACCGCATCCTGCCGGCTATAAGGACGGCGATGTCGGCAGCGCCGATCAAGGGACGGATTACGTTGTCGGGTTATGAGGGTTCGGAGTTGCTGGTGGCCCCGGTTGCTCATCGAATGTGGTGCCGAGGTGCCCTATGTCGGTACCGCCTGCCCGCGCACGCGCTGGTCGGACTGGGACCGCCAGTGGCTGGAGGATCGCGGCGTGCGCGTGCAGTATCGCGCCTCGCTGGAGCAGGACATCGCGGCGATGGATGAATTCCGGCCGGACCTGGCGATCGGCACGACACCGGTCGTGCAGAACGCCAAACAGCGCGCGACGCCGGGGCCTGTATTTCACCAATCTGATCTCGGCGCGTCCGCTGATGGGCGTCGCCGGCGCCGGCAGCCTGTCGCAGGTGGTCAATGCAGCGATGGCCAGCAAGCCGCGCTTCGATCAGATGCGCGAATTCTTTACCGGGGTGGGAGAGGGGTATTCGGCCGGCGTCTGGGAGGAAACGCCAAGGGATCGGCCGGAGTTCCGCGAGCAGATGCTGAAGAAGGCCGCGCGGCAGGCCAGGAAGCGCCAGTCCGAGGAGATGATCTGATGCTGATCCTCGATCATGATCGCGCCGGAGGCTACTGGGGAGCGGTATATGTTTTCACCGCGATCAAGGGCCTGCAGGTCATCATCGACGGCCCGGTCGGCTGCGAGAACCTGCCGGTCACCTCGGTGCTGCACTACACCGATGCATTGCCGCCGCATGAACTGCCGATCGTCGTCACCGGTCTTGGTGAGGAGGAACTTGGCCAGCACGGCACCGAGGGCGCGATGAAGCGCGCCCACAGCACGCTTGATCCGGCGCTGCCGTCGGTGGTGGTCACCGGTTCGATTGCCGAGATGATTGGTGGAGGTGTCACACCCGAGGGCACCAACATTCAGCGCTTTCTGCCGCGAACCATCGACGAGGATCAGTGGCAGAGCGCCAACCGCGCGATGTACTGGCTGTGGACGGAGTACGGGCTGAAGAAAATCCCGGAACCGAAGCCGCGAGCGGCGGGCCAGAAGCCACGCGTCAACATCATCGGGCCGATCTATGGGACCTTCAACACACCCAGCGATCTGGCGGAGATCCGGCGACTGGTAGAAGGCATCGGCGCCGAGATCAACATGGTATTCCCGCTGGGCAGCCACCTCGCCGACATCAACAAGCTCGTCGATGCCGATGTCAATGTCTGCATGTACCGCGAGTTTGGCCGCATGCTCTGCGAGGCACTCGAGCGCCCCTACCTGCAGGCGCCGATCGGCCTGCACAGCACGACCAAATTCCTGCGCAAGCTCGGCGAACTGCTGGGTCTGGACCCGGAGCCGTTCATCGAGAACGAGAAGCACACGACGATCAAGCCGCTCTGGGATCTCTGGCGTTCCGTTACCCAGGACTTCTTCGGAACTGCCAGCTTCGGCGTCGTCGCCAACGAGACCTATGCGCGCGGTCTGCGAAATTTTCTCGAGAACGAGATGGGATTGCCCTGCAATTTCTCGTTCGCGCGCAGCGCCGGTGTCAAGCCGGACAACGAGGCCGTGCGCAAGGCCGTGCAGGAGAAGACGCCGCTGGTGCTGTTCGGCAGCTACAACGAGCGGATGTATCTCGCTGAGTGCGGCGGTCGGGCGATGTACATCCCTGCATCCTTCCCTGGCGCCATCATCCGTCGCCATACGGGGACGCCGTTCATGGGCTACTCGGGCGCGACCTACCTCGTGCAGGAGGTCTGCAACGCGCTGTTCGATGCGCTGTTCCACATCCTGCCGCTGGCAACGGACATGGACCGGGTGGAGGCACCGCCGTCGCGGATCTCGCGCATCGATGCCATTGCCTGGGACGAGGAGGCGCGAGGGCTCCTCGACAAGTACGTGGAACATGAGCCGTTCCTGGTGCGGATATCGGCCGCCAAGCGTATTCGTGATCGTGCTGAACGCGATGCCCGTGAGGCCGGCGAGTCAACAGTGACCGCGGGTCGGGTGCGGAACTCGCGGCTGACGCTCAATGGACGGGCCTCGGCGTAGCAGTTTGAAGGAAAGCGGTCCTCAAAAGATGGTAACGACGGTACAAGGGGGAAACATGGTCGCAGCTGCAGAGCAGAGGATGAATCGCCGGATGTCGCCGAGCGATGCGGATCATCGCCAGTATCGAAGACTGTTCGGATTGTGCTTCGTGGTTTTCCTGATCGTCGCCAGCATGGCCCGCATCACTGGCTGGCGATGGAAGCCCTGGCCGCCGGGACCGGAAGGTTATCGATCGATCATCGCCGAAGCGAAGCGGGAGGCGAACATCGTCGTCCCGTTCGCATTCATGGCGTAGCTGAAAAGTCAGGAATTCCTTCCGGACGTTGTCCGGAGGGATATGAGGTCGTGGCGTACTGCTGCCACGGTAGTCCCGGCCGCGCGGGGCGTCGCGGTAATTGCCGAAAGGCATAGGTAAGGAGGTTGAAATATGGCTGACAACAGAAGTGGGTCGTTATCCGGCCTGACCGACGGGGAGGCGAAGGAGTTTCACTCGCTGTTCGTAACGAGCTTCATCATCTTCACGTTAATCGCCATCGTTGCTCATTTCCTGGTCTGGAACTGGCGACCCTGGTTCCCTGGCGTCAATGGCTATTCAATGATCGATGGCCTGAACAGCGCTGTGGGTTCGATCATTCCGTTCGTATCATAAGGAGGGCGAAAACCATGTGGCGTATATGGACTCTTTTCGATCCGCGCAGAACCCTGGTGGCACTGTTCACCTTCCTGTTTGCGCTGGCAGTGCTGATCCATTTCATCCTGCTCAGCACCGATCGGTTCAACTGGATCGAAGGTCCACGCAAGGCGCCAGGCGCTGCTGCGGCGATGGAATTCTCGCCGACAGCTCCTGCTGTCAACGTGACCGAGATCAGGGTCGGATAGTGCGGTTTGCGATCACAGCGGAGAAGGCCCGGATGCTCGCATCTGGCCGACTCCGCTGCGATTCGCAATCACTGCGTATCACGAGGCAAGGTAGTTCGTTTCTGAAGGGGAGGACAGAATAATGGCCATGCTCAGTTTTGAGAGAAAGTACCGGGTTCGAGGCGGTACGCTGGTCGGCGGGGACTTGTTCGATTTCTGGGTTGGCCCGTTCTACGTAGGATTCTTCGGCATCATGACAATCTTCTTTTCCTTCGTCGGCACGGCGCTGATCTTCTATGGCGCGGCGATCGGACCGACCTGGAATCCCTGGCAGATCAATATTGCCCCGCCTGACCTGAGCTATGGACTTTCGCTTGCCCCGCTCCGGGAAGGAGGGCTGTGGCAGGTCATCACCATCTGTGCGCTGGGTGCCTTTGTATCGTGGGCGCTGCGCGAGGTGGAGATCTGTCGCAAGCTTGGCATCGGCTTTCATGTACCGATTGCATTCAGTTTCGCGATATTCGCCTATTTCACGCTGGTGGTGATCAGGCCGCTGCTGCTCGGCGCATGGGGACACGGTTTCCCTTACGGCATCATCAGTCACCTCGACTGGGTATCGAACACCGGCTATCAATACCTCCATTTTCACTACAACCCGGCGCACATGCTCGGCGTCAGCTTCTTCTTCACCACGACGCTCGCACTATCGCTGCACGGGTCTCTGATCCTGTCGGTTACCAATCCTGGCCCTGGTGAGGCGGTCAAGGCGGCAGAGCACGAGAACACCTTCTTCCGCGACGCCGTCGGCTACTCGATTGGCGCATTGGGCATCCATCGCCTGGGATTGTTCCTGGGCGCTGGCGGCGGTGTTCTGGAGTGCAGTCTGCATCGTCATCAGTGGACCCTTCTGGACACGCGGCTGGCCGGAGTGGTGGAACTGGTGGCTCAATTTGCCAATTTGGCGGTAGGTAGGGGGAGGAAACATGCTCGAATACCAGAATATCTTTACGCGGGTTCAGGCCCATGGGCCGGCGTACCCCGGGGTGCCGTTGCTGGAGCGGGGAGCAGAGCGGTGGGGCAAGCCATGGTTTCTGTACTGGCTCGGCAAATTTGGCGACGCCCAGATTGGGCCGATCTATATCGGATGGCTCGGCTTCTGGTCGCTGCTGTGCGGCTTCATCGCCTTCGAGATCATCGGCCTCAACATGTGGGCCTCGGTCAACTGGGATCCCGTGCAATTCGTCCGTCAGCTGCCGTGGCTGGCGCTCGAACCGCCGTCACCAAAGTATGGCCTGCACTTCCCGCCGCTCAACGAGGGCGGGTGGTGGTTGATCGCAGGATTCTTCCTGACTACTTCAATTCTGCTCTGGTGGCTACGGATGTATCGTCGCGCCATTGCACTGGGCGTGGGAACCCATGTCGCATGGCTTTCGCTGCCGCCATATGGCTGTACCTGGTGCTCGGCCTGATACGCCCGGTCATCATGGGAAGCTGGAGCGAGGCCGTGCCATTCGGGATATTCCCTCACCTGGACTGGGACGGCGGCGTTTTCGATCCGATACGGCAATCTCTTCTACAACCCGTTCCACATGCTGTCGATCGCCTTCCTGTATGGGTCGACGCTGATCTTTGCGATGCATGGCGCGACCATCCTGGCGGTCAGTCGCCTCGGCGGCGAGCGCGAGATCGAGCAGATAGTCGACCGTGGCACGGCCTCCGAACGCGCGGCGCTGTTCTGGCGCTGGACGATGGGCTTCAACGCGACGATGGAATCGATCCACCGCTGGGCCTGGTGGTTTGCAGTGCTCTGCCCGCTGACCGGCGGCATCGGCATCCTGTTGACTGGCACCGTCGTCGACAACTGGTACCTGTGGGGAGTCAAGCACGGCGTGGCACCGATGTATCCGATCACTTCACCAATCATTTCGGATCCGGCGGCAGTACAAGGGGGGATGCCCTGATGAAGACATTCGGCAAGGTTGTCTATGGCATGTTGCTGCTGCCGCTGACGTTGTTGAGCGGCTGCGAGCGGCCACCAATCGATACGGTTCAACAGGGCTATCGCGGCACCGGTATGGTCAGGGTCGACAATCCTCGCACCGAGGAGATAAAGCGCATCGTCAATGCGGTGCCGGCGCCGATCCCGCCGCTGCCATCCCAGGAAGGCGCGCCGAACGCTGGTGCGACCTATCAGAACGTCAAGGTGCTCGGTGATCTCAGCGCGGGTGACTTCACCCGCCTGATGCTGGCGATGACCAATTGGGTCGCTCCCCAGCAGGGCTGTGTCTACTGTCACGCGGCGGAAAATTTCGCCGACGATTCGAAGTACACAAAGATCGTCGCCCGACGAATGATACAGATGACCCGCCACATCAACACCGACTGGCAGAAGCATGTCGCCGGTACCGGCGTGACCTGCTACACCTGTCACCGTGGCATGCCAGTGCCGGAGAACATCTGGTACAAGGACGCCACGCCGCTGCACGCGCTCGCCAACGCGGGCAACATGGCAGGACAGAACGCAGCCGCACCAATGGTCGGTCTCACCTCACTGCCGAAGGATCCTTTCAGCTCGTTTCTCGACAAGGCGGATGGGATCCGGGTGGTTTCGACCGAGGCGCTGCCGGGCAGCAACCCGCGCAACATCAAGGAGACCGAGAACACCTACGGACTGATGATGCACATCTCGCAGGGCCTGGGGGTGAATTGCACCTTCTGCCACAACAGCCAGTCGTTTGCGGGATGGGACCACAGTACCGCCCAGCGCGTCACGGCATGGCATGGGATACGTATGGTCCGCGATCTGAACAACAGCGTGCTCACGCCACTGAAGGATACCCTGCCCGCCAACCGTCTCGGAGAGATGGGTGATGCACCGAAACTTAACTGTGCCACCTGTCACCAGGGGGTCAACAAGCCGCTCTATGGCGTGTCGATGCTCAAGGACTATCCTGAGCTGGGTGCCAGCAGCGCATCGGCGCAGCAATAGCTGGTAGCTGGCTGCGTCTCTGACGCTGCAAGTTTCGTTGGTTCCAGGGCGATCTGCCTGCCGGCCACAGTGAACGTGGCCGGCAGCAGCAGACCGCCGTCGGCCGGCAAGACCGGCAAGGTCAATCGCATCCGGCTCTGAAGTTTCACGAAGGCTTTTGGCTGCTGGGTCCCCTGCGGCTGCCGACAGGAACCAGATCTGACAGGCTCACTTCCAGCGTTGCCGACAGTCCAGCAGATGCCCGACTAGCGCACCGGTCAGTGCAAGCGCCAGCCATGGCCAGGCAGCCCCCACCCACGCCAGCCTACACGCCAGCAGCAGGCAGCCGCCCGCCATGGCGTTGAGTATCCATCCGCGTGGTGGAATGCCCCGACCGGTTCGCAGAAAATAGAGACTGCCGAGCGCGGCTTCCACCGCGATCAGGGCTAGGATCAGGTCAAGGACGCGAATGGGTTGCAGGGATTGAAACAAGCTGGGTTCCGTCAAGGGGTATGATCCTCAGGATCTCCGGGTTCGCGCCGATGACGGGTGCATTCGGTCTGGCATCCGGCGGTTTGGCAATCAATATTGGTCAGAAAGGCTGTTCGGGCTGGTCGATTATGGCAGACAGACCAATGCGCGGCACACTGACGGCACGGCTGCAGCAGGGCACCAGGACGCTGCACTCGAGGGTCGAACGCGCTGGCGTGATGGCCGATCTGGTTCGGGGCAGGCTCGAAAGGGCGCGCTACTGCCTGCTGTTGCGCAACCTTCACGAGATATACGTCGAGCTTGAAGGGGCGCTGGCACCGGTGGCTGATGGATTTCCGCTCGAGGAACTGCGTCGATCGGCTGCGCTGCAGGATGACCTTGAATTCCTTCATGGCGCCGACTGGCGGCAGCAGTTGCCCATCGTGCCGTCAACGTCGCGCTACGTACAACACCTGAAAGCCTTGCGGGCGGAGCGACCTACAATGCTTATCGCGCACGGTTACCTGCGCCATCTGGGCGACCTGAGCGGTGGGCAGTTGCTGCGCGAAAGGGTTCGGTTGATGCTTGGACTCAGCGGCAAGGCCGGCATCAGCTTCTACGAGTTTCCAGCGGATACGGCTGTGGCAGATCTGGCGCGGCGTTACCGCGGGCAACTGGATGCGATGGATTTGAGCGATCCTGCAATCGACGATCTGGTCGAGGAGGCCAGGGTTGGCTTTGCGCTGCACGGGGAGATGTTCTGCGAACTCGCCTCGCAGCCGCTGCCGGCAGGCTCCCCGTCAGCGCCGGATTCGCATCGCCCGTGATCCCTGAGTGACCCGCCGGTAGCCTGACCGGCTGCAGTGGGGTCCCCGCGGTCGTTCCTGCTCAGTCCTTTGCCGCTTCCTCGCACAGCAGCTTGTAGAGCACGGTGGCGCGGCGGGTGGACCCATGCAGTTCCTCCAGCAAAGGTTCCACCAGAGGCTGCTCGCCGATGTCGGCGATCTCCATTGCCGCCACATTGGCATTCGAGAGGATTGATGCCACCACCGCATCCGGCTCGCGAAACAGGTCGCGGTGGCGATCGCCGGCCGTCGATGCCTGTCCGGTTGCGGAGATTGCCTGATGGAAGCGCTGCCGCGCCGCTTCGGCGGTCTTGCGGTCGGAGATGTCGGCAAAGATCAGGATGAACCCCAGCGTTCCGCCATTCTGCGCCGGTATGACGTCTATTCGGACGCTGACGGAAACCGTCCCCTGACGGTGCGATGCCAGCGTCCATTCGCCCCGCCATGGTCGTGCTTCGCTCTGGATTCGCCGCAGCAGCTGGCGAATCTCGAGCGAATCGCTGAATTGGGTGGCGATGTCCTCCAGCGCCTCGATGTGCATGTGAGGCTGCTGGACCAGCCGCGCGAAGGCCTCATTGGAGAACAGCACCGCGCCGTGCGCGTTTGCGATCACGACGGGTTCGATGGAGGTCTCGACCGAACGTCGCACCTGGGTCAGCTGATGCTGGGCGAACAGCAGGCGTACTGCGTTGATCTGCAGGATGATGTCGACCAGCGCATTGCCGATCGCACGGCCGAGCGTCAACTCCGCATGCGACCAGGGCGAGGCGGTACCGCGCACGATCTCCGACCAGGTCGCAAACGAACGCCGTGGTGAAAGCTGCAGCGGGTCGTTGTCAATCATCGGCTTTGCCGGGTCTCCGGCCCACTTGACGGTGCGATGCTGCTCCTTGCGGAACCACATCAGGAAATCTGCGCGTGAGGACGACAGCTCGAAGGCGTAGACACCGCTGGCAGTAGGGGTAAGCGACGCCAGCGCAGGGTTGGCGCGCTCGACCGAGGTGCAGACAAACGTTGCGTTGACCACCTTTGGCCGGATCCATTCGACCAGCTTCTGGAGCTCGGGTGTCGACGGGACCTCGCCGGCGGTCATGATCTCGTCATCCCAGAACAAGGCCGCGCCGGACGCGTCCAGCGGCTGCAGCAGCGTGCGCGGCTGCCGGAACAGCGCGTAGCGCCAATCGCCGTCGGTTGAGGTGGCCTCCAGCAGTCGCAGTTCGAGTCGACGCACCAGCACATCGACCTGCGCGTGGACATAGTGTTCGATCGCGGCGATGCGCGTTGAGATTACCTCGGCCAACAGGTCCGAAACGATGCGAAGCGCCTGTGGCACGTGCCTGGGTGAATAGTGATGGCAGGCGATCAATCCCCAGAGCTTTCCTTCCCGGATTAGCGACACCACCAGCGTGCCGGTCACCCCCATGTTGCGCAAGTACTGCAAATGCAACGGCGACATGCTGCGCAAATGGCAGTAGGACATGTCGAGCTCCTCGCCGGTAGTCGGGACACGGCGCGGCAGGATCGGTACCGGCTCGTAGTTCACATCGACGAGCACCCGCACCCGGTTGCGAATGTACAGGTCACGCGCGCGCTGCGGGATGTCGGTTGAGGGGTACCGATGTCCAAGCAGCGGATCGATGCGCTGGTCGCGGGCCTCGGCGATGATCTCCCCGTGGCCGTCGGGGTCGAACTTGTAGACCATCACCCGGTCGTAACCGGTCATCCCCCTGAAGTGCTGTGCAACTGCGTCGGAGAGGGAGGTGATCGTAAGGGCGCCGCTGAATTGCTGTACGGCCTCGGCCAGCTGAGTGCGCAACTGCGTGCCACCGGGGACTGACGGGCTGCTCGATGCCGTCGGCAGGGGTTCGAGCTCAACGACGATCTCGCCACTGCCCAGGCGGTGGACGCTGCCCTCGAACTCACGAACCTTGCCGCCGATGTCAGTGGTGCAGCGAACGAGGCGGGGCTCGCCGACGACGCATTCCGCGCTGGTACGCTGAAGCACGGCGGCGAGGTCACCACCCAGTATCGACAGCGGGCGTTGCAGCAGCAGAGCGCCGGCAACGCCGATGAATCTCTCGATGTTCTCGCTGTACTGCAGGATGCTGAGGTCGCGCGGTGCAAGCACCAGCAGAAAGCCATACGGCTGGATCGAACCCGCCAGATGGATCAGCTCGCGCTCACAGTTGGTGAGGTCGGCCTGACCGAACGCAGGACTGGAAAGGAGATCGGTCATCGCTTGCGTCGCTCGGTCGGAGTCTCGTGGATGCAACGCCACCCACCCCCGGTCCGCCTGCGGCGGGGAGTGAGGCGCAAGGGAAAGCCGCTCAGGCAGCCGGGAGGGTCGTGCCCCGGCTCATGTCCCGAATGATAAAACCAAGGAATTCGGTTTGGCCATAGGGAACGCAGGCCGTCGACAGTTCGACGTTCAACGTCTGCCCTTGCTGGCCGCGCAGGACGGTGATGACCTGGCGGGCCACGCCTTCGCGCTTGGCGAAGCTGATGATGATCCCGATTTCATGGGGATGGCGTCCGAGCCAGGTGCCCAGATCCTGGCCTGACAATGGATACCCGGGCGCGAGCTGGGTGAGTTCCAGGAATGCCGGATTGCAGGTTCGGACCCGGCCTTCGACGTCGGTGACCACGATGGCATCGGGCATGTTGTTGACCAGTGCTGCGAGCCTGTCGCCAAGTTCGGCGAAGCTCGTCGCCGGCTCGATCCGGCGCAGTCGCATCGACAGCATCGTGCGGTCGGTTCCGAACGGAGTCAGCGAGATCCGCACCTGCCCGTGGTGGTCGGGCAGGGTGGCTTCTACCTCCGAGAAGTCACCGGCCTCATGCCGTCGACGCAGCAGTGCATCGACAACGGTGCTTGATGAGGTGGCAAAGGCCTCGAGGATCGGCTTGTTCTGCAGCGTCTCGACACTGGTTCCCAACAACTGTGTTGCCGCACGATTGGCGTCGATGATGCGGTGACTGCCCGCGTCGATGACGACGATGGCCTCGAATGCGATCTGGAAAAGCAGCTGGTAGCGCGCCTCGTCTCGGCGCTTGCGCCAGTAGTCGCGTTCCATTGCCTGCTGGGTCTCGACCAGCCGCTGCTGCAGTGCTGACAAGGCACGCATGTCACGACCGACCGCCAGCACCGGCCCGCTGTCGCCCAGGCGGACGGCCGTGTAGGTCAGCGGGATGTCGCCGCCCTGCGAGGGATGGTTTACCTGCCGGGATTTCGAGAGACCCTTGGAGGCGGCCTCCTTGAGCAATTCCTCGATCTTGAGCCGGGTGTCGGTAGTGACCGTCTCGGCCCATGTCTTGCCGACCCATTCGTCGGGCGTGGTGGTGACGGGCGCGCTGCCACCCTGGGCGATGCTTATGATGCGACCATCCATGTCAATGACCAGTGCGATATCGCTCGCCACTGATACCAAGGTTTCGGCCAGCTCTGGCGCCAAATCAGACAGGGCGCCAAGGTTGGGGGTGTGATGGTTCCGAGTCACGGTGTAACCCCCTGATAAATCGCAATAAAACGTTAAGTCTCTTGAACCTTGGCCGTGCCTTGTGCCGCTGCCGGCGACGCTGATGACAGGTCGATGCAGTCAGGCATTGTCAAGGCGCGTCAAAGGTAGGTGCGTATCCTCCGTAAGTCAACAATAGTTGATCAATGTCGGCTCGCGATTTCACTCATTCTGCGCGCCGCGCCGTCTGGGCGTGGCTTCCACGTCCAGACGGGGGCGCTCTGACCGTGCTAGGCCTTTGGTGCGAATGCCGCGCACCATCCCTCCGGGCTGATGGTTCCATCGACCACCTTGCAGGAGCTTGGTGCCTCGAACTGTACGCACTTGGAGCACTGCTGGTCACCCTTTGGGGAGTTCTGGTACTGCACCATGTTCTGCGCAATCTTCTGGGCATTGGCCTGTGCTGCAAAGCCGCCGGCAACCGCCAGGACGGTGGCCTTCAGGACGGTGCGGCGGGTGAACTCCGGAGGCGTATCTTTCTTCATGCTGGCTGGCTCCTTCTTGGTAGCTGGCTTACGGGATCACAACGTCTGTTGATACATTCGGATCAATGGACCTGAAACGGTCCGTTCATCTTCACTATGGTCGCATTCAAAACTGAAGCTACGCTGACCCAAACGAGGTAGGGCAGCAACAGCCACAGCGCCGGTCGGCTGTAGCGCGACATTACGATAATCATCGCCAGCACCGACAACCACAGAAACGGCACCTCGTACAACGCCCAGTCCGGACGCCGCAGCCGGAAGAACAGCAGGCTCCAGAGGATGTTCAGGGCGCCATTGGCGGTGAACAATGCGAGCAGCCATTGGCGATCGGCGACGGTCGGCGCGCTGCGCCAGGCGTAGACGCCAGCAGTGGCGGCGAGTGTGAAGATGACCGTCCACACCGGTCCGAACGCCCAGTCGGGCGGCTTCCATCTGGGCACGCGCAGTGCCTGATACCACGGTCCGATATCGGTCAGCAGCGCACCCGCGACCGCGACGACGACCCCCAGATTGCCGCAACGACGATCGGTCGCGCGGTCTCGCTGATCACGGTGCGACCAGGCCGGTCAGGTGTGCCAGGTCCTTGAAGAAGATCCGGATGTGCGCAAGCGGCCGCGCCCGCACCAGTTTCTTGTGCATGTAGGCCTGCCAGGTGAGGTGCTGCACGTCGCGATCGCGGCACATGCTGACGAAGCGCTCGCGCCGCTTGTCATTGCTGTACCAGAAGCGCTGCATCATGCCGAGCACGAAGAACACCCGGCCATGCGCCTTCATGAAGGCTTGCGGGCGCCGGCCAGGGCGCGGCGCATCACCAAGGCTGAGGAATCGGTCGACGGCAGCGGCGGCGAAGCGTCCTCCGGCCATCGCGTAGTAGATTCCTTCACCGGAGGCCGGGGCGACGACGCCGGCCGCATCGCCGGCGAGCACCACGTCGCGGCCGTTGTCCCAGCGCTTCAGCGGGTGCAGCGGGATCGGCGCACCTTCGCGACGGATCACCTCGCATCCATCGAGCCCACTCTTGGCCCGCAGGTGATCGACGGCGTGACGCAGCGAGAACCCCTTCTGGGCCGTGCCGACACCGACACTGGTGGTCTCGCCGTGCGGAAAGATCCAGCCGTAGAAGTCAGGTGATACCTCGCCCTGGTAGTAGACGTCACAGGCGCGTCGGATCGAAATCCTTCGCCGGGTGCCCCTCGGTCTTGGTCGCTGGCGAGCGGATGATCTCATGGTAGGCATAGACATAAGGCGCCCGTCCGGCATCGGGGATGCACTGGGCGGCAACCTTCGATGAGGCGCCATCGGCACCGATGACCGCGCGCGCGCGGACCCGGCACAGAGCATCGCCGTTGGCATCCGGTGCACGATAGCAGACAGCGGCGATGCCATCGGCATCGCGCTCGACGCGCTCGAAGGTACCGGTGCAGCGGCGTGCACCGGCATGGACTGCGCGCTGGCGCAGCCATTCATCAAAGTGCTCGCGATCGACCATGCCAACGAAGCCACCATCGATCGGCATGTCCACCTGGTTTCGCCGAAGGCGCCACCATACGTGCGGCATTGACCTTTGCTACCAGCACTGATTCCGGGATCTGGAACTCCTTCAGCAGCACCGGCGGAACAGCACCGCCGCAGGGCTTGATCCGTCCGGCCCGATCGAGCAGCAGCACGGTGTAGCCACTGCGTGCAAGGTCGGTGGCTGCGGTCGCACCGGCGGGGCCGCCGCCGACCACAACGACGTCATAGGTGGGATTGCTGGTTGCCATGTTCATTGTCATTACCCTCGACTTTGCTGCGCACTGGACCACCCGACGGTGGAGGCGATTGATACATCCTGGTTTGCGAACGACGGTGGCTGGACGCTGCGGGCGATGACAGCGGCGGCGATGAACACCATTGCCTCGAGCGTGAATACCGTCGCATACGCGGCGCTCGGGCTGTCGATCAGCCAGCGTGCCGGCATCAACGGCCACCGTTCCAAGGAAGCCGCCAAGCCCAAAGGCTATTGCCTGCGCGGCCCCCCACAATCCCATCCTGACCCCTTCGTGTGCAGCGGCACCGGAATCGACGAGACTCATCATCGAGCCGATAGCGGCGATGGCGTAGGCGCCATGGTCAGTCCGAGAAGGAAGACTGCTACTGGCAAACCGGTGCCGTTGGCGAGGATTCCGCTCGCCGCCAGATTCAGCAGCGCGAGGGCCGAAGCCACGCAGCCGCCGATCGTCCACACCTGCATGAAGTCGGTGCGCCTGCCGATCCGCGTCGAGCCAATGACCGCCACCAGAAGCATGCCCAGCAGCACGCCGCTCTGCTGCATACCGGACAGTTTGGTCGACTCCCCTGGCGTGTAGCCAAACACCGTCCCCGCGTAGGGTTCGAGGATCAGGTCCTGGGCGCTGTAGGCCAGCATCGAGAAGAACACGAAAACGGTGAAGCGCCGGGCGCGCGGTTCGGCCCAAACCTTTGCCAGCGCCGCAGTGAAGCTGGGTGATCGCTGGTTCGTCATCCTGTTTGCCGCAGATTCGGTTACCGACTCGACATTGCGAATGGCCAGCACCGTGGTGACGAAGGCGAGCAGGGCAACGATTCGCAGAGATCGTGATCAGTCTGGCTGGCGTGAATGGGTCGAGAAAGTGACCGACGGTGACGGTGGTGACGATGAGCCAACGATCATCATCACCCATACGGTCGTTGCCGCGGCGGCGCGGCGGCCCGGATCGACCTGCTTGGCCAGCAGCACCAGAAGTGTCGTGCCGGTTGCGCCGACCCCGATGCCGATCATGACAAAATCCGAGCACCGCGAGCGCGATGCCCGCGAGAAGATTGGAGCCCATCAATGCCGTGGCGACCGAGGCCACGATGCCGCCACTGGCCAGAACTGCATTCCACCAATGATCCATGGCGTACGCCGACCCCCGCGATCGGAGCCATGGCCGAGCTGGGGGCGGAACACCTGCATGAGGTAGTGGATCGCGACCAGTGCGCCGGGCAGCATCGCCGGCAGGGCGAGTCGACGACCATGATTCGGTTCAGCGTCGAGGTGGTCAGCACGACGACCGCGCCCAGCGCCGTCTGGATCAGACCAAGGCGGAAGATTCCGAACCGGTTGAGCGAGTTGCCCATGCGTCCACTCTGCAATCAGCGATCGGCAAGCGCCGATCCAGCCATTGATAAAGCTATACCTGACACTCAAAAACGTCAATCTAAATTTACATATATCGAGGGTCCGGCCGGGATCATGGACACAGCCAGCAACCGTCAATTCGGCTGCGCCAGAAGCGCCCGAGCGCCAGCACATCCCGGCATCGGGGGAGTCGAACGTGGATGGGATCGATCCCGCTGGAACCTGCCGCGGGGAGGGTGGGTTGGCTAGTCGTACTTCGCGGAATCCAGGTTGCCCAGACCGTAGCGGCGCAGCTTGACGTACAGGCTCTGCCGGCTCAGGCCCAGCACCCTCGGCCGCCGAGGCGCGGTTGTCGCCGGTCAGTTCGAGCGCGGCTTCGATGCACAGTCGTTCGATCACGTCGGTGGCATCCCGGACCAGATCCTTCAGCGACGAACGCCCGATCAGCTCGGTGACCTGTTCCAGCGACTTCGGCAACTGCCGGTTGCTGCGGGCCTCTGTCCCCAGGCGGCGTCCGACGTTGCGGATGGTGAAGCCCATGCACGGCAGTTCGCCATTGACGACGGCAACGGCGGAGATCTCCACGTCCGTGACATATCCGTACTCGCCGCGCAGCGTGGTTGCGAACAGCCGTACCGAGCCATGCTGCCGAAGGTTGGCCAGCAGCACGTCGAGATCGACGCCCGGGCGACCGAGCCAGCGATCCAGCGACTCGCCGCGGGTCTGATCCTCGGTATTCAACTGTGCCAGATCGAGGAAGGCGCGGTTGGCGCTCAACAGTCGACCATCCGGTCCGGTGACGACGAATCCATCCGGTGAATGGATCGATGACCTCGAGCAGCATCGAGCGGTGCGAGCTCAACGAGGCTGGGGCAGTTCCTTCGGCAGCGACCGGCGAGAGGCGAACCAGGAATGCTCGCTGTCGTCCTGCCGGAACAGCGATGCGGTCATCAGGTAGATGGACTTGCCATCGCTCCCTGCGCACGCGGATCTCGTCGGCACGGCCAGCGGCACGCACGGCGGCAAGCAGCTGCTTGATCTTTTTGGTGCCGGCGACATCGAAACCATCAGGAAACGGCCGACCGACGAGCTGCTTCACCGTGGTGCCGAGCAGCGTCACTGCGGCGGGATTGGCCTCTGATATCTTCCCTGTCGTCGCGTCGATGACCAGCACTGCCTCGGCGGCGATCTGGAAGAGCAGTCGGTAGCGGGTCTCGGTCTGTCGCAGCCGCGAATAGTCCGCGCTCCATCGAGCGCTGCGCGACGACCAGTTGCTGCTGCAGTGCTGCGGTGTCGCGGAGATCGCGTCCGATGGCGATCATCCGCCCCCTTCTTGCCCATCGTCAGAGTGGAATACAGGATCGGCACGTCGGTGCCACGCGAGGTGGGGTGGTTGACTTGTCGCCAGCGCTGGTTGCTGGCGCTGGCCGCATCGCGGAGCAGCGATTCGATCTTTGGACGACTTTCAGGGGTGACGGTATCGACCCACGGCTTGCCGACCCAGCTGGCGTAACCATCCAGGGTCAGCGTCTTGTTGCCGATGGACAGGTCGCGGATGACCCCCTTGCTGTCCAGAACCAGTGCGATATCACTGGCGGCGGTCAGTAGCGCCGCGGCCCCGTCGGAATCCAGCTCGGCGAAGGACCGCTTCGGCGCTGTGAAGTTGCGTGCTACCTCCATTGCAAAAACGTATCCCCAAGCTCAGATTCATCTATTATTGGCGGCGGGTCGCAAGAACCTCCATCAGATTCTGCGCTTGCGCGACCGCCTGCGGTGCGTTACCCGCCGTGGCATCGGCACCAACCAGTGCCGCCAGTTCGGGTCGCTCGTGCAACACCCTGCCACCGACCATCACTCCTACATCCGGGTTTCGCGATGCTTGCCGGATCGTATGAATCGCGACCGCCACATCTTCGAGATGCGACTCGCAGCTGATCGACAGGCCGACGATGTCAAACCACTCGCGACGCACCGTGCTGCGCAATTCACTGATGTTTGCCTGTGGCTCGTCGCAAACGTCCCAGCCGGCCCGGCGGAAAAACTCCGAGACCAGCGTAATGCCGAACAAATGCTGCTCCCCCGGTGCTGCAATAAGCAGTGCGCGCGGACCGAGTGTGCGATGGTCCAGCTCGTTTTCGAAGGACGGGCTGACGCGGTGCACAATCTGGTGCAGGCGCATCAGGCCCATCGTCACCTGGGTGAAATCGCACTGGTCCGATTCCCACCACTCGCCCAGCCGGCGCGCGGTCGGCGCCAGCAGGTTGAGCAGGATATTTTCCAGCGATGCCCCGGCGGACTGGGAGGATTGTACCGAAATCAGAGCAACTTCGGCTTCACTTTCGCAGCACAGTCGAGCAAATTCATCTATCTGTGCGTCGGTGAAGGTAATGGTGTCGGCGACAGGACGTAAACCAGCCTCCGTACCGGTGCGATGCGCCAGCATCAGGCGCGGAATGATATCCACTTCAATTGTCTGCAGCAGCCGATCCAGCTGCTGAGCATCTTCGGAACCTTCTAACTGACAAGCCGACTCGGGCGACCGGTCACGGCGTTTTTACTCCAGATGGGCCATCCCAACCTTCTCGGGTGGCGACAAGCTGCCTTTGGCCAGTCATTGTCTTCTCCCCTGCTGTTTTTTGTCGCGGGCTGGGTCATGCCCCGCTTGTGTTTGTTACCTGCTATTCCATGACGCTTTGCACAAACCTCCGTCCCGACGAGCTAGTGACTTGCCACCGATTCTGCCACAAATTTTTCGGCGCGAGGGGTCTTTTTTAATCATCGATCCGCCGACAGCAAATGTCAATCCAGCATGACGTCAAAACAGGTTGACACTGGTATGTAGCCGATTTACATTCGATCCACGTTGGAAACCGTGGAGCAGTGCGATGGATGGTCGTCCAGCCCGGATCCGTGAGACCCATGCGCTCTACACCGCCTCGGAGCGGGCGCGACGGGACGCCTCGCGCTGGACCCTGGTGCAGGGTGTGCTGGCACCGATCCAGTTCCTGGCCTTCCTGATCAGCCTTTGCCTGGTCGTGCACTACCTGGTGACCGGCGAGGGCCTCTTTGCTGCAACCGTTTCGGTAGTGATCAAGACTGCCTTGCTCTACACCATCATGGTGACCGGTTCGATTTGGGAGAAGGACGTATTCGGCGTCTACCTGTTTGCCGAGCCGTTCTACTGGGAAGACGTCTTCAGCATGCTGGTGCTGGCACTGCATACCGCCTACCTCGCCTCGGTGTTCGGCGGATGGCTGACCCCGACCCAGCAGATGACCCTCGCGCTCGCTGCCTACGCCGCGTACGTGATCAATGCCACACAGTTCCTGTTGAAGCTGCGGGCGGCACGTCGGCAGGCTGCGCCGCGCGATCCCGATGATTCGCGATTCGTACTGGGGTATCCCGAATGAGCACGCAACCGCAGGCTGGCTGGTGTCGTCCGCAGTCGAACCAACGCGAGATACCGATCCTGCGCGAGCGCGGCCAGCGCGAAGTATTCTGCGGACTGACCGGCATCATCTGGCTGCACCGCAAGATGCAGGATGCCTTCTTCCTGGTGGTCGGGGTCGCGCACCTGCGCCCATCTGATCCAGTCGGCGGCCGGCGTGATGATCTTTGCCGAGCCGCGTTTCGGCACCGCCATCCTTACCGATCGTGACCTGGCCGGCCTCGCCGATGCCAACGAAGAGCTCGATCGGCTCTGCGTGACGCTGCTCGAGCGCCGCCCGGACATCAAGAATCTGTTCCTGGTCGGCTCCTGTCCCTCGGAAGTCATCAAGCTCGATCTGGCGAAGGCCGCCGAGCGGCTCAACGCGCGGCTGCTGCCGCGCGTGCGTGTGCTCAGCTATTCCGGGTCGGGAATCGAGACCACGTTTACGCAGGGTGAGGATAATGCGCTGCGCTCGATGGTTCCGCTGCTGCCGCACTCGGAGGCGAAGCAGTTGATCGTCGTCGGCTGCGTTGCCGACATCGTCGAGGATCAGTTCCGCCGCCAGTTCGAGGAACTCGGCATCGGTCCGGTGCATTTCTTCCCGGCGCGGCGTGCCGATGCGCTGCCATCGGTCGGCCCGAATACGCACCTGTTGCTGGCACAACCCTACAACGGCGAGACGGTCCGGGCATTGATCGCCCGCGGCGCGCAGTTGATCTCCGCACCATACCCGTTCGGCGCCGAGGGCACGACCGCATGGCTGGCGGCTGCCGCCAACGGCTGGGGCGTCAACACCACCCGGTTTGCACAAGTGACGCAGCCGCGGGCGCTGCGCGCCCGCAAGGCCCTGGCCCATCATCGCGAGCGGCTGGCCGGCAAGCGCCTGTTTCTGATGCCGGACTCGCAGCTGGAGATCCCGATCGGACGCTTCCTGCACCGGGAACTCGGCATGAAGCTCATCGAGGTCGGCACCCCGTTTCTCGATCGGCAGATGCTGTCGGCGGAGCTGAGGCTGCTGCCCGATGGTATCGCGATCAGCGAAGGTCAGCACGTTGACAGCCAGCTTGACCGGGTTCGCGCTGCGCAACCCGACCTGGTGGTCTGCGGGCTCGGGACTTGCCAATCCGCTCGAGGCCGAAGGGTTCGCCACGAAGTGGTCAATCGAACTGACCTTTACGCCCATCCACGGTTACGACCAGGCTGGTGACCTGGCCGAGATCATGACCCGGCCCGCTGGAGCGGCGGGCACGCCTGCAGGTGTGAGGACGCCATGCAACTGACGCTCTGGACCTACGAAGGCCCGCCTCACGTCGGGGCGATGCGGATCGCCACCTCGATGAGTGGCGTTCACTACGTGCTGCACGCGCCGCAGGCGATACCTATGCGGACCTGCTGTTCACGATGATTGAACGCCAGGACAGGCGCCCGCCGGTGAGCTACACGACCTTCCAGGCACGTGACCTCGGCGGCAGTACCGCTGAGCTGGTCAAGAAGGCGATTGCCGAGGCCTACGAGCGCTTCAAGCCGCAGGCATTGCTGGTCGGCGAGTCCTGCACCGCGGAGCTGATCCAGGATCAACCCGGTTCGCTGGCAGTGCATGAACCTGCCGGTGGCCGGTTGTGCCGCTGGAAACTGCCATCGTATTCGAAGAAGGAGAACTGGGGCGCGTCCGAGACCTTTTAACCAGACGGTGCGCACGCTGCTCGCCGACCGTGCCGCGACCTTCCGCGCCGCAGGTGGCCCGGCAGCAGCGCCGCGGCCCGCGGGGCGGTCGTCCGCGCGCCAACATCCTCGGTCCGACGCTGCTCGGCTTCCGTTGTCGTGATGACATCGTCGAGATTGCCGGGCTGCTCGACAAGCTCGGCATCGACGTCAATGTCGTCGCCCCGCTCGGCGCCTCGCCCGATGATCTCCGTCGCCTGCCGGATGCCGATTTCAACATCGATCTGTACCCCGAGATCGCCCGTACCACGGCCTCCTGGCTGCAGCGCAGCTTCGGCATGCCGTTCACCAAGGCAATCCCGATGGGGATTGGCGCGACCCGCGATTTCATCCGCGAGGTGGCAGCGCTAGCCGGTGTCGATGCCGACCGGCTGCTGCAGCACGAGCGACCGGGCATCGCCCGTCGCAACGCCTCTGCCTCGCGAGCGCAGTGGTATTCGCGCTCGGTCGATTCGACCTATCTTACTGGCAAGCGGGTCTTCATCTTCGGCGACGCCACCCACGCGATCGCCGCTGCGCGTGTCGCGGCAGAGGAGATGGGGTTCACCGTCGTCGGCCTCGGCACGTACTCGCGCGAGTTCGCGCGCGATGTCCGCGAGGCGGCGCAGAAATACCAGATCGAGGCATTGATTGCAGATGACTACCTCGAGGTAGAAAGCGCGATCGCCGCTGCCACGCCTGAGCTGGTGCTCGGCACGCAGATGGAGCGTCACATCGCCAAGCGCCTGGGCATTCCCTGCGCGGTAATCTCCTCGCCGATACATGTGCAGGACGTGCCGGCACGCTACAGCCCGGTGTACGGGTCGAGGGTGCCAACGTGCTGTTCGACAGCTGGGTGCACCCGCTGATGATGGGCCTCGAGGAGCACCTGCTGCAGATGTTCCGCGACGACTTTGAATTCAACGACGCCGCGCCGCCGTCGCACATCGGCTCCGGCGTGACTCCGATCCGCGAGGTGGAAGCGGCGCCGATCGAGACGGCGTCGGTGGCCACGATTGCGATAGCGAACGCCGGCGCCGTTGCCTGGGCAACGGACGCCGAGGCAGAACTGCGCAAGGTGCCGTTCTTCGTTCGCAACAAGGCTAGACGTAATACCGAACGCTATGCCGTCGAGCATGGACTGGCCACCGTCACTGTGGAGACTCTCTACGATGCCAAAGCGCACTCGGCCGTTGATTCGACGCCATGCGCGTCGTCATCGTCACGATGGACAACCATCTGGCCGGGACGGTGGCCCGTGCGATGCAGACCCTTACCAGGGAGGTCGCCAACGTGCAGCTCAGCCTGCACGCGGCCGCGGGACTGGAGCAGCGAGCCGGCATCTCTCCAGCGCTGCCGTGCTGCGATTCAGCAGGGTGACATCATCGTCGCAACGATGCTGTTCATGGAGGACCACTTCCTGCCGATCCTCGACCTGCTGCAGGCGCGCCGCAGTGAATGCGACGCGATGATTTGCGCGATGTCGGCGGGCGAAGTCGTGCGGTTGACACGGATGGGGCGCTTCGACATGAGCCAGGGCGCCAGTGGCCCGCTGGCGCTTCTGAAGCGGCTGCGCGGTGGTGCCAAGAAGGACAGCAAGGGCAGTGTCGGCGCCCAGCAGATGAAGATGCTGCGCCGCCTGCCGAAGATCCTGCGCTTCATCCCCGGCACCGCCCAGGACGTGCGCGCCTACTTCCTGACCCTGCAGTACTGGCTGGCCGGATCGGAAGAGAACGTAATCAACATGGTCCGCTTCCTCGTCGATCGCTACGCCGACGGCAGTCGCAGGGCCCTGCGCGGGACGTTGAAGTCGGCGCTACCGACGGAGTATCCGGAGGTTGGTGTCTATCATCCGCGCATGCCGGGCCGCATCGGCGATCGCGTCGATCGGCTGCCGCGCCCCGAGGGAAAGGTCAACGGCACCGTCGGCCTGCTGCTGATGCGATCGTACGTGCTGGCTGGCAACGCCGCCCACTATGACGGTGTCATCGCCGCGCTCGAGGCGCGCGGACTGCAGGTCATTGCCGCGTTCGCCAGCGGACTGGATGCGCGACCGGCGGTAGAGCAGTTCTTCATGCAAAATGGCCGTAGCCGCGTCGATGCGATCGTCTCGCTGACCGGCTTCTCGCTGGTGGGCGGTCCGGCCTACAACGACGCCAGTGCCGCCGAGACGATGCTTGCCGCGCTCGATGTGCCCTATGTTGCCGCGCATGCCACCGAGTTCCAGACCCTGGAGCAGTGGGAGGGCTCCGACCGCGGGCTGCTGCCGGTCGAGGCGACGATGATGGTGGCCATCCCCGAGCTCGATGGATCGAGCGGACCGCTCATTTTCGGCGGTCGCACCACCGCTGGCGATGGCGCGGCAATCGACATGGTGCCGCACGCCGAGCGCGTTTCGATGCTCGCATCGAGGGTCGAGAAACTGGTGACACTGCGCCGCAGTCAGCGTGCCGAGCGCAGGCTTGCCATCGTGCTTTTCAACTTTCCGCCGAACAGTGGCGCCACCGGCACCGCCGCACACCTGTCGGTGTTCGAGTCGCTTCAAAATACGCTCAAGGCGCTTGCGGCTGATGGCTACACGGTCGAGGTACCGGCCGATTCCTCGGCTCTGCGCACCCGGCTGCTGGAAGGCAATGCCGCGCGCTACGGAGCCGCTGCCAACGTCCATGCACGCATCAGTGCCGATGACCACGTCCGCCGCGAGCGCTGGCTGACGGATATCGAGGCACAGTGGGGCGCGGCGCCGGGCCGGCACCAGACCGATGGCGCCTCGATCTTCGTGCTCGGCGAACGCTTCGGCAATGTCTTCGTCGGCGTGCAGCCGGGTTTCGGCTATGAAGGCGATCCGATGCGCCTGCTGTTCGAGAAGGGCTTCGCGCCGACGCATGCGTTCTCGGCATTCTATCGCTGGCTGCGCGAGGACTTTGGCGCCCATGCATGCCTGCACTTCGGCACCCACGGCGCGCTGGAGTTCATGCCCGGCAAGCAGGTCGGCATGAGCAGCGCCTGCTGGCCGGATCGACTGATTGGCGAGATGCCGAACGTCTACCTGTACGCGGCAAACAACCCTTCGGAAGGCACGATCGCCAAGCGCCGCGCTGCTGCTACGCTGGTCAGCTACCTGACACCGCCAGTGACCCACGCCGGGCTGTATCGCGGGCTGATCGACCTGAAGGCCTCGCTGGAGCGCTGGCGGACGCTCGACGCCGACAACACCGGTGAGCGCGACCCGCTTGCAGCACTGATCCAGACGCAGGCCGCGGCGGTGGACCTTGCGACGCTTGAACCGGCCTGGAGCGCGGCAAACAGCGCACAGATCGATCGGCTGCACGAGCGCGTGCTGGAACTCGAATACACGCTGATACCTTATGGCATGCATGTCGTCGGCCGACCGCCGAGCGAAGAGGAGCGTACCGACATGCTGCTGGCGATGGCCGAATCCGCCAGTGGTCAGCGCCCGCCGCGATCGATGGCCGAAGGGGTGGTGCAGGGTCGAACCCACGCCCAGCTGCTTGCGGCCGGCGAGATTGGCAATGATGACGCCGCGCGCGAACTGATTGCCTCGCTGACCGAGAGCAACCGGTTGCTGTCCGAGGATCACGAGCTGGCCGGCCTGCTGCACGCGCTCGACGGTGGCTTCGTCAGGCCGGCACCCGGCGGCGATCTGATCCGCACGCCAGCGATCCTGCCGACCGGGCGCAACGTCCATGGTTTCGATCCCTTCCGCATCCCCAGCGTCTTTGCAGTGGCCGATGGTGCGCGGCAGGCCGATCGGCTGCTGAGCCAGTACACCGCCGATGGCAGGCCACTGCCCGAGACCGTTGCCCTGGTGCTGTGGGGGTCCGACAACCTCAAGTCCGAAGGCGGACCGATGGCACAGGTGCTCGCGTTGCTGGGCGCCCGGCCGCGCTTCGACAGCTACGGCCGCCTGGCCGGCGCCGAGCTGATCCCGCTTGCAGAGCTCAGCCGGCCGCGGATCGACGTGATGGTGACGCTGTCGGGCATCTTCCGCGACCTGTTGCCGCACCAGACCCGCATGCTGGCCGAGGCCACCTACCTGGCCGCCAGTGCCGACGAGCCGCTCGAGCGCAATTACGTGCGCAAGCACGCGCTCAGCTACCAGCAACAGCACGGATGTGATCTGGAAACCGCCTCGCTGCGGGTTTTCAGCAACGCCGACGGTGCCTATGGTTCCAACGTCAACCAGCTGATCGACAGCAGTGCCTGGAGCGAGGAGGACGAGCTGGCCGAGGCCTACTCACGGCGCAAGTGCTTTGCCTACGGCCGGAATGGGCAACCGAAGCGGCAGGCCGAGCTGATGCAAAGCGTGCTCGCCGATGTGCAGATCGCCTACCAGAACCTGGAGTCCGTCGAACTGGGGGTCACCACAGTCGATCACTATTTCGACACACTGGGCGGCATAAGTCGCGCCGTGCGTCGCGCCAAAGGCGAGGACATCGCGGTCTACATCGGTGATCAGACACACGGCGAAGGAACTGTCCGCACGCTTGCGGAACAGGTGGCAATCGAGGCACGTACCCGAATGCTCAATCCGAAGTGGTACGAGAGCATGCTCGAGCATGGTTATGAAGGCGTGCGCCAGATCGAGGCGCACGTGACCAACACCATGGGCTGGTCGGCAACCACCGGCCAGGTAGACCCCTGGGTTTATCAGCAGTTGACGGAGACGTTCGTCCTCGATGAGAAGATGCGCGAGCGCCTGGCCGCCTTGAACCCCACGGCGTCGGCAAAGGTCGCGAACCGGCTCATCGAGGCGCATGAGAGGAGTTACTGGCAACCGGATGCGGCAGTGCTGGAAGCACTGCGTCGTGCCGGTGAGGAACTCGAAGACAAACTGGAAGGCGTGGGGGCGAGGGTGGCTGCATGATGACAACAACGACAGTGCCGGTTTCTTCCGTTGGGGGAAGGACCCGGTCTGCGGACGGGGAGGGGAGCGTGCAGGTGCACCTCGATCCGAACGTGAAGATTGGCAATGCGAAGGTGTTTGCGGTGTACGGCAAGGGCGGGATCGGCAAGAGCACGACCTCGTCGAACCTCTCGGTGGCGTTCTCGAAACTTGGCAAGCGGGTGCTGCAGATCGGATGCGACCCCAAGCATGACTCGACGTTCACGCTGACCAAGAAACTGATGCCGACGGTGATCGATGTGCTGGAGTCGGTGGAGTTCCACGCCGAGGAACTGCGCACCGAGGACTTCGTCTACGTGGGCTACAACGGCGTGATGTGCGTCGAGGCCGGCGGACCGCCGGCCGGCACCGGATGCGGTGGCTACGTGGTCGGCCAGACCGTCAAGCTGCTCAAGGAGCACCACCTGCTCGAGGACACCGACGTGGTGATTTTCGATGTGCTGGGCGACGTCGTTTGCGGCGGGTTCGCCGCACCGCTGCAGCATGCCGATCGGGCGCTGGTAGTGGCGGCAAACGACTTCGATTCCATCTTCGCGATGAATCGCATCGTCGCTGCGATCCAGGCCAAGGCCAAGAACTACAACGTTCGCGTCGGCGGGGTCATCGCCAACCGCAGTGCCGCCACCGATCAGATAGACCGTTTCAATGAACGCGTCGGCCTGAAGCGCATGGCCCACTTCCCCGATCTCGATGTGATCCGGCGCAGCCGGCTGAAGAAATCGACGCTGTTCGAAATGGAATCCTCCCCCGAACTCGATGCGGTGCAGAACGAATACCTGCGTCTGGCTGCGTCATTGTGGGTGGGAACCGACCCGATGGTGGCCGAGCCTTTGAAGGATCGCGAGATCTTCGACCTGCTGGGATACGACTGATGGCCATCAACACCTACATCGAACGCCGCAGCGAGGTGGAGACCTACTTCGATCGCACCGCGGTCGAGGCCTGGACGCGACTGACCTCCGATGCCCCTGTGGGGCGTATCCGTGCAACCGTGCGCGCAGGCCGGGACCAGATGCGGGCAACGCTACTGTCCTGGCTGCCGGCGGATCTGCGCGGCCGCCGACTGCTCGACGCCGGTTGTGGCACGGGTGCGCTCGCCGTGGAGGCCGCCCGTCGCGGTGCCAGTGTCGTTGCGATCGACCTGTCGCCGACCCTGGTCGAGCTGGCGCGTGAACGTGCGCCGCGGGACCTTGGCGCCGGCACGGTGCAGTTCGAGGTCGGCGACATGCTCGACACCCGGCTCGGCGAATTCGATCACGTGGTGGCGATGGATTCGCTGATCCACTACCCGAGCGCCGACGTGATCCGGGTTCTGGAGCAGATCTCGGCGCGTACCCGTGACTCGATTGTGTTCACCTTTGCGCCAAGGACGCTGCCGCTGGCGATGATGCATGCGTTCGGGCGGCTGTTTCCGCGCGGCAATCGCGCGCCGGCGATCGAACCGGTGGAAGCAGAACGGCTGCGCGACAGCATTCGGTCCACGTTGACCGGCTGGACGCCGGCGCGAACCGAGCGCGTGGCGAGCGGCTTCTACACCTCCCAGGCACAGGAACTGAAGCGGCGATGAAGCGACTCGAAACTGCCATGGTCAATGGCTGGAAGCGCGTCGGCACGCGCTTTCTGCCGTTTGCCGATGCGGCAAGCGCCGAGTTGCCGATGCAACGGCTGCTGCGGCTGTCGCTGTTCCAGGTTTCGGTGGGCATGGCGACGGTGCTTCTCAACGGCACGCTGAACCGGGTGATGATCGTCGAACTCGGCGTTCAGGCCTGGCTGGTGGCGGTGATGGTATCGCTGCCGCTGCTGTTTGCTCCGTTTCGCGCGCTGGTCGGGCATCGTTCCGACACGCACCGCTCGCTGCTCGGCTGGCGGCGTGTGCCGTACATCTGGATCGGCACACTACTGCAGTTTGGCGGGCTGGCGATTATGCCGTTCGCACTGTTGCTGCTGTCCGGCGACACCCAGGGGCCGATGTGGGTCGGACAGGCCGGTGCCGCGCTGGCATTCCTGATGGTCGGCGCAGGGCTGCACACGACGCAGACCGCCGGCCTGGCACTGGCCACCGATCTCGCGCCGGAGGCCAGCCGCCCGCGGGTGGTGGCACTGCTGTACGTGATGCTGCTGGTCGGCATGGTTGCGAGCGCAACGCTGTTCGCCGAGCTGCTGCGCAATTTCAGCCAGCTGCGCCTGATCCAGGTGGTGCAGGGGGCGGCGGTGGCAACGATGCTGCTGAACCTGTTTGCGCTGTGGAAGCAGGAGGCACGCAATCCAGAGCGCACGCGCATCGATCAGCCGCGGGCGAGTTTCCTGACCTCCTGGCGGGCGCTGATGGCGCGAGATCGCTCGCGCCGCTTCCTGATCGCGGTGGGCCTTGGAACCGCCGGATTCAGCATGCAGGACATCCTGCTCGAGCCGTACGGCGGCCAGGTGATGCACCTGGCGGTCGGGCAGACCACTTCACTGACGGCACTGCTGGCAGCCGGCGCGCTGGGAGCCTTCATGGTTGCTGCACGACAATTGGGGCGCGGCGCGGACCCGTGCCGGCTGGCGGCCTATGGCGTGCTGGTCGGCGTCTTCGCATTTGCAGCGATCCTCTTCGCTGCCCCGCTGAATTCGAATCTGATGTTCTGCGGCGGCACGGCCGCGATCGGCTTTGGCGGCGGTCTGTTCGCTATCGGCACGCTGACGGTGGCGATGCGCATGGACAATGGCGGGCAGACCGGTCTGGCGCTGGGCGCATGGGGCGCGGTACAGGCCTCGGCTGCCGGCTGCGCGATCGCGCTCGGCGGCATCATTCGCGACACCGTGTCGGCGCTGGCGGTGAACGGTGCACTGGGTTCATCGCTGACGGACATATCGGTCGGCTATGGCGCGGTATACCAGATTGAGATCGTATTGCTGTTCATTACGCTGGTTGCGATTGGTCCGCTGGTGCGGACGGCACCCGGTGTCCAAACACGTTCCACGGCGGGTTTCGGGCTCGCCGAGTTACCAGGCTAGATGGCCCTATCAAGCGGAGGCGCGACAATGCAAACAGGAGCAATCAACAACTACATCGACGTCGCCCAGCTCGTGCTGTACGCGTTCTGGGTGTTCTTCTTCGGCCTCATCTATTACCTGCGGCGGGAGGACAAGCGCGAGGGCTATCCGATGGAGTCCGACTGGACCGAGCGCAGCCCGCGCATGGTGGCGCAGGGATTCCCGGACATGCCAGCACCAAAGACCTTCTACCTGGCCAGCGGCAAGACCGTCATCGCGCCGCGGCCGGGGCGCGATACCCGTGAGCTTCGTGCCACGCCGATTGCACCCTGGCCGGGGGCGCCATTGGTGCCGACCGGCAACCCGATGCAGGACGGTGTCGGTCCGGCCGCCTACGCGCAGCGAGCCGACATCCCCGATCAGACCTGGGAGGGAACACCGCGGATCGTGCCGCTGCGCGCCGACAGCAGCTTCGGGCTCGAGTCACGCGATCCTGATCCGCGCGGCATGCCGGTGATTGGGGCCGACAATGTCGTTGCCGGTACCGTTCGCGATGCCTGGGTGGATCGTTCCGAGATGATCCTTCGCTATCTCGAGGTGCAGACCAGCGGTGGGCGCAACGTGCTGCTGCCGATGAATTGTGCTCGGGTCAGCGGCCGTCGCAATGCCGTCAACGTCGCGTCGATCCTCGCGAGCCAGTTCGAGAACGTGCCCCAACACAAGAATGCCGATACCGTGACCTTCCTCGAGGAAGACCAGATCATGGCCTATTACGCCGGCGGCTATCTGTATGCCACCCCGGCCCGCCAGGAGCCGCTGTTGTGAGCGATCATGAATTCGACCACGAACCGGTCCCGGGTCTGCCCGAGCAGCTGCCAGCGGGCGAGAGGATGCTCTGGCAGGGCGCGCCGGAATGGCGTTCGCTGGCCGTGCATGCCTTTCGCATCAGGGGGCTGAGCCTTTACTTCCTCGCGCTGATCGCGTGGCGGGCGCACTCGAGCTGGAACGGAAATTTGATCGACACGCTGGTGGCCGTGACCCCGGTGCTGGTGTTGTCGATCCTGGCGCTGGGATTGCTCGCCGGGCTGGGCTGGGCGATGGCGAGATCAACCCTTTATACGATTACCACCCGGCGGGTTGTGATCCGCGCCGGTGTCGCCATCCCAATCACCATCAACATCCCGTTCTCGGTGGTCGAGTCGGCGGCCCTGCGGACCCATTCGGATGCGACCGGTGACCTGCCGTTGGTGCTCAGTGACCGCTCGCAGGTGTCCTATGTGGTGATGTGGCCGCATGTCCGCCCATGGTCGATGGGTCACACCCAGCCGATGCTGCGTGCAGTCCGTGAGCCGGCGCAGGTGGCTGGCATCCTCGCCGATGCGCTCGCTGGTGCGCTGGCGCAGAATGCCGGCGCGGTACCCGCAAACCCCTCGCGCCAGCAACGATCCGAAGGTCCGTCTGGCAGCGCGGTCGGTGGCCTGACAACGGCGGCAGCCTAGTGCGATGAGCGAGGCGCATCGCCACGACGTCGTCCTTCCGCGCTCCGCGATCATCGGTGCGGGTCTGCTGGTGGCGCTGGCCATTGTCGCTGCGGCGGTAACGCGATTCACCGGCCAGGTCGACAGCCTGCGACCTGCAGCTAGCGTCGCCGTCGAGCGTGCACTCAGGTTCGAGGACCGCGCTGATGGTGCCGTGCTCGTCTTCGACATGCGCACCAGCAGACAGATCGCGACACTGGCGCCAGGCACCAATGGGTTCATGCGCGGAGTGCTGAGGGGACTGGTGCGTGAGCGCCGCAGCCGCGATATCGGCGGCGATCGTCCATTCGTGCTGACGCGCTGGTCCGACGGCCATCTGACCGTGACCGATTCGGCGACCGGAAGGCGGATCGAGCTGCGCGCGTTCGGCCCGACCAACGAGCAGGCTTTCCTGCCGTTGCTGGCAGGAAATGGGACAGCCGATTTGCGCACGGCAGCGCGCGAATGAGACAGCACAGCAGCCAGATTGACACCCGACCGGCCAGGGAGCGACCGGCAGCAGGAAATGTCGCGTTCCGTAATCAACAGACATCAGAACAACAGCAATGAAAGTGGAGGAAAGGCTCATGAGCGCAGAAGCCAGGCAGACCGAGCGCAGTATCACCACCCAACAGGCGCAGGAGAACACGATCCTGAGCCCGCGCTTCTACACCACCGATTTCGACGCGATGGATCGCATCGATGTCACCTCGGTTCGCGCCGAGTGGGAGAAGCTGATGGACGAATTCCGTCGCGACAACAACCATGACCATTTCGAGCGTCCGCCGGAGTTCATCGACGAGGTGAAGGAGTTGCCGCCGGCGCTGCACGAGGAGTTCATCGAGTTTCTCGTCAGCTCGGTGACCTCGGAGTTCTCCGGCTGTGTGCTCTACGGCGACATCAAGAAGAAGGTGCAGAACCCTGCCGTTCGCGAGTTGATGGGATTCATGGCCCGTGATGAGTCCCGCCACGCCGGCTTCATCAACAAGTCGCTGAAGGACTACAACCTCGGCGTCGACCTGGGGTTCCTGACCAAGGCCAAGAAGTATCACTACTTCGCGCCGAAATTCATTTTCTACGCGACCTATCTGTCGGAGAAGATCGGCTACGCGCGCTACATCACCATCTACCGCCAGCTGGAGAGAAATCCGGAGCGACGCTTTCATCCGATATTCCGCTGGTTCGAGCGCTGGTGCAACGACGAGTTCCGCCATGGTGAGGCCTTCGCCCTCATCATGCGGGCGGATCCGCGGCTGCTGCGAGGCCACAACAAGCTGTGGATCCGCTTCTTCCTGCTCGCGGTCTACGCGACGATGTATGTGCGTGACCATACCCGGCCCGAGTTGCACAAGGCCTTTGGCATCGATCCGACCGACTACGACTACACGGTATTCGAGATCACCTCGGCGATCTCGCGCCAGGTCTTCCCTTTTACGCTGGACATCGACGATCCGCGTTTCCGTGCCGGCATGGAGACGTTGCGCGAGGTGGCGGTAAAGAGCGCCGAGGCCCGTGCGCAGGGTGGCGTGATGGGTGGATTGCGACGCGCCGGGCTCGCGCTGCGCGGCGTGGCCACTTTCGCACGCATGTACCTGCTGCCGGTCAAGCCGAACGCAATTACCACCGAGATCCGAATGGCGCCGGCCTGGTGAGGCGCGGAACCAGGCGATGACCGACTACGGCCTGCCAGCGCTGTTTGCCCTGTTCCTGTGGTGGACCGGCACGGGCGTCGTGCTCTATCTCGACGGGCTGCCGGCGAACACCCATCGTCGCAGCATGCTGGGCGCCACGGTGCTGCTGGTTGTATCGCTATGGGGCCTCGGCCTCAGCAGTGAGATGACGACGGTTGGCGGTGCATACATCGCCTTTGCCTGCGCGCTTGGGGCATGGGGATGGGTGGAGACCGCCTTCCTGCTCGGCTTTACCACGGGGCCGCGTAAGGTCGGCTGTCGCGCCGGCTGCCATGGCTGGGCGCATTTCCTGCACGGGTTGCAGGCGGTGCTCTACCACGAGTTTGCAATCATCGCGGTCGGTGCCGCGGTGCTGGCGAGCACGTGGAATGGGTCAAACCCCGTCGGCATCTGGACCTTCCTGGTGCTCTGGGGGATGCGCCAGAGTGCGAAAATCAATGTATTTCTTGGTGTCCGCAATCTAAGCGAGGAGTTCCTGCCGGAACACCTGCGCTATCTGCAGAGCTTCCTGACCCGCAAGCCGATGAATGCATTCCTGCCGGTGTCGATCACCGTAGCCACCGCATTGGCTGCCTACCTGTTCCTGCGGGCATGGTCCGCTGCGGCCTCGGACTTCGAGGTTGCGGCCTACAGCCTGGTGGCCTCGCTGCTGACGCTCGGCGTGCTCGAACACTGGTTCATGGTGCTGCCAATGTCGACCAACTCGCTGTGGAAACTCGGCCTGTCCACCCACCAGGCTGCACCAGGCGGCGATGACGAGATCGCTGCCAGGGAAGCTGGCCGTGATCGCTACGATGGGCTGATCGGTTTCGAGCAGCTGGCGGTGGTAACCGTCGATGTCGAGCGGGGCGCTCCCCGCAATCCCGCAGACATCGGGCTGCGGCGACGGTAGACAAGGGCGAGAGATCAATCAGGCAACCTGATAAGCGACGCGAGGAGGCTCGATGACTGCCACGGTCAGGGAACTTTTGTTGGGCAAGCAGCACAAGGATCTCCTCACCGTGGGACCGGAGCAGACAGTGCAGGAGGCGCTGGAGATCATGGCTGCCAACCGGATCGGATCGCTGCCGGTGATCGAGGGTCGAGCTATCCGCGGGATCGTCTCCGAGCGAGACTACATTCGCAAGGTGGTGCCGCGTCGAATCCCGCCGTGGGATGTGCTGGTCAAGGAGATCATGACCGAGAAGGTGATCTGCGTGAAGCCGGAGGAATCGGTCAAGGAGTGCATGCGGCTGATGACGGTCAATGCCATCCGTCACCTGCCGGTTGTGCACGATGGCGTGCTCGAGGACATGGTTTCGATCACCGATGTGCTGCGGGTGCTCGCGGGCACCGATCGGAAGCTGCCGGTCTAGCAGCATTTGGCGCTGCCGCGGCGGCGCCAGCATCGCGTTACGTTACCTACAGTATCCGCAGCACGACCACAGTCAGATCATCGCGCTGTGCGGCCCCTCCGCGAAACTCGCGCAGGCCATCGGTCACCGCCGAGCAGATCTGCATCGCCGAGCCGCCGGCGTTGGCGCGCAGCAACTCGCGAAGCCGTTCCTTGCCGAAGGAATCCCCACTGCGATTGCGGGTGTCCCACACACCATCGGTACCGAGCAGCACGATGTCCCCGGCGCTGCAGCGGCGCGGTGGCGCCTCGCGATACAACCAGGCGTCATCGACCCCCAGCGGGATATCGTCGCCACTGAGTTCCTCTATCACCTGGCCCTCCGGCCGGTACAGCAGCGCCGGATCGTGACCGGCGCTAACCCAGCGCAGCGTGCGGGTTGCCGGATTGACCACCAGGTAGAAGAGCGTCATGAACCGGCCCTGGTGGACGTCATCGGCAAGCCGCTCGTTGATCGCGGAAATGGCCTCGGCGAGGGTACGCGACTGACGCGCGAAGGCGTGCAGCAGTGCCCGCGCGGTGGCCATCAGCAGCGCTGAGCTGATGCCGTGGCCGGAGACATCGCCGATGGCGACACCAAGCGGGTCACCGTCGCCGCTGCCGAGCTCCAGATAGTCGTAGTAGTCGCCGCCGGTTTCCTCGCAGTACTCGGTGACGCCGGCAACATCCAGGCCCGGTCGAGGTGGCGGGCCGGCTGGGATGAGGTTCTGCTGTACTTCGCGCGCCAGCCGCATGCCCTCGGCATGGCGGAAGCGCTCCTTCAGATGCGGCACCATGTGGTTGAAGGCGTGTCCGAGCATTTCCAGCTCATCGCCGGTGGCGATATGCGCCCGGGCATCGAAGTCGCCGGCGCCCAGTCGCTGGGTGGCACGAACCAGTTCCTGCAGCGGCCGGTTGATGGCCCGCGCGCTCAGCAGTGCCCCGGCAACGGCCAGTGCAATCAGCGGCAGTCCCAGTGCCAGCTGCGTGCGCAGTTCGCGTCCGGTGTCGTCAAGGGCCTGGTCGCGGGCGCTGGCAGCGGTGGCATCGACGCGGGCATGCGGCAGGATCATCACCAGCCATGTGGCGGTATCGCCAATGCGCCTGTACGCCCAGATTGCGGATTCGTTGGGCGGGCCGGCCTCTATCACGCCATTGCGGTTGGCCAGCAGATCGGCAAGAAGCCGCGCGTCGGCGGCATCGTCGCCGGTCTTCAGGATGTCGTCAGCGAAATCAGTGCGCCAGTCGTGCGGGCCGTCGCCGTAGCGCTGGCGGGCGAGTATGCGCAGCCCGGCCGTGGGTGCCGCCGCTGCGCTGCGAGCATTGTCGTCGTCGCCGGTGGGCCTTGCCGTGGCGATGTAGATGTTGCTGGAGCTGCTCCAGCCGCCGGGTAACGGCAGCGTGTCCAGATAGGCACTGACGGGCACATCGATGGCGGTTACGCCGAGGAAGGCGCCGGCGTCGTTGCGGACGGCGCTGGAGAAGGTCAGGATCGGTCGGCGTGTGGAGGCATCGATCTGCGCTGGCTGCCAGCGCGGGTTCGGATCGGACTTCTGCAGCCGATACCAGCCACGCTGGCGCGGATCATAGTCGGCAGGGTATCCACCGTGACCGGGATAGACTGAATGCACACCCGATTCGAGCGTCGTGTAGTGCCAGAGGATGCGCTGCTGCTGCCCCTTGTGCAGCGCGCGGTAGATGTCGGTCATCGGCAGCAGCCGCTCGATCTGCGCCGAGTGATCGGCAACGGCCAGTCCAGGGGACAGGCGGAACACCTGTGTGTCGTAGGCGATCGTGTCCCTGGCTCCCGGTTCACTGCCGCGCCGGTCGATGACCGGCAGCGACCGCAGCCTGCCGTCGCCGCGGTCGATATCGGTGTCGAGTATGAAAGGCGTGGTGGAAACCGGCTGCGGAGCAGGGCGATCCTCTAGCAGCAGCGAGACCTCGCGGGCCTGCCGGGCCACCAGCAGTTCGAATACCTCGTTCTGGCGCTGGATAAGCAGCGCGTAGTTGTCTGCGGTCTGCGCAAGCTGCTCGCGTGCCTGCGTTGAGAGTTCGGCGTGGGTCTGGGCCGCCAGTTCCCGACCGAGTCCCCGGACCGCCTTGAAGTCGATCCAGGTGATGAACACCAGCGGCAGAACGGTGATCCCGAGCAGCAGCGTCAGCAGCTTGGTGCGCAGGCGCCATCGAACGGGTTGGGTGGCGATCGGGCGGGCAGGCGTATTCACCCGCGCATGATAGGGGATCGGCGGGGCTCCATGTCAGGCGGGGATCGGAGCTTCTGGCCAGCGAACGACCCGGAGCTGCATGCCCACGATGATGTTGCTGTCACAGATGCTGCGTCGAGAGCGCCGAACTCAGCGGGCGCCGGCAGACGATGGCCACCGTCGACTGCTGGATGCCACTTGCTGGTGGTGTTCGAGAGGCCCCGGCCGCGGAAAAGGCACGGGTCGATGTCTGGGAACAGCCGTGCCCCGCGCGGTCCAGGGGCGATTCAGGGATTTCCTAGAAGATCCCCGGCGGCAATTGCACGTAGTGCTGGGAGGTGCGCCCCTCGACCTGCGATCGCACCCACGGCATCGCCGACTGCAGCACGTAGGGAACGCGGACCAGCTGTGGCAGCGCAAGTTTGATGAAGTCACCGGTGTTGTTGACCCGCAATACCTGGGTGGTGGCGTCCATGCTGTCGGTGCGCACTGCAATTGCCGACCAGTCGACGGCGTGGTTCTGCCACAACAGGTTCTTCAGCGTCTGCACGACTGTGTTGAGCTCGGCAGCTATTGCGGCACAGCCGCGTTCCTTGTTCGATAGATTCTGCTTGTCATCAAAAAGGAAATTCAGGCCGTTGCCGGTGACGAATACCGGCGTATCGGTGTCGGAGAAACTCCAGCGGCCGCCCACGCCGTCGGTAAACGAGTCATAGCTGGCCGATGCCAGCGAGGTGCAGCCGGCATCCAGGCAGATGCGATCGATGATCCGGTTCTCGAACTGCTGGGGTCGATCCAGGCGCGGACCACTGACGATGACCTGGCTGCCACCGACCGTCAGCAGGATCGTGCCTTCGGGTTCCACCTTCACATTGACATTCGCACCGGCCTGTACGGAATCGGCCAGGCCGAACATCCGGCCGGCATAGGAAGAGGTGGCCGCAGCCCACTTCTTCGGGTCACGCTCCTTGTTCACCGGCTTCTTCGGGTCAGGCGTGACCTCCTTGGCGGCCTCGGCCTCCTGTCGAAATGCCGAGCCCATCTCCTCGAGTGCGATGCGCGCAAACTCTGCCTGTACGTCCCGGCCGGAATCCGCCACCCGTCGGGCGAGGCCGACAAATGCCTCGGAGCCGCCACCTAGCAGATTGCGCGTCACCTTTCGTGGCTTGGCGGCATCGTCGCTCGCGGCGTATGCAGGGCCGCTGCCGAGCGTCATCGCGACTGCGCCGACTAAGGCGAGGATCAATGCCGCGGTAGTTGCACGGCTCCATCCGTGCGCGCTTCCTGAACTGCCTGTGTCTGTCACAAACACTCCGTCCGGCCGAAAACTGCGTGCATTGTGGGTATTGCAGTACAAACAGGCAAGAGCCGTGCCGCGAAATACACCAGCGATTCAGTCTTGTTCAGCATCGCAGAGGGAGATGTCGCGACGCTGTTGTTTCGCTGCTACCGGTCTTGGCGGCCGCTCGGGTGCTGGCCCGCAGGCATCTCAGGGGACGATTGCAGAAAGGGATCACTCGGGGTGAGCCAATGCACCGATCACGGCGAGGTCGATTGATATACTGAAGCGCATCGATTCGGACGTAAGGCGAAGGGGTGGGCATGGCAATCCGGCATTATCTGGCATCGTTCGTCATCGCGCTGCTGTGGGCTGGGCTGAGCGTCGTTGCCCAGGCCGCGGATGCCACATCGGATGACTGTGGCTGGCAGGGCGGGGCCCTGACGCACGGTCGGCGCGATCTGCCAGAGGTGGCACTGAGCTTCGACGCCTGCCCGACTACCCGCCAACCGTCGTTTGCAGACGGCATCCTCGAGGTGCTGAGCCGTGAATCGGTGCCGGCGACGGTATTCGTCTCGGGCCTTTGGGCCACCGAAAACGCCGAACACTTCAGACGTCTGCAGGCCTCGCCCGGGATCGAGATTGCACTGCACGGTGATCGGCATCGGCACCTGCTCGACCGTCCAGCCGCCGTCACCGACAAGGAGATCAATGTCGGGCGCGAAACGCTGCGCACGATGGGTGCGCAGCCGGCTGCGCTGTTCCGCCCACCCTTTGGCGATGCCCCGCCGTGGCTGGCAGCACGAGCGGACAAGGCGGGCGTGACGCCGGTTCTGTGGGAGGTGGTCAGCGGCGATCCCGACCCGCGGTTCTCGGCGCGACTGATCGAGCGCATCGTCCTCGAGGAGGCCAGGCCGGGCAGCATTGTCATCATGCATATCAATGGTCGTGGCGAGCGCACGGCCGAGGCGCTGCCGGGGATCATCACCGGGCTGCGCGAGCGCGGCCTGAAGTTTGTCACGGTGGGGCAGTTGCTGCGCGAGTGCCGGCGGTGAACATCAGCCTGGAGTTCAATCACCGACTCGATGCGCAGACCTGCCGGCGGCTGATGCTGGGTGTGGAGCCGTGGCAGACGTTGGGCTACAGCGAGGCCGATGTAGACAGGATTGCCGAACCGTCGGTCGATGCTGAGGTAATCGCCGCGCGCAGTGGCGAGGCGGTGGTCGGGTTCGCGGTGGTGGGCGGTGCGATGCTTATCGGTGGCTATCTGCGCCTGCTTGTGGTCGATGGTGATCTGCGCCGCCAGGGTATCGGCCGCCGGTTGCTGGGGGCCTTCGAGGAACGCGTGTTCGAACGCTGGCCAAATGCCTATCTGTGCGTCAGCGACTTCAATACCGATGCGCGGGGGTTCTACCGTCGCGAGGGCTATGTCGAGGTCGGGACACTGCCGGATCTGCTGGTTGCCGGCCATGGCGAGGTGCTGATGCGCAAGAGCGTTGGACCATGGCGCGAGTTCCGCAGCGTTGCAACGCACCGGCAGCGTGAGTCATAGGCCATTGACTGGCCCGATGCGGTCCATTGCGTTGCGCGACGTCGGTCAAGGCGGGTGTTGCGCTGCGCTGATGCGCGACGGGTGTCGTCGCGATATGGCGATGACTCCGCCGTGCAGCGATGCTACTTCCAGCCCATCGACACCATCTTGCGGCGCATGAAGGCCAGTTGGGTGGCAAGCGGCAGGTTCTTGGGGCAGACATCGTGGCAGCCCAGCAGCGACATGCAGCCGAACACGCCGCTGTCATCGCCAATCAGCTCGTAGAAGTCTTCGTCTTGGCGGGTGTCGCGGGGGTCAATGCGGAAACGCGCCAGTCTGTTGATGGCGACCGCGCCGATGAAGTCCGGGCGCATCCTTGCGGTTCCGCAGCCGGCGACACAGCAGCCGCACTCGATGCAGCGGTTGAGCAGGTAGATCGCCTCGGCGGTGTCGGGTTCCATCCGCTCCTCGATCCGAGAGAGATCGATCTCCTGCTGCTTCATGTGCACCCAGGTCTTCAGCGCCTCGCTCATCGCGCGCATCCATTTGCCGGTGTCCACCGAAAGATCGGCGATCAGCTCGAACACCGGCAGCGGCGCCAGCGTGATCAGCGGCGGCAGGTCGCGGCTCAGCGTCCGGCAGGCCAGTCCCGGGCGGCCGTTGATCATCATCGCGCAACTGCCGCAGATGCCGGCCCGGCAGACGAAGTCGAACTGCAGCGAAGGGTCCTGCCGCTCACGGATCTCTGTCAGTGCGATGAACAGGGTCATGCCCGGCGCCTCTTCGATCTTGTACTCCTGCATTCGCGGCTGATCGTCGCGCCGTTGCGGGTTGAAGCGCAGCACCCTGAACACCAGCGTCCGGTTCTCGCCTGCCATGGTCATCGGGCCTTCTCGCGCAGCGCCTCGGCTGCCGTCGGCTCGGCAAGAGGTTCGTCGAGACGTTCATTGCGGCTGCGCAGCCGCCGGGGCAGCAGGTGTGCATAGGGCATCAGCGCCGCCTGCACGGCGAAGCGATCAGCGCCTGCCATCCTTGCGCGTGTCGCTTCAATCTGTGCCTGCCGCGCGGGCGTGTCCGGGTGGTCGATGTAGTCTCTGGCGCCATAGCCACGCCAGCCCGGCGGCAGTTCCATGGTCTGCACATCGAGCTGCTCGTATTCGAACCTCGGCATCGTATCGGTTTCGCCGGGCCACGATGCCAGGGTGCGCTTCAGCCACCCGGCATCGTCTCGCCGCGGATAGTCCTGGCGAAAGTGTGCACCCCGGCTCTCGGTGCGGGCGAGGGCGCCGCCGGCAATGGTCAGCGCCAGCCTGATCATCTTCTGCGTGCGGTAGGCACAGACCAGTTCGGGATTCGAGGCCAGCGTCTTGTCGCGCAGCCCGATATGGCGGCTGCGCAGCAGCAGCCGCTGCAACTGGTCGACCGCCGCCTCCAGCCCATTGCCGGAACGGAAGATGCCGACGTCGCGGGTCATGATCTCCCGCATCTCGGCCCGCAGCTGATTGGCGTCCTCTTTTCCGGGTCCGACCGCCAGCATCTCGAGCCTGGCCTGCTCCCGCTGCAGGCATTCGCGAACCAGGCCCATCGGCACGCTGGCATCGTTGGCGGCGTCTTCACAGAAGTCAGCGATGAAGTCGCCGACGATCATGCCTGCCACCACGGTCTCGGCAACCGAGTTGCCCCCTAGCCGGTTGAAGCCGTGCATGTCCCAGCATGCCGCCTCACCGGCGGCGAACAATCCCTTCAGCGTCGGGCTTTCGCCGCTCGGCAACGTTCGAATGCCACCCATCGTGTAATGCTGGGCAGGACGCACCGGTATCCATTCGCGGATCGGGTCGACACCGAGGAAGTAGTGGCAGATCTCATGTACCTCGCGCAGGTTCTTGCGGATGTGTGCCTCGCCGAGCAGCGTTATGTCGAGCCAGATGTGCGGTCCGAATCGCGATTTGACCCCCTTGCCGGCGGCGATGTGCTCCTCGATGCGGCGTGATACGACATCGCGGGAGGCGAGTTCCTTCTTCTCCGGTTCGTAGTCAGGCATGAAGCGGTGGCCATCGGCGTCCCGCAGGATGCCGCCATCGCCGCGGCAGCCTTCGGTGACAAGAATGCCGGCGGGAAAGATGGCGGTCGGATGGAACTGCACGGCCTCCATGTTGCCGAGCGTCGCGACACCGGTCTCCAGCGCCAGCGCGTGGCCGATCCCCTCGCAGATCACCGCGTTGGTCGTCGACTGGTACAGCCTGCCGGCGCCGCCGGTGGCGATCGCGGTTGCCTTGGCAAGGTATGCGATGAGCTCGCCGCTGACGAGGTGGCGCACGATTGCGCCGTGGCAGCGTCGACCATCGTGGATCAATGCCAGCGCCTCGGTGCGTTCATGCACCGGGATTGCCTCGGCGAGCGCGCGGTCGGCCACTGTCGTCAGCATCGCATGCCCGGTGCCATCGGACACGTAGCAGGTTCGCCACTTCTTGGTGCCGCCGAAATCGCGCTGGGCGATGGTGCCATGGGCCGTATCGCGCTCTGCAATCGTCACCCTCTGGCCATTGATGATCACCTCGCGTTCGCCGCGCCGCACCCGGCTCCACGGCACTCCCCACGCCGCCAGTTCGCGCACTGCCTTTGGCGCGGTGTCGACGAACATCCGCACCACCGCCTGATCCGCCATCCAGTCGGAGCCGCGCACGGTGTCTTCGAAGTGCACGTCCTCGTTGTCACCCTGCCCGCGGGTGACATTGCCGAGGCTGGCCTGCATGCCGCCCTGGGCCGCCTTGGAGTGCGAACGCTTTGCCGGCACCAGTGACAGCACGATGGTGTCGTGGCCACGGCGACGCACGCCGATTGCCAGCCGCAGGCCGGCCAGCCCGCCGCCGATGATGAGTGCATCGGTCCAGATGATCTTCACGGCGACCGCTCTGCGGGTAGCGACGGCCACCATCGCGGCGGCGTGCCAACTGGCGGGTCCTGCAGCCAGGCCGGCACGTAGCGTTCGCCGGCAGCGGCCCGGTGCTGGTAGCCGATCTTCAGGTATGCGCCAAGCGTGGCGAGCCCCAGGGCGAGCAGCAAGGCCGTCAGCCCCCATTTCAGTCGTCGCAGGCGCTGTCGCCCGCGCTTAGGATCCTGCCCATGGAACGCGCCCCACTTGACCGCGAGTCGATACAGTCCGATGCCGCCATGGATCTCGACACAGAGCAGCGTCAGCAGGTAGAAGGGCCACCATCGCCCGCTGAAAACCCGGTCGGCGGACTCAAATGGCCCGATGTCGGCCGGGTGCATCAGCATCTGGTACAGGTGCGGGGTGACCAGGAAGAACAGCGCGAATCCGGTTGCTGCCTGCGCCCACCAGAGGTTCGTATCCTCGTGGGCCATCAGCGCCATATGCTCGCGGTAGACAGTGAACTGGCGATAGCTGGCGGGCAACTTGCGCACGGCCAGAAACGCATGGCCCAGCACAAGCAGCGTGACGAGCGCGACGACACCGGAAACGATGAGCGGCACCGAGCGCCCAAGGACGAAATACCCCTCGAAGAACCTGGTGACGGCCCACATCAGGTCTGGACTGACGAGGATTGACGACACGAACAGCATGTGGCCCCAGAGGAACAGGACCAGCAGCAGCCCGCTCGCGCTCTGCAGGAAATCAAGCCGTGCCGGCAGACGGCTCTTCAGCGTTCCTCTTGCCAGGTCGATGCCCGGGATGACATCGGCTGGTGCGCCCATGACAGCGGTCCGGAGGATTCGGCCCGCGCGGCGCGCGGGTCACGATTGTATCCATTTTCGTTCAATGGCAATGGCCCTGTTTGACTCGGATCAACGCGTATCGGTCTTCAAAGAAACTAGACTGAGGTCGTGCAATCAACGGGCACAGGGCAAGTTGCGGAACCAGCCTGGGAGCAACCACACGGTTTCGCGAGCGCCCCCGGGTCGGCCGATGTCCATCGAAACTGAGGAGACTGTCATGTCCAGATTCTTGAATGCGATCCCTTCGGCACTGCTCTTTGCCGCCGTCGCTATTCCCGCTGCGAATGCCATCGCGTCCCAGGAGATTGCGACCAAGGCCGGATGCATGATGTGCCATGCCGTCGACAAGAAGCTGGTCGGTCCATCATTCAAGGATATTGCGGCAAAATACAAAGCGGATTCCGCAGCGCCGGCCGCGCTCGCGGCTAGCGTGCGCGCCGGCAGCAAAGGTGTGTGGGGACCGGCGCCGATGATGGCAATCGATGCCTCGAAGGTCAGCGATGCCGACCTCGAGGCGGTAATCGGGTGGATTCTCGGGCATTAGCCCGGCCCGCAAGCATTGCCTGGTCGTGATGCCCGCCGGGTACCAGCGCGCTAGCTGGTCACCGGCCGCTGTTCTACTGAGATCGCACCGCTGAGCGGATCTGGTTGTCGGTAGCGAACCTCGCCGAGTTCGATCGCGATACTGGCCCGGGCGAGCAGCGTGAATATCAGGCTGCACAGCGCCCAGATCCCGATCGCAACGCCAATTTCCACTTTCGTCGGCATGTATTCGAATACCTCGCCCAGCGGCGTCGGGATGTATCCAGGCACCACCAGCCCCATTCCCTTCTCCAGCCAGATGCCGGCAAATGCGAGCACGCAGGCCAGATTGAGCAGCGCAGCTTTCTGCCTGAGTGGATGAATGGACACGATCAGCACCGCGACCACGTTCATCGCCAGCGCCATCCAGATGAAATGGCTTAGTCCGTTCAGTCCATGCAAGCCAAAGTAGAGGTAGCGCGTCGAGGCGGCATGAGTGCTCTCGTTGTAGAAATCCGTGAACAGCTCGGCGCCGACGAAGAACAGGCTGATCTGCAGAGAGACGCCCATGACCAGCGACAGTGTATCGATGATGCTCTGGCTGACGGGATATCGGGTTACGCGGCGAATGATCTGCAGCAGCAGGATGATCAGCGCGGGACCGGAGACGAATGCCGTGGCGATGAAGCGCGGGGCGAGCAGGGCAATGTTCCAGAACGGACGTGCGGTATTCGCCGCGAACAGGAAGGCCGTGACGGTGTGGATAGAGATCGCCCAGAGCATCGCCACGACCACCAGCGGGAAGTAGCGCTTGAAGATCGGTTCGCGATTGCGATAGTGACAGTAGTGGACGTAGGTCGGGATGATGAGATTCAGCGCCAGGTAGCCGTTGAGCACGATGACGTCCCAGGCCAGCATCGAGGTCGGGAAGTTGAAACGGCCGAGGCCGGGGATCATGTGCCACAGCCGGTCCGGCCGCCCCAGATCGGCGATGACGAACAGCATCGCGCCAATGACCGCGGCGACGGCCAGCCCCTCGCCCAGCAGCACGACCGACTTGATGTCGCGGCGATGGAAGACATACGCCGGTATCACCAGCAGTACGGCAGCGGCGGCGATTCCGACCAGGAAGGCGAAGTTGGCGATGTAGAAACCCCAGGACACTTGATCGCTCATGCCGGTGACGACCAGGCCATTTCGCACCTGCAGCGAGTAGCTGTACACGCCGATGAGGACCAGTGCCGTCAGCAGCCCGAGCCACAACCAGTAACGCGGCCCGCCGCGCAGCATCGCGCGGCAGCCATCGACGAGAAAGCGCAGCATCGGCATCGCGGCAGCCTCAGTCTGTGAAGTACCAGAACTTCGGCTCGGTGCCGAGTTCTTCCTTCAGTCGGAAAACCGTCTTGTTCGCCAGCACGTACCGGATCTCGCTGTTCGGATCGAGCAGGTTGCCGAAGATCCGGGCGCCGGTCGGGCAGCCTCCTGGCAGGCCGGCTGCCGGCCCTTGCGGGTCCGCTGGGTGCAGAAGTGGCACTTCTCGACGACGCCTTTCGGGCGCGGTCGGTTGCCGAGGTAGTTCGTCACCGGGTTCAGTTCCTTGGGCGAGATCTGTGGCTCGGTCCAGTTGAAGTGTCGCGCCCAGTAGGGGCAGGCGGTCATGCAGTAGCGGCAGCCGATGCACCAGTCATAGTCGATGACGACGATCCCGTCAGGCTCCTTCCAGGTCGCCTTGACCGGGCAGGCCTTGACGCACGGCGGATTGTCGCACTGCATGCACTGCACGGGCATGTAGTACTTGCCCTGCACCGGCACGGTGGCCGGATCGTAGTAGTGCTCCGCGGTCTCGAGGTTCATCGTGCCCTTGTCCATCTCGAGCACCCGAATGTACTGGACCTGCGAATCCCGCCCCTGATTGTTCTCGTGGATGCATGCCTGGACACAATCGCGGTAACCCTTGCACTTTGTGATGTTCAGCGCATAGCCGAAGACCACACCGGGGAGGGGGGGCGTGTCCTCGCAGGTGATATCGACACCAAACTTGTTCTTTGCCTTGCGTTCGATGCGTGCAAGCGCGGCGGCGATCTCATCCGGGCTCATGCGCTGGTAATGGTCCTGAAAAAAACCTCCCATCGCATCGGAGAGCGTTGCACCACCCCACGCGGGCCCCATCGCCGTCGCGCCGGCTGCGGCCGCACCGATCTTGGCGAGCCCGCCGAGAAACCGTCGACGGTACTGATTGATGCGCTCTTCCGGTTGCTTGTCGTTATCGATGCGCTGATCGGTCATGGCGACTGTCCTGTGCTGGGCGCCTGGATCGGTGTGGCAGCGGCGTCAGCCGCATGGGTACCGGCTGGCATTGGCTTCAGCCCGGCGCGCACTGGTGGCGGGGCACTGGGTTCGCGTGGCTTCAACGCCGGATCGTGCGGGTCGTGGCAATGCGTGCAATTGAACAGCACGCGTTCGCCCTTCCAGTTGGTGGCACGCTTGCCATGCGCCCCGAAATACCAGTCCTTCTGCCGGTTGAAATGGCACTGGCCGCAAACCAGATAGGCATCATTGAAATCGACGGGCTGGCCGGAGAGCGTATGCAGCTGATCGCGGTCATTGAGCTGATGGCAATCCAGGCACCAGATGCGCCCATTGCCATGTGGCAGCGCGGCCGGATGCGGCGAAGCCAGCTTGCGTGGTTGCGGGTTGGGCGTCATCGCGGCGTGGCAGTTCGAGCACGGAAAGTACGTGAGCTTGTCCTTCTGTGGCACCACGGTGAAGGGTGCCGCCCCCGGGTAGCCGGCAAACGGCTGCGGCTCGGTGGCCTCTGGAAAGCCGGCGGGTGCGTTCTGTCGCAGCGGACGGTGGGTGGGGGCGGCAACGGCCTTGCCGTCACTGGCAGGATCGGCGGCGAGCGTCTCACCCGTCGCTGCGAACAGAGCCGCCAGCAGACCAAGCGCAGCGCAGGCACGATGCAAGTGCCGACCGGATGCGGTGCGGATTGTCGTGCAATGGAATGCCTTGGCTACAGGTTCCCACATGAAACCAAGATTAGGCCGATGCAGCTTTCAGCTGTTGATGCAGGTCAAAGGTGTCATTGCGGGCCGTGGAGGGAATGTCGCATTGCGGCGGGATGCAGTCGTCCCCGAACACATGAACACTGCTTTTCCGCAAACACGGCGGTTACCGTTGGTATCGCCACACTGTCCATTGGTACAGCGGCACCGTGGCGTGGCGCGACAGGGTCAGCTCACGTCCAGGTGGCGTTCGCATGCAGCAGACCAGTGGGATCGCCGCGCAGGCCGTGAATGAAATCGCGCACGACATCACTGCGCCACGCGGCCCGGTAGGCGTCCCATGCCTGCTCGATCGAGGCGGTACGAAGTCCGCCGGCGCAAACGGCAGTGCGTTGAGCAACTTCACCTTGCCATTTGGTACCACCAACAGCATCGCCTGAGGGTTCTCGAGGCGGGTCTCGGCCTCGGTGACGATGTCCCACGGATAGATTGAAAGCGCCATCGAAGATCCATTGGCGGCTGCCCTTTCCCGCAGTCGCTCGCAGGCGAGCTGCCACGACTCGTTGCTGGGTCCCAGTCGTTCCCAGTCGCGTGCGGCGCGACGATGCGCATCAGCGGACCGGTGATGAATGCGCTGCAGCCGAGTTCCGCGGCGAGATCCCAGGCGGCGACGATCTCGTGCAGGTTTAGGCGGGTGGGGACGAAGACAAACTGGGGAGGGAGGTCGCGGGCGACCAGGCGCCGGATCGCGGCAATCGCCGCGTCGAAGTTGCCACCGGGCCGAACGGTGGAATGCGTTTGGGCCGTTGCCCCATCGACGGAGATCTGCACGCAGTCGACCTGCAGATCCGCCAACCGATCCGCTGCGGTGTCATCGATGCGGGTGCCATCGGTTTCGAGCTTCAGCGCGACGCCGGCGCCGGTCAGAATGTCGAAGATCTCCCATGCGTGCGGGATGCCCAACGGTTCGCCGCCACCAAAGGCAACGTAGGGAATCCCGGCCTCGCCAATGCGTCGGGCGAGATCGAGTGCGGCGTCGCGACTTAGTTCATCGTGCCAGCCCGCCGTCGGCCCGGATTCCTCGCAGCAGGCCAGGCACTGCGCGCTGCAGCGGGTTGGTCAGCTGCCAGGCAACGAACAGCGGCGCCCGGTAGGCATCTACCGAGCGCCCCAGCATCGCTAGCGTACCGCCCGACTCAGGTGAAGCGGATGTAGGGCTGCGCCATCACCTGCTCGGAGACGTCCTCGAGCGTCGGTGTCTGCCAGGCGTGCTTCTCGCCAGCGGGGCCCTTGCCGTTGACGAGCTCGTCAGAGACCTGGCTGGTCGTGGTTGCTGCCTTGAACTCGCTGTCGATCTTGCGTTGTGTTTTCTTCATAAAAGCTCCGCTTGTTGACTAGTTCGCTGCGGGCAGCGCCCGCCATTGGTTTGCTTGCGCGTGACTCGAAAGATCGGCTATCGCGAGACGCGCGGCACTGACAACATTGGGATCACTCCAGGCATCCCGGTATGCGTCCCAGGCCTCGATCAGATCGTGTTGGCGCAGGTCGGCACACACGAACGGCAACACCGCCGCTACCTTCACCCGTCCATCGGGCAGCACCAGAAGGGTCCCCGGCGGTTCTTCAAGACTTGCATGCAGAGCTTCGTCGAGAGTGAAGGGAACATAGCAGAGTTCCATATGCTGCTCAACGGCCCTCGCCGCCGCCTTGAGTACGCCAAGGAAGTGCTCGTATTGATCGGGATCAGGGTTCAATCGCGACCACAGCCGCGCGGCCCTGCCGACGCGCATCAGCGCGCCGGAATTGAATCGGAATGCGCCAAGCGCGTGCGCCCGTGCGATCACCGCGGCGGCCTCGTGGATGTTCAGGCGGGTCGGCGCGAAGGTCACCTCCAGCGGCAGGCCGGCGGATCGGATCGCCCGGCAGGCGGCGTGCGCCCGTGCCAGCGAGGCCCCCGGGCGGATCCGTTGGTAGATCTCCTGGGTATCGGCGTCCAGGCTCACCTGCACGCTGCGGATCGGCAGCCGCGCCAGGCGCTCGGCGGTCTGCGCGTCGAAGTGCTGGCCATTGGTTTCGATCTTGAGATTGACCCCCGCCTGCCCCAGCGATTCAGCCACGTCAAAGAAATGCGGACACACCAGCGGCTCGCCGCCGCAAAGCATCACGTAGGGAACACCGGCTGCGGCGATTGCCTTTGCCAGGCGCCGTGCCTCAGCTGCGGTCAGCTCGCCGGACAGACGCTTGCCGGGTGCTGATTCGGTGCAGCAGTGCAGGCAGGCCAGATCGCAGTCGCGTGTCAGCTGCCAGGCCACGAACAGCGGTGCGCGCAGCGTGTCGATGCGGGAGGTCCTCACGGCGTCCCCCGCATTGCGTGCAGCACCAGTCCCACGGTGAAAAGCAGCACCGCAACGACGTAACACTGCACCAGATCGCGCATCGCCGGCAGAAACTTGCGCGGCGTCTCCGCATGTTCTCGCGCACAGCGGACACTGCTGATGAGCAGCGGCAGTGCAAGCATCGCTGCAAGACATTGCAGCGGGAAAAGACCTGCTGCGACGCCGATCGGAACCACGGTGATGGCCGTGCCGGCCATTGCCGCGAACAGCCACACTGCCTGCCTGCGCCCGATACGCACGACCAGGTTGCGCTTGCCGACCAGCCGGTCCTGATGATAGTCAGGCACGGCATTCGCAACTGCCAGTGCCATGATGATGAGGCCTGGCACCAGCGATGCCCAGAAGGCGCCCCACTGCAGTGTCGCAGTTTGCAGATACAGGCTGCCCAGCACCATCAACGGCCCGTAGGCAAGCGCGATCACGGTCTCGCCCAGCCCGCGGTAGACCCAGCGAACAGGCGGTGCCTCGTAGAAGATCGCGGCCATGCCGCCACCAAGCGTGAAGGCGAGTATCGCCCAGCCCCGCGACATCGTCAGATGGATGCCAACCGCGAGCGCGGTGGCGAATGCGACGGTACCGATCCACAGCACGGTCTTCGTCACCGGTGGCAGGTCGCGCGGATTGAACACCCGGTCTGTCCCCATGCGGGCGTCGAAGTATTCGTTGTAGGCCTCGACGCCGATTACCGCCAGCACCACGCCGCCGAGACCGCTCCAGAAAAGCCCGGCATCGAAGATGCCCATCATTGCCGAGGCCCATGCAGCTCCAAGCAGATAGGGAAGCAGGCCGGCAAACAGGAAGAACCGGTAGCGAACGAGGAACAGCACCCGGCGCAGGGGCGCAAGCCCGGAAACCGGGTTAAGTGTCGGCACGCTCATACGTAAACCCACTGGTGAAGCGATCGCGTCAACCCTGGATCGGTGGCCAGTTGATCGACAAAGCGGGCGACCCGCGGGTCCTGCCAGGCGCGGCGGAAGCTTGCCCATACCTCACCGAGGCCCTGGCGTCTGAGGTCGCCGCAGATGAAGGGCAGTGCATTGATCAGCTTCACCAGGCCATTGGGCAGCACGATCAGCAAGGCGGCCGGGTTCTCGAGCCTGTATCGCAACTCATCCAGCAGCCCTGCCTCATGAAAGTGGACCAGCATCCGCCCCTTGTACTCCGCGGCCTTGCGCCTGAGTGTGTCGAAGTACTGCTCATACTGCTCTTCGGCTGAGCACCAGGTGCTTCCAGGCCTTCACCGCATTGCCGGTGAACATCGTGCGACCGGAATAGAAGCTGGTTGCCCCCAGTGAAAATGCGAGATCGACGATGGTCTCCGCCTCGTGAACATTGAAGCTTGCCGGCGAGAAATTGATCTCGATGGGGACGCCTGCTTCGCGCAGGTAGCCAATGCCCTCGATCGCCTTGTCGAACTGACCGGAGCGCGCGCATCCTGCCGAAGGTTTCGGCGCTGGCCCCGTCGAGACTTACCTGCACCGCCTTGACGCCAAGTCGTGCCAGCCGGTCGCTTGCCTCCGGGGTCAGGAAATGGGCATTGGTTTCGATCTTCAGCTGCGCACCGTTGCTGCATACCCGTTCGACCATCTCGAAGAACAGCGGATGGCGCATCGGTTCACCACCGGAGAACGACAGATAGGGGACGTCAAGCGCCAGCAGTTCGTCGATTACGCGAATACCTGGTCGCGATCGAGTTCATCCCTTGAAGGCCTTGCCAGGCCCACTCTCCTCTATGCAGTGCAGGCACGCCAGGTTGCATTCATTGGTATCTGCCAGGCCACATAAAGCGGCGCGGAAAGATCTGAGGAGCTTGCGTGCGTCTCAGGCACGAGATCCGTCGTCCACGAGCCCGCGCTCACGGAGGCTGTCGATGAAGCTTTGAACCTCGCGCGCGATCCCGTCCTCGGGACCTTCGAATCGAAGCGCCAAGCGTGCCGCGATCTCGGCAGGCCCGCCACCTGATTCGATCTCACGCACCACTGCGGCCCCCGTCGGATTCAGGCAGAACACCTTCTCCGAGCGGGTCTCGAAGAGTACGCCACCAAATTTTTCTTCGCGGAACTTTACATATCTGGCGAGTTGCATGGGGTTTCCTCCTTATGCAAAGTCTGCGGCAAAGCGTGCTGGCGGATATTGACGTTGGTCAACCCCAGGGGAAGGTGCCACTTGTTGACGGCTGATTGCGTGAAATCGCAACGTCACTGTCCTGTCGCATCCAGCCTCGGTAGCACTGTTGCTGCCCAAGCAGCTTGTGGTGTGCCGAAACGGTTCGGAGTCGGCCTCGCGTGCAACAGCAGTCCTTATATAATGACTTCCAAGTGCAGAGTCTTGCGGGCTGAGGTCCCCAGTGCTGGTCAAACGAGATGGAAAGTCGCGATCAATGAGAATGAGGGACGACTGCAAGGGTGTTATCGCTACCGATTTCGGAGTACTGGCTGCTCATGGGAATGGAATGCAGGGTCAGGATCCGGATGTCCGGTGCACCCGATTCTGGCGTCCATCGCGCCGCATCGAGGATTCCCCTGCCTCGGTAGTGGCGTTTGCGACAGCAAATGAATGGTTGACATGGCTGCATGATTTTTCCACGGTTCGCCAAAATCATGACTGCGGGTGGCGACGAAGGTGGGGGTTTCAGTCTAGGCAAGACAGCCTCTTCGGCATGTCGGACAGGGCGAGTCCTGCCGAAGCGTCAACGTTGACGGTCACCGATAGCGCAGCGTGCGCGACGGTGAATCGCCCGTAACCCAGGCACTGGCGCCGTTCATCGGCAACTGGCACCGTGCACATTCACCGATCCGCGATCGTCCCGTTCAGCGCCGATTTCATGTTCGACATCGTCGACAGGCCCGAGGAGTATCCGCTCTTCCTGCCGTGGTGCTCGAGTGCCGTTCTGCGTGAGCGCAGCGCGCTGGTGACGACGGCCGACATCGTTATCGATTTCAAGGGACTGAAGCTCCACTTAACCACCCGCAATCCGAAATCATCGCCGGATTTCATGCGGATCCATCTCGTCGACGGTCCGTTCTCACAATTCGATGGCGAATGGCGTTTCCGGCAGCTGTCTGCCGATGCATGCCAGATTGACTTCTCGCTGCACTACGAATTCCGCAGTTCGATCTTCAGCAGTGTCTCGGGGCGCGTGTTCGCAAGGATCGCCGACACGCTTGTCGATGCCTTCGTGGCTAGAGCGTGGCAATTGCAGGATGTCGGGGCCTCGGAGCGGGATCCCGGGCACTGATCGTGAACGCCGGAAGTGGAGACAGGCACTGCGGCTTCAGATCGGACTTGCTGCAAGACCTCAGTCGAGGAAGCGCTGCGTAATCTGTGCGTAGGCGTCGATGCGGCGATCGCGAAGGAACGGCCAGTGGGTGCGTGAGAAGTCGATGCGATCCATGTCCAGCGCCAGGACCTTTACCTCCTCCCTGTCTACCGATCCGCGATACAGCACCGAACCATCAGGCGCGGCGACGAAGCTCTGCCCCCAGAACTCGATCCCCTGTCCGGGCTGAGTCGGGTCCGGTTCGAAACCGATCCGGTTGACCGATACCACGTAGCAGCCGTTGGCGATGGCGTGGGCGCGTTGCGCGGTTTCCCACGAATCGTGCTGGGCCTTGCCGTACTCGGCCTTTTCGTGTGGCTGCCAGCCAATCGCGGTCGGGTAGAAGAGTATCTCCGCGCCGGTCAGCGCCGTCAGTCGCGCGGCCTCCGGGTACCACTGATCCCAGCAGATCAGCACACCCAGATCGACGTGGCGGGTTGCGAACTTCTTGAAGCCGAGGTCGCCCGGGGTGAAATAGAACTTCTCGTAGAAGCGCGGATCGTCGGGGATGTGCATCTTGCGATACAGGCCGAGATTGCCGCGCCTGCCATCGATGACGAACGCCGAGTTGTGGTAGAGCCCCTGCGCGCGGCGCTCGAAGATTGGCACGATGATGGTCACGTCGAGTTCGGCGCCGAGCCCAAGGAAGGCCTGCATCGACGGCCCGTCGACGGGCTCGGCGAGCTTGAAGAAGGCATGATCCTCGGTCTGGCAGAAGTAGCGGGAGCGGTACATCTCCGGCAGCAGGATCACCTGCGCGCCCTGTGCAGCCGCATCGCGGACCAGCCGCACGGCAGTCTCGACATTGCGCGCCGGATCGACGTCGCAGGCCATCTGCACCAAGCCGACTTTCAACTGGCGTGCAGTCATGCTCCACTCCCGGGCTGGCCCTGATCGAGGTAGTGCGGCTCGTAGTAGGTGCTCTGCGCGAAGCAGCGCATGTACTGCTCGAGCAGTTCCACGCCGGCCTTCGGTCGGATGCGGCCCTCGTCGATCTTCTTGCGCATGATCTCGTTCATCCGCCGGTGCAGATCATTCGGGAAGTACTGCACCTGTGCCAGCATCTCCTGCACGGTGGTGCCGGGGATGATCTTCTCGATGTAATAATCGCCTGGTTCGTCGGCATCGGCGTAGACATGCGCCTCGGTGACGCGGCCGAACAGGTTGTGGGAGTCGCCCATGATGTCCTGGTAGGCCCCCATCAGGAAGAAGCCGAGGTGATAGGGCTCGTCGTCCTTCAGCGCATGAACCTCGAGAAAGTCCTTGTCGGCATTCGAGGACACGTAGTTCGAGACCTTGCCGTCGGAGTCGCAGGTCAGATCGACCAGAACCGCGCGCCGGGTTGGCCTTTCGGACAGCCCCTTGATCGGCACGATCGGAAACCGCTGGCCGATGCCCCAGTGATCGATGATCGACTGGAAGATCGAGAAGTCGCAGAGGTACTGCTCGACCAGATGGTCATCGAGCGTTCGCAGCTCCTTCGGGATCGCCTCGGGACGATTGGCGCGCTTCAGCTGCTCGTCGATGCCCCTTGCACACGCTCCAGTAGATGCGATCGACCAGCGCCTTCTCCTCGATCGGCAGGTAGCCAAGCGTGAACATCGAGTCTGATTCCTGACGCTTCTCCACCGCGTCGTGGTACGCCTCCAGCAGCTCGTAGACGGGCGGGGTCTTGCGGCGCTTGGCGGCGCCACCACCGTTGCCCCTGCCCAGTTCACGAACCCGGCCAAGCACCTCGAACATCTCGCGGGTCGAGGCATTGTTCTGCTCGGTGGGCACGAAGCCATCGTCGATGGTGTCCTTGCGAAAGGATCCGAGCGCCTCGACGATCAGCACGGAATGATGTGCGGTCAGCGCGCGGCCGCTCTCGGAGACCAGGATTGGGTGCGGTACCTTCTCCTCGTCGCAGACCTCCTTGACCGAGTAGACCACCGCATTGGCATATTCGCGCAGCGTGTAATTGATGCTGCTCTCGTCGTCGCCACCATAGCCGGCCTCGTAGGTTGACGCCGAGGCCGCCGCCGCAGTCGAGGTAGCGCACCTGCAGGCCGCGCTCGATCAGCTGCGCATACACCTGGGTGATCTCCTTGACCGCCTTCTTCAGGATCTGCACGTCGGCGATCTGGCTGCCGAGGTGGAAGTGCAGCAGAACCAGCGCGTCCTCGAGACCCTCTTCCTTCAGCCGGTGCATAAGCGTCACCAGCTCCGGGATGGAGATGCCGAACTTGCTCTGGTCGCCGCCGGAGTCGGCCCACTTGCCGGCGCCGCTGGTGGTCAGCCGCACGCGCACGCCCAGCCGCGGCCGCTGGCCGACCTCGCGGGCCAGCTTCAGGAAGTGCTCGAATTCGCCGTACTTCTCCATCACCGGCACGACGTTCTTTCCGATCTGCTGGGCGGCCAGCATCAGCCGCAGCATCACCGAATCCTTGTAGCCGTTGCAGATCAGCAGCGAGTCGTCTTCCTCGAGGTGGGGCAGGGCGGCGATGAGTTCGGTCTTGGAACCGCATTCCAGCCCATCTTGAATGGCCGCCCGGCCTCGCAGACCTCCTGGACCACCTCGTGCAGCTGGTTGACCTTGATCGGGTAGACACCCTGGTAATGCGCCTGGTAGCCGGATTCGGCGATGGCATCGGCGAAGGCGGTATTCAGGCGCACGACTCGGGCGCGCAGCACGTCCTGGAAGCGCAGCAGCACCGGCAGCCGCACATTGCGCTTGCGCAGGTCCTGCACGACGTCGTCGATGTCGATGACGGTGTCTTCGTCGCGCAGCGGGCGCACCGCCATGTGCCCCCGATCATTGACGAAGAAGAACGAGTCGCTCCATTGCCTGATGCGATAGAGCTCCTCGGCATCCTGGGTGGTCCAGTCCTCGGCAGGGCCAGCGGCGGGCGACAGCGGCTCCGGGTGTGCTCATCGTTGGTCAGCGCACGTCGGGGGCGAGCACGCAGGCAAAGATCAGCGGTGCGACGATAGTGGCATCGGACTCGATGACGAACGACGGCGTGCTGGCCGACAGCTTGCCCCAGGTGATCTTCTCGTTCGGCACCGCACCGGAGTAGGAGCCGTAGCTGGTCGTCGAGTCGCTGATCTGGCAGAAGTAGCCCCAGCGCGGATGTCCGCTGATCTGCAGGTCCTGCTCCAGCATCGGCACCACGCAGATCGGGAAGTCGCCGGCGATGCCGCACCGATCTGGAAGAAGCCGATGGAATGATCGGCGCTGGTCTCCTTGTACCAGTCGGCCAGCATCATCATGTACTCGATGCCGGTGCGCACGGTGTGGACGTTCTTGATGTCACCGCTGATCACGTGCCCGGTGAAGATGTTGCCGGTGGTCGAATCCTCCCAGCCGGGCACGATGATCGGCAGGTTGGCCTCGCAGGCGGCGAGCAGCCAGCTGTCCTTCGGGTCGATCTGATAGTACTGCTTCAGCTTGCCGCTGCGGATCACGCGGTACATGAACTCGTGCGGGAAGTAGCGCTCGCCGTTGCGATCGGCCGCGGTCCATTCATCGAGGATTGCCTTCTCCAGGCGGCGGATGGCCTCCTCCTCGGGGATGCAGGTGTCGGTGACCCGGTTCAGGTGACGGGCGAGCAGCGCCTCCTCGTCGGCCGGCGTCAGGTCGCGGTAGCGCGGGATGCGCACGTAGTGATCGTGCGCGACCAGGTTGAAGAGGTCCTCCTCGAGATTGGCGCCGGTGCAGGTGATTCGCATGCACCTTGTTGCGGCGGATCATCTCGGCGAGCGACAGGCCCAGTTCGGCGGTGCTCATCGCGCCGGCGAGCGTGACGAACATCTTGCCATTGTCCTCGAGGTGCCTGATGTAGCCGTCGGCGGCATCGATCAGCGCCGCGGCGTTGAAGTGGCGATAGTGGTGCCGCACGAAGCGGGCAACGGCCTGCACGTCATTCATTCCCGGCGCTCCTCAAACGATGGTGGCGGTAACAACCCGGATACAGAAAAAGTTGCGCGAAATGTAGGGTAAAGCGGCGGTGGGGGCAAGCGGTTTTGCGGTCGGCGCAGGCGCGGCCGCCAGCGTTGTCCGCATGGAGAAAAGCGCTGGCAGCTGGCGGTGAAGAGCTTGTGCCGCGCGCAGCGGTGCGGGCGACTCAACCCGCGGCCGGCACCTGCTGGCTAAGGCAGTGGAAGGTGCCAAGGCCCACACCAGATCGGTGCAGTCGATGCCGACCACGCGCCGCCCCGGGAAGCAACGCTGCACCGTGTCGATGGCGATGCGATCGCTTGCGCAGTTGAAAGTCGGTTGTAACACTACCGTGTTACCGATGTAGAAGTTGGCGTAGCTGGCCGGCAGCCGCTGACCCTCGTGCATGACCGGCGCCGGCATCGGCAGCGTGACCACCTTCAGTGGCCGCCCATCCGGCAGTCGCAGCGTGCGCAGGCGCTCGAGATTGTCCCGGAGCATCGGAAAATTCTCGTCCTGCGGATCCTCCTCGACCACGGTGACCACGGTATCCTCGGCGACGAAGCGGGTCAGGTCATCGATGTGGCCGTCGGTGTCGTCGCCGACGATGCCCTCGCCCAGCCACCAGATCGTCTGCACGCCGAGGAAGTCACGAAGCCGCGCCTCGATCTCTGCCCTGGTCATGCCGGGATTGCGGTTGGGGTTCAGCAGGCACTGCTCGGTGGTCAGCAGCACGCCGCTGCCGTTGACGTCGATCGAGCCGCCCTCGAGGATCATCCCGCCTTCGAAGCGCGGCAGCTCCAGCGCCTCGGCCATCCGCAGCGGTATCTGCACGTCGCGGTCGAAGGGCGGGTACTTGCCGCCCCAGGCGTTGTAGCCCCAATGGGTCGCCGCCAGCTCGCGCCGCTGGTCGCGATCGCGGACGACGAAGATGGCGCCATGGTCGCGGCACCAGGCATCGTTGGTGGGAAAGCGGTGCAGCCGATAGGCCGTTACAGCGACACCGCCGGCCTGCAGCAGTCCGCGCACATGTGCCCTCATGCGCGGCATCGAGCACGTTGATCCGGACCAGTTCGCTGCCGGCGAGTGCCGCCACCGCGCGGACGATGACCGGTTCGACGGTCTCGAACTTGCCGGGCCAGGATTCCTGCTTGTGTGGCCAGGACAGCCACACGGCCTGGTGCGGTTCCCATTCGGCGGGCATGCGATAGCCCAGGGCGGCGGGGGTGGGGCTGGCGGCGGTCATAGGTCTCGTCGATGTGGCGGTTGAAGGCTCAGGCTGTGAAGCTGGCGGCCGATTGCACGGTCCTGTCGGCCGGTACCGGTCGACGCGGGCCGCTGGAAAAAAGAACGGCCCGGGCTAGCCGGGCCGTGATGCGTCCGCAACGGTCTGCGTGTTCAGTTCGCGGGCAGCACGTGCAGTGCCGCTGGCTGTTGCGAAAAGAACGTCGCCACGTCTGCGATATCCTGCTCGGTCAGGTTGGCAGCCTGCGGCGCCATGATCGCATTCTTGCGCTGTCCGCTCTTGTACTCCCGCAACGCCGCCACGATGTAGCTCTCCCATTGTCCGGCGAGCTTGGGGAAGGCGCCGCTCGGGCTGTTGCCGTCGGCGCCGTGACAGGCACCGCAGACTTCCTTGGCCTTCTTCTCGCCCGCGGCATAGTCGCCACCGGCCTGGGCGCCAAGGGTGGTCAGCGCGATTGCCAGCGCGATGGAGGTTTTGATGATTTTCTTCATTATGCGTGTCTCCTGTCTTACTTCGCGGCCGCCGTACCGCCGGCGCCGGCCGAGGCGAAGTAGGCGGCAATATCGGCCATGTCTTCGTCACTGAGGTTGATGGCGTTGGCGTGCATCGTCCTGATGCCCGCCGCCGCTCGCTCTTGTAGGCCTTCAGTGCAGCGACGATGTACTCGGCGTGCTGGCCACCGAGCTTCGGCACGTTGTAGGTCGGATACACGTTCATGTAGGAATCCACTGCGTGGCAGCCATTGCAGGTCTCGGACTTCAGCTTGCCCTTGGCAGCGTCGCCGGCGACTGCAGACATCGACAACAGACACCCCAAGCTGAGGCTTGCAGCCGCAAGCCACTTAATTTTCTTCATTTATATGTCCTCCAGGCCGGCGACTAGGCACGCGGCACCGATCGGTAAGGTGACGACCCCGCCCCAATCAGGGTGGTCGGTAAAGACACCGTCACGGGAAGCGCTGTGGGCCAGCCATCGGCCCACGCCCGCGAACGGTCGCAAATGCTACCACGATCTGAAAAAAACGCACGCTGCGGCGCGGCGCGTGAACCGGTATCAGGTTCCGATTTGCAAACTGTCGTTAACCTACTAATATTTTGCGAACAATAGCGAATGTCCAATGGGGGGGCTCGGTGTCGAATCTTCGATCTGGCGGGTGGGTATTGCTGGGACTGATTGGGTGGATGCAGGGGGCAGTCGCCGGGCCTGTCGACCGCGTGGCGGTCGAGTTTGGTACCGGGGACGAGGATTCGATACGTGGTGGGCTGGCGTTGCAGTGGGACATCGACGGTGAATGGCTCGGCCTCGGCAGCTGGTTTCTCGGCGGCTTTCTCGAACTCAGCGGCAGCTACTGGGATGGCGAGGACGGCACATCCGGGAATGCCAGCCTGGGCGAGATCGGGGTGACACCGGTGCTGCGGATCCAGCCGCGGATGCCCTACGGTGGATTGACTCCCTACCTCGAAGGCGGCCATCGGCCTGCACATGTTTTCGGATACCGAGTTCGGCGATCGCGACTTCGACATCGCCTTCTCTTTTGGTGATCACCTCGGCGCCGGCATCCAGTTCGGCCCGAACGGGCGTTCGATATCGGCTATCGCTATCAGCACCTGTCCAACCTTTCGATCGGCGACAGCAATCCGGGATAAACTTTCACCTGGTCAGGCTGGGCTATCACTTCTGAGCCCCGCGGCTTCGGGATTCGCCGCCACGACGCCGCTGGCGGCCCCTCAGACAACCGGCGCATCGGGTCGAGCGGCGGGCCGCTGCCGCAGCAGCGCATAGAGCACGACGCTGCAGCAGATGATGATTCCGATGCGGCCGTAAACGGCCGCAGGGAATTGCGTCAGCAGCGCCGCACAGACGAAGGCCCCTAGATAGGGCACGAAACCGGGTGCGACGAAGACTTTCGCTGCCACCCCGTCGCGCCGTCGCACCAGGATGTACGCTCAGGTGCACGAACAGAAACACCAGCATCAGGATCGCGCCAGTGGTTTGCGCGAGGATCGTGACGCCACCGGTGCTCACCAGAAGCAGCGTAATCGCCGCGGTAATCAATATCGTCACCCACGGGGTTCGCCGGCCTTGATGCAGAGTGGTCAGTGCCTCTGGCAGCAGCCGCTGCCGCGCCATGCCGTACAGCAGTCGCGAGGCCATGATGCTGTTGGCGAGCGCGGTGTTGCTGATGGCGACGATCGCGACCAGCGCGAACGCCGGCGTCGAGACCGCATGGCCGGCGCGCCTGATCACCTCCAGCAGCGGCCGATCGGAGGCGGCAGCCTCGGCCGGTGTCATCGTCCACAGCACCACCGCCACCACCAGCAGGTAGACCGTCGTGCTGACGGCGATGGCGATGATCAGTGCACGCGGGATGTCCCGTACCGGGTCGCGGGCCTCCTCGGAGAGATTGACCAGGTCCTCGAAGCCGACAAACGCATAGAAGGCCAGCGTCACGCCGGCGAGGATTGCAGCATTGTCGAAGTCCGGCTTCAGCGCCGCAGCCATTGCTGCCGGCGGATGGATGCTGACCGCATACCGGAATCCGACCACGATCACGATCAACAGGCCGGTGAGTTCGATGGCGGTCAGCACATTGTTGGTCCCTGCGGAATGCTTGATGCCGATGAAGTTCAGTGCCGCCAGCGCCGAGATCAGCAGCGTTGCCGCGATGATGGCCGGCATCTGAACGAACTCGCCGAGGTAGCCATGAAAGCTCAACGCGGCTGTCGCCGCCGAGGTTACGCCGCTCATCAGCACCAGCACGCCGACGGCAAACGGCACGAACGGATGACGAAACGCCTTCGCCGTGTAGGCGCAGGCGCCTGCGCTGTGCGGGATGCGCGCGGCAAGCTCGGCATAGCTGACGCCGGTCAGCAGCGCGATGCATGCCGAGACCAGGAAGGCCAATGGCGTATCGGCGCCGGCCTTGTCGGCAACCTTGCCAACCAGCGCATAGATGCCGGCGCCAAGGATGTCGCCGATCCCGTAGATGACAAGTACGCCCAGACCCAGTTGTCGGCCAGTGCTGGCTGCTGCATGCGTCAGGCTCGCTGCAAGAGGGATCCGGGCCCGCCGTGAACCCGGTCGCGGCGAACGGCAAACTGCGTCAAGGGTTTGCGCAGGTCGCAAACCAGCGGGATGGTAACATGGCCGGATGGGCACGGCCCGGTGCCGTGGACAGGGGCACCGGCCTGCGATCGGAACGGATGACTGAATGACGGCCAACAAGCTGAAGATAGTGTTGTGCTGGCACATGCACCAGGCATGGTCCTGGGATCCGCTGACCGCCCGCTTTGCAATGCCATGGACCTACCTGCATGGCATCCGCGACTATGTCGATATCGCCGCCCAAATCGAGTCGGTGCCGGGTGCACGCGCGGTCTTCAATTTCACTCCGACGCTGCTCGAGCAGCTCAGTGACTACGAGGCGCGCATCGCGCTGTCGCTGAGCAAGGGCGTTGATATCGGTGACCCGTTGCTGGACGCGCTGCGCGCGCAGCGGCTGGCGACCGAACCACTGTCGCGGGAACCGCTGCTGCGCGCCTGCATCGAGGCGCACAGCCAGCACCAGATCGCCCGTCACCCGCCCTATGCGAGACTCGCCGATCTTGCCCGCCGCTGCATCACGACGCCGGCCATCAATGACTATTTGAACGAGCAGTACGTCGCAGATCTGCTGGTCTGGTATCACCTCGCCTGGCTGGCGGAGACAGTACGCGCCGACAACCGTGTCGAGCGACTGGTGGCGAAGGAGTCCGGCTACGATCACAGCGATCGCATGGAACTGCTGGCGCTGATCGGTGAGCTTGTCGCCGGCATTGTCCCGCGCTGCCGGCGACTGGCCGCCTCCGGCCAGGTGGAATTGTCGGTGACGCCCTACGCGCACCCGATTGCGCCATTGCTGATTGATTTCACCACCGCGCGCGAGGCGACGCCGGGGGTTAGTCTGCCGCAATCGGGTGCCTATCCGGGTGGCATCGAGAGGGCCCGCTGGCATGTCGACAAGGCGATCCTGGTGTTTGAACACGTCTTTGGCAGCCGGCCAGCCGGGTTGTGGCCGGCGGAGGGGGCGATCAGCGCGCCGCTGCTGTCGCTGCTCGATGAATTCGGCTTTCAATGGACGGCAACCGGCCGCGCCACGATCGGCCACTCGGTGGCGCGCGCCGGTGGCACCGCGCTGGCGCCCTGCGCGCATCGACTGCAGGGCAGCGACGTCGCCGTCTTCCACCGCGATGACGGGCTCTCGGACCGTATTGCCTACAGCTATGCGGGCTGGAATGTGCCGGATGCCGTCGATGACATCCTCAAATACCTGCACGGCCTGCATGCATCATTGCCGGATGCGGGAACCGGCGTCGTGCCAATCATCGTCGGCGCCGAGGATGTATGGCGACAGTACCCGGAGAATGGTCGCGAGTTCCTGCAGATGCTGCTGCACCGGCTGGTCGGCGATCCGCTGCTGGAACTGACGACCTTTGTCGAGGCGCTGCGGCTAGGGGTCGGCGTGCAGACGCTGCCGACGCTGGTGGCCGGCAGCTGGCTCTACGGCAATTTCACCGCATGGATTGGCGAGACGGAAAAGACCATGCCTGGGATCGGCTGTGCGAGGTCAAGCGCGCGGTCGATGAAGTCGTTGCGCTGGGACGATCTCCGATCAGCGGCGGCGCGAGGTCGAGCAGCAACTGGCGATCTGCGAGGCATCCGACTGGTTCCAGTCGACAGGGCGTCAACGGGCCGTCGACCGCGCCGGCGTGATCGGCGCGCTCTTCGACCAGCAACTGCTGAAACTCTACCAGTTGATAGGGGTGCGGGCCCCGGTGGCGAAGTGAGGACTGCAGCGCCACCGCCCGGGCAGTTGCCGCCGCTGGGTACCGGATTCGCCCTGTCCGCAATCGGTAGCGAAGCACAGCGTGACCAGCCGCCACGCGCGGACTTGCGGGCGATCATCAATGCCGCTATCGTTGCGCGCGCTCGCGCCGCAATGGCGCCCATGGGAGTCGAGCCGCCGGCTCACCGGGGACATCGGCCGGGCCATCAACAAGCTGCATGCCATGAACAATAGCCAATCGAACGCCACCCTCGGCCGCGACCTGCTTGCCTCCGTCGTCGTCTTCCTCGTCGCGCTGCCGCTCTGTCTGGGTATTTCAATCGCCTCTGGCGTGCCACCGACTGCAGGCATCATTACCGGCATCGTCGGCGGGATCATCGTTGGTGCGCTTGCCGGCTCGCCGCTGCAGGTCAGCGGCCCGGCCGCCGGCCTTACCGTGCTGGTGCTGGAACTGGTGAAGACCCATGGCATCGACATGCTTGGCGTCATCGTGCTGCTGGCCGGCCTGCTGCAGTTCCTTGCCGGCAGCCTGAAGCTGGGGCAGTGGTTTCGGGCGGTGTCGCCGGCGGTGATCCAGGGCATGCTCGCCGGCATCGGTGTGCTGATCTTCGCCGGCCAGTTCCACGTGATGCTGGACCGCAAGCCGCTCGGCAGTGGCGTGCAGAACCTGCTCGGCATCCCGGGTGCGTTGATGCAGACCTTCAGCCAGGGCGGCAGCGGCGTGCAGGCGCTGATGCTGGGCGTGCTGACGCTTGCCCTGATCGTCGCCTGGAGCAGTTATGCGCCGAAGAAGCTGAAGGTGCTGCCAGGGCCGCTGGTCGGGGTGCTGGCAGCAGTCGGTGTTGCCGCATTGATGCAGCTCAAGGTCAAGTACATCCCCGACCTGCTCGCCAAACCAGAGGACATCAGCAATGTCTGGTCGGTGGCGATATTCCCGACGATCGACAAGCTCAAGCGCGTCGTCGAGATGCCGATCCTGATCGGCGCGGTCTCGATCGCCTTCATCGCCAGCGCCGAGACGCTGCTGTGCGCGACCGCCGTCGACCAGATGCACCGCGGACCGCGAACGAAGTACGACCGCGAACTCGCCGCGCAGGGCATTGGCAATGCAATCTGTGGCGTCCTCGGCGTGCTGCCGATGACCGGCGTCATCGTGCGCTCGAGCGCCAATGTCGAGGCCGGTGCGCAGACGCGTGCCTCGGCCATTCTGCACGGCATCTGGCTGCTGCTGTTCGTCAGCGTGCTGCCGTTCACGCTGCGCTACATCCTGTGGCGAGCCTGGCGGCGGTGCTGGTATTCACCGGCTACAAGCTCGCCTATCCGAAGGTCCTGCCGACGCTGCGAAAGTTCGGCAAGGGCGAGGTGCTGATCTATTTCGTCACCGTCATCACCATCGTTTCCACCAATCTGCTCGACGGTGTCGTCGTTGGCCTGTTCCTGTCGCTGATGAAACTGCTGTATGCGTTCTCTCATCTCGCCATCCGGACCGAGCAGAAGGACGATCGCATCGACCTTCACCTCGACGGTGCGGCAACACTCATCCGACTGCCGATGCTGGCCGCGACGCTGGAGACACTGCCGGCCGGCAGCGAGATCCACGTGCATATCGGCAAGCTCGACTACATTGATCATGCCTGCCTCGATCTGCTGACCAACTGGGATCGCCAGCATCAGGCCACCGGCGGTTCGCTGAAGATCGAGTGGGAGGAACTGGCTGACAAATTCCACCAGCGCCGCGCCTCCGGCGTGCGCGCGACACAGGCCGGCATCACCAAGCCGGCCTGACACGCGACCGACACGCAGACAGGGGGAAAGTGCACATGCTCGACCAACGTTCCCGGCTGATCGCAGTGAGTGCCGCGGTGCTGCTGGGCTGGAGCCAGGCCGGTAGCGCGGATGTGCAGCGCGCGCGCGAGGCATTGAAGGCCGGCGACCACCAGACTGCCTTCATCGAGTTCGAGACCTCCGCCAGGGAGGGCGATGCGATGGCGCAGAACAACCTCGGTGTGCTGCACAGCCGTGGTCTGGGGACGAAGAAGGACCCTAAGCAGGCGGTCAGCTGGTGGCGGCAGGCGGCCGAGAAGGGCTACGCGGCGGCACAGTACAACATCGGCATGGCCTACCTGCGCGGGCAGGGTGTGGACCGCAGCGCCGACCTGGCGATGCAGTGGCTGCTGAAGGCGGCGAACCAGGGCGATCGGGATGCGCAGTTCCAGGCCGGCGTCGGCTACGCCGAGGGCCGCGGCGTCGGTCGCGACTTCGCGATTGCTGCCGACCTGTTCCGCAAGGCCGCCGAACAGGGCATGAGTTCGGCACAGTACAATCTCGGCACCTTTCACGCCCAGGGCCTGGGCATGAAGAAGGACCCGGTCGAGGCCCTGACCTGGTATCTGAAGGCCGCCAATGCCGGACACGCCGAGGCGCAGTTCATGCTCGGCCAGCTGTACCTGGTGATGGCGCGGCCCCGTGATCCGGCGCAGTCGGCGCAGTGGTTCCGCAAATCCGCCGAGCAGGGCGTCGCACCGGCGCAGCTGAACCTGGGCATGATGCTGCTGGCGGGGGCAGGGTGTGGGCCACCAACGAGAAGGAGGGCGCGGACTGGGTGCGGCGCGCGGCCGAGCAGGGGCTCGAGGGCGCGCAGTTCAGCCTGGGCGGCCTGTACAAGGACGGGCGGGGTGTGGCGAAGGATCCGATCCAGGCCTACGCCTGGTACGACACCAGTGGCGCCAATGGCTACAAGGAGGCATACGAGGAGCGCGACACGCTGGCCAAGTCGATGGATGCGACTGCCATCGAGCAGGCGAAAAAACTGGCGGCGGACTATCTCGGCAAGTACCGGCTGCCAGTACGTTGAGTGCCATCGCGGGCTGATCGTTGCCCGCAGCGTTTGTTCCCCTCCATTCGCACGCAGGCTTGTCTACAATCAGCGAAACCACCCGAGCACCTGGCCCAGATGACCGCACCCATCGGAACCGATCGCAGGGACTACACGCAGGCTGCACTGGACGTCGAACACCTCGACCGCGAACCGCTGCGGCAATTCGAGCGCTGGATGCGGGAGGCGTATGCCGCCGGTGTCGAGGAGCCCAATGCCATGGCACTGGCAACGGTGGGTGCCGACGCCGCGCCGTCCTGCCGCATCGTGCTGCTGCGCGCCGTCAGCGACGACGGGTTTGCCTTCTACACCAACTACGACAGTCGCAAGGGCACTGAGCTTTCGACCAACCCGCGCGCCAGCCTGCTGTTCTTCTGGTCGCGCATGGAAAGGCAGATTCGCATCGAGGGCGTGGTGAGGCGACTGGATGCCGCAATCTCGGACGCCTACTTCGCCAGCCGGCCACGTGACAGTCAGCTCGGCGCCTGGGCCTCTCCACAAAGCGCGGTCATAGCCGATCGCGGCGAGCTGGAGCGCCGGCTGGGCACGGTCATGGCGCGGTTTCCGGGCGCAGTCGCGCGGCCGCCGAACTGGGGCGGATTCTCGCTGCACCCTTCCCGATTCGAGTTCTGGCAGGGCCGCGCCTCGCGGCTGCATGACCGGTTGATCTACCGTCGCGGCGAGGCGAGTGAGTGGACCATCGAGCGGCTGGCGCCGTTGATCGGGGGCGTCTAGCCGGCGGCGGCGTCGGCACGCCGGCGCAGGTGCCGCCGGGCAGTTCCGGCGGTCAGCAGCAGCAGCGCGATCGCCAGCATGCCGATGCCGGCTGCCTCGGCACCGTCAGGTCGTTCACCGAGGTGCAGCCAGGACAGCAGCAGCGCCAGTACCGGCACCGCGAACATGCTCATGCTGGCGATCCCGCTCGGCAGCCGCTTCAGCACATAGACCCACAGCCACCAGCCCGCCGCGCTGGTGAGTGGCGGCGTTGTAGATCACCGTCATCGTGAACAGCGGTGTTCCAGGCAAGCGGCGGGATGCCCCGCCACAGCATCAGCGCCAGCAGCGGCAGGGTGCCAAGCAGCATCTGCCAGGCAGTCATCGACAGCGGCTCCAGCGGGCGTGCTTCGCTGCAGGCGCTTCAGCACGACCGAGCCCGCCGCCCACATCAACCCGCCCCGACTGCCAGCAGCTTGCTGCGGAATTCCGCCGGGCTGTCGTTGACCATCTGTGCCGGGTTGATGATCAGCAGCAGCCCGCCCAATGCCAGCAGCGCAACCATCCACTCCAGCCGCGCATCCGCTCACCGAGCACCGGCCACGCCATCAGCATCGTCCAGAACGGCATCGTGAACACCAGCATCGCCGTGCGTCCCGCCGCGCCGTCGGCGGTGGCCCAGACGCTGAGGCCGATGTAGCCAGTGGTCTGCAGCAGCCGAGCACGAGCATCATCCCTGGGCGCGTCGGTCGCAGTGGTCTGCGCATCACTGCCAGCATCATGAACAGGCACACGCTGCCCAGCCCATGCGCAGCACCGCAAAGCTCAGCGGATCGCTGTGCTGCAGGCCGACCTTCGAGACCACCCAGCTGTAGCCCCAGATCAGCGACAGCAGGCCGAGCGCGAACAGCGGGTGGGTGAGCATGGCTCTGGCTCGAGAGGGCATCTTATCACGAGGCGGGGAGTGGCATCGGCAAGTGTAACCGGATCCGGGAAAGGTCACCGGCGCAGCACACGATGATTCTCCCGTATACTTGCGCCCCTAAACATTCCAATCAGGGCATTTGCCTGCGCCATGCAGACCAACAATTCGTCGTAGAGGTGGGCGAGCACAATTTCGAGGCAGAGGTGCTGCAACGCTCGCTGCAGCAGCCGGTGCTGGTGGATTTCTGGGCAGCCTGGTGCGCGCCCTGCAAGGCGCTGATGCCGTTGCTGGCAAAGCTGGCTGATGAGTATGCCGGCGGCTTCATGCTGGCAAAGGTGAACACCGATGAGCACCAGCAGCTGGCAATGCAGTGCGGGATCCGCAGGCCTGCCGACGGTGATGCTGGTGAAGGACGGCCAGATCATCGACGGTTTCGTGGGTGCACAGCCCGAAAGCGCCATTCGCGCGCTGCTCGACAAGCATGGTGTGCAGGCGGCGGGAAGCGAGGCGCCGCCGGCGCCGCTGTCTGTCAGTGAGCAGCTTGGTGGTGATCGCCAGCAGGCTATCGCAGTGCTGCGCGCGCAGCTGCAGGAGATGCCCGATGATGAAGCGTCGATGCTGGAACTGAGCGAGCTGCTGATCGCCGAGGGCGACTACCAGGCGGCTGGCGAATGGGTCGCCCGGGTGCCGGAAGGCAAGGGTGGCGATCAGCTGGAGCGCGTGCAGGCGGCCCTGCGCCTGGCCGCACAGCTCGAGGGCGCGCCAGCCGACGAGGAACTGCGCCAGCGACTGGAAGGCAACGCACGCGACAGCGAGGCACAGTACCTGCTGGCGCTGCGGCAGGCACTCGCCGGCGACCACGAGACCGCACTGGAGTCGCTGGTCGGGATCGTCACGCGTGACCGCAAGTATGGCGACGATGCTGCGCGCAAGGCGATGATCGAGATCTTCTCGATGCTGGGCGGCACTGGCCCAGTGGTGAAGCAGTATCGGAGTCGCCTGTATTCAGCCATGAACTAGGAAGTCTCGACGGTTCCGTCCAGGAGTTTCCCGAGCGCGGCAGTCGACACGGTGCTCCGTGTGGACGGCCTCCATCCGGCTGTGTCGGAAACCGCCACGGTAGCGACGTTCAAGCTCGAACCTGACGGGTTCGGCTGCTCCCCGCGTTCGCCGCTTTGCGCGCCGGGACGCAGCCCGCTTTCGACAGACCTCTGGAAAAATCGCCGGAGAATTTGGGTGGGCCACCGTTCACCACCACACTTCCCTGTGTCGTGGAGGCTCTTCATTCCTTCTGGTACCTAACCGTTCTGGCGGATATGGCTCAGCAGTTCCGGGCTGGCACGGCCATCGACGACCAGGCCGTTCTGCCGCTGGTAGCTGCGAATGGCGGTGGCGGTCTTCGGTCCGGCGACGCCATCGATCGGGCCGCGGTAGTAGCCGAGGCTGCGCAATGCGCTCTGCAGATCGCGCACGGTCGAGGCACCGCCGCCGCTGTATGAATACTGCTTGGTCGCCGTCTGTGCCGGCGCGGCCGCCTGGCCCTGCTTCCAGGCCGGCTTGCCGAGGTTGATCTGATCCTCGCGGGTAAGCGCGCCGGTCAGGCCGCCGGCCGTGGCACCGATCACCGCGCCCTGCAGTACCGTCATGCCGGTGACGGCACCGAGCACCGCACCAGCACTGGCGCCAATCCCTGCGCCACTGACACCGCGCTCGCCCGGCGTCGAGCCGCAGCCGCCCAGCACCAGACTCGATGTCAGCACGCAGATGGTCAATGTTCTCATCGCATTTCTCCGCTTCGTTGATCAATTCGATTGGACCCGGCTCAGACCGCGGTCGATTGCGTGAAGTGTATGAACTGGCCGTGGCGCAGCTTTGTGATTGACAGCGCAAAACCGGGCAACGGCGAGTTGGCACCTTCGCCCCCAGGCTGGTTCACGATCGGCCGGCTTCTTGCAGCACGGCCGGCCATCTGCCTGTTTTCAGCACCGGCTTTCAACTATACTGCGCCGCGACATCGGCAGCGGTGAACAGCGCGACGGTGGCAGTGCTTATACGCAAGATGCGCCAGACAATCACAACGAACTGCGCCGACGGTAGCGTGCGATGAAGCGTAGCGACCGCAACCACCGCGCGGCCGGGCTCCCGGCGCTGGCGCTCGGTGCGCTGGGCGTTGTCTATGGCGACATCGGCACCAGCCCGCTGTACGCGCTGCGCGAGTGCTTCCTCTCCGAACACCATTCACTGCCGGTCAGCGAGGCCAATGTGCTGGGCATCCTGTCGGTGATGACCTGGGTGCTGATCCTCATCATCTCCATCGAGTACGTCGTCTTCATCCTGCGCGCCGACAACCGTGGTGAAGGCGGCATCCTGGCGTTGATGGCGCTGGTGGTCGGGCGCGCCCGCAAGCAGTCTCGAACCAAGCCGCTGTTCGTGTTCCTTGGCCTGGTTGGCGCGGCGCTGCTGTTCGCCGATGCGATGATTACCCCGGCAATCTCGGTGTTGAGTGCGGTTGAGGGCCTGAAGGTCGAGACCGAATTGTTCCAGCCATACGTGGTCCCGATCGCGGTGCTGATCCTGATCGCGCTCTATCTCTCGCAGCGCGTCGGCACGGCCAGCATCGGCGCGGTGTTCGGTCCGATCATGATGCTGTGGTTCGGCACGCTTGGGTTCATCGGCCTCGGCCATGTGATCGAGGCGCCATGGGTGCTTAAGGCGCTGAATCCCGTCTATGCGGCACGCCTGTTCATCGACAACGGCTGGCTCGCCTTCAAGGTGATGGGGTCGGTCTTCCTGGTGGTCACCGGCGGCGAGGCACTCTACGCCGACATGGGGCATTTCGGTCGCAGGCCGATCCAGTTTGCCTGGTTCAGCCTGGTGCTGCCGGGGCTCGCACTCAACTACTACGGCCAGGGTGCGGTGCTGCTGCAGTCCCCGGAGGTGTTGCCCAGCCTTTTCTATCGCACGGTGCCCGAGTGGGCATTGCTGCCATTGGTGGCGATGGCCACCGCGGCGACGGTGATCGCTCGCAGGCGGTGATCTCGGGCGCCTTTTCGGTGGCCAACCAGGGCGTGCAGCTCGGTTCCTGCCACGTCTGACGATCAAGCAGACCTCCGAGAAGACCATTGGCCAGATCTATCTGCCAGCGGTCAACTGGCTATTCATGCTCGGCACGCTGGGCTGGTGCTGAGCTTCCAGGAGTCCGGTCGACTGGCGGCGGCCTATGGCGTGGCGGTGTCGACCACAATGCTGGCGACGACGCTGTTCCTGTCGTTCGTTGCCCGGCGGGTGTGGCAATGGTCGCTGCCGGCCTCGATCCTGGTGTCGCTGCCGTTTCTCTGCATCGATATCACCTTCTTTACCTCGAATCTGCTGAAGATCCCCGCCGGTGGCTGGCTGCCGGTGGTGTTCGCGGTGTTCATCTACCTGATCATGGATACCTGGAAGAAGGGCAGGGATCTGCTGCGGGCAAAACTTGCCGAGGAGCATTTCGAGATCGAGCTGTTCCTTGCCAGCATCGCCAACAGCGGGCCGACCCGGGTAGCCGGCACGGCGGTGTTCCTGACCCCGGACACCGGCGGCATCCCGCGCTCGCTGCTGCACAACCTCAAGCACAACAAGGTGCTGCACGAGACAGTAATCCTGCTGACCGTGGGAAACGGAGCGCATTCCCTTTGTGCCGGAGGAGGGAGCGGGTGGAGTTCGAGGCCCTCGGCATGGGCATGCACCGGATGCGCGTCAGCTATGGTTTTCGCGAGCAGCCGGACGTGCCGGCGATGATGGAGAAGATCGACCCGGCGGTGTTCGCCTACGAGCCGATGGACACGACCTTCTTCCTCGGCCGCGAGACGATCATCGTCGGCGACGGCACTTCGAGGTTGTCGCGCTGGCGGCGGATGCTGTTCTCGGTGATGGCGCGCAATGCACTCAGTGCGGCGAGCTTCTTCAGCCTGCCGCCGAATCGCGTCGTCGAGGTCGGTTACCAGATCGAACTGTGAGGCGCTGATTGCGCCACTGCGACAGCCCCCGCTCAGGCATCGGGACTGTCAGCGTCTCCGGTGTTGTCTACTTCCGCACCAACATTCCCGGTATCGGCATCTTCCTCTTCGACCGGTTCTGGTTTCGGCTTGGTCTTCTTGGCCGGCGGCTTGGTCGTGGTGGCGCCGTTTTTCTTGGTGGTTGCTGAAAGCGGCTTGCCGGCCGCCGGCTTCTTCGCCGGCTGGACCTTGCCCTCGCCCTCGGACATCGCCTTCTCGGTGGCCTTGTTCATCACCACGATGCTGATGCGGCGGTTGATCGGGTTGTACGGGTTTTTCTTGTCGAACAGCACCGAGTGCTCAACCCGACGACACGGCCGATCTTGTGCTCGGCGAGGCCGGCGTCGGTCAGTGCGCGACGCGCGGCATTGGCGCGATCGGCGGACAGTTCCCAGTTGCTGTAGCCGTTCTCGCCGGCAAACGGCGTGCGGTCGGTGTGGCCGGAGAGGCTGATGCGGTTCGGTGACTTGTTGATCACCTTGGCCACCTCCTTGAGGATGGTCTCGGTGTAGTCCTTCAGGCTCGCGCTGCCGCTGGCGAACATCGGCCGGTTCTCCTTGTCGACGATCTGGATGCGCAGGCCCTCGCTGGTGATGTCGAGCAGCAGCTGGTCCTTGAACGGGGCCAGTGCCTGTCCGGCGGCCATGCTCTTTTTCAGATCCTCGAACATCGACTCCATCCGATCCATTTCCTTCTTGCGTGCCGACTCCTCCTTCTCCGCCTCCTCGATCTCCTCGAGCGTGGCCTTGCCCTGCTCGAGGTCGGACTCATCGAGGTTGTCGACGTCGGTGGGCTGGTTGTGCTGCAGCGGCTTGTCGCCCTCGCCGGTCGGGATGTCCATCTCGCCGCCGTGCTTGATCATGCTGGTGCTGGCGCCGCCAGGACCCTGCACCGCGCTCGGATTGTTGAAGTAGTCGGAGATCGCCGCCTTCTGCTCGGGCGTGGTCGAACCGAGCAGCCACATCAGCATGAAGAAGGCCATCATCGCGGTCACGAAGTCGGCGAACGCCACCTTCCAGGCGCCACCATGGGCGCCATGGACGTTCTTCTTGATCTTCTTGATGATGATTGGCGCGTTATCGTTCGCCATCGCCTGTCCCCGTTATCCCCGCACTGCCGGCCGCGCGCTAGCTCTTCTTCTGCTTCACGTGTGCTTCGAGTTCCTTGAAGCTCGGCCGCTCGGTGTGGAACACGGCCTTGCGGCCAAACTCCACGGCAACCTGCGGTGCATAGCCCTGCAGCGAGGCGACCAGCGTGGTCTTCAGTACCTTGTAGAACTGCGACTCGTCGCGGCCGATGTGTTCCATCAGCGTCGAGAACGGGCCGAAGAACCCGTAGGCGAACAGGATGCCGAGCAGGGTACCTACCAGTGCCACCGCGACGTGGTGACCGAGTTCCTCCGGCGGGCCGCCGAGGTGGCTCATCGTGATCACGATGCCGAGCACCGCGGCGACGATGCCGAAGCCCGGCAGGCCATCGGCGATACGCGAGATCGCTGCCGGATACTGGTGTGCCTCTTCATGGTGCGTTTCGAGTTCGACGTCCATCAGGTTCTCGAGCTCGATCGCATTCATGTTGCCGCCGACCATCATCCGCAGGTAATCGGTGATGAAATCGGTGGCGTGGTGATCGTGCTGGATCGCCGGGAACTTGCTGAAGATGGCGCTCTTCTCCGGCTCCTCGACATCGGCCTCCAGCGCCATCAGGCCCTCCTTGCGAGCCTTGGTCAGCAGCTCGTACATCAGCGCCAGCGCGTCCATGTACAGGGCCTTCTTGTACTTCGAGCCCTTGAAGATGCCGCCCAGCTTGCCGAGCGCGGCCTTGATGACCTTGATCGGGTTGGAAATGATGAAGGCACCGAAGGCTGCACCAAGAATGACCAGCAGTTCGTATGGCTGGATCAGTGCCGCAACATGGCCGCCGGACAGCACGAAGCCGGCCAGAATGCAGCCCATCATGACCACCATGCCAAGAATCGCGTTCATTGCCCCTCATCCCATTGAACGGAGAATTGCGTCTCCCACGGGGTGTTTATCGGCATTTGGACCGATTTCTTTATCGCAGGTCCAGGCCGGTGCCGCGGCGGCCGGGGTTGCCTTTCGTCGGCACCGCGCTTCGCGATACACTGCCCCGGCGCGTGGAGATATCACCCAAGGAATCAATAGAATGAAGAATCTGTTCCGCACCAAGCCGCTGACGCCGGAAAACCACGGCCAGAGCGGCTTGAAGCGCTGCCTGACCGCCTTCGACCTGACCCTTCTCGGCATTGGCGCCATTATCGGCACCGGCATCTTCGTGCTGACCGGCATTGCCGCAGCGACCCAGTCAGGGCCGGCGGTGGTGCTGTCCTTCGTCGTTGCCGGCATCGCCTGTACCTTCGCGGCGCTGGCCTATGCGGAGCTGTCGGCCTGCGTGGGCGGTTGCGGCAGCGCCTACGGCTACAGCTACGCCGCCTTCGGCGAGCTGTTCGCGTGGATCATCGGCTGGGACCTGATCCTGGAGTACGGCGTATCGGTGGCGGCGGTGGCCAACGGCTGGTCCGGATACTTCGGCAAGGTGCTCGGCCTCATCGGGCTGACCATCCCCGAGGTGTGGACCAAGGCTCCGAAGATGGGGGGCTACATGAATCTGCCGGCGATGGTGATCGTGTTCCTGCTGATGGTGCTGCTTATCATCGGGGTCAAGGAGAGCGCGCGCACCAATGCCGCGGCGGTGGCGATCAAGCTGACGACGATCGCCTTCTTCATTGCAGTGGCGGTGTTCAACGTGAATCCGGAGAACTGGTCGCCGTTCATGCCGTTCGGCTGGTTCGGTCACGATGAGGCCGGCAAGCCGATTGGCGTGCTGGCCGGTGCCTCGCTGGTGTTCTTCGCTTACGTTGGATTCGACGCGGTATCGACGGCCGCCGAGGAGGCGCGCGATCCGAAGCGCGACCTGCCTATCGGCATCATCGGCTCGCTGGTGTTCTGTACCGCGGTCTACATCATCGTCTCCGGGCTGCTGACCGGCGTGGTGCCGTATTCGTCGCTGAATGTCTCCTACCCGGTGGCCTTTGCGCTGGAGAAGGTCGGCATCCAGTGGGCATCGGGCCTGGTGGCCGCCGGTGCCTTCATGGGCCTGACGACGGTGATGCTGGTGCTGTACTACGGCCTGACCCGCATCCTGTTCGCGATGGGGCGCGACGGCCTGCTGCCCTCATACCTGAGTGTCGTCAATCCGCGCACACAGACACCGGTGCGGGTGATCGTCATCAGCGGCGTGGTGATGATGATCATCGCCGGTTTCATTCCCCTTGGCGAACTCGCTGAACTGGTCAACATCGGCACGCTGGCAGCGTTCGTGATGGTTTGTATCGGTGTGATCGTGCTGCGCCGTACCCGGCCGGACCTGCCGCGGCCGTTCGTCACGCCTTTCAGCCCGCTGTTCCCGATCCTCGGCGCACTGTCATGCGGTGCGCTGATGGCGTTCCTGCCACTGATGACATGGATCCGCTTCGTGGCCTGGCTGGCAATCGGTCTGGTGGTCTACTTCCTTTATTCGATGCATCACAGCCGGCTGGAGGCAGAGGCCGCCTGACCACCGATGCCGACGACCCGTAGGAGCGAGCGCAGCTCGCGAATGGGGCAATCACCGACCCCGTTCGCGAGCTGCGCTCGCTCCTACAGCTTTTGCAGATAGTCGATGCCGCCAAGCTGTCGCATCTGCCGTTCGATCCAGGCACGGCGACCGATGACATACTTCGAGGGTTTGTCGGCCCGCAGCGCCACCGGATTCGGCAACACGGCAGCCAGCAGCGCGGCATCCCGCGCGCCGAGTTCGCCAGGCGGTTTGCGCAACAGGTGGGTTGCCGCCGCCGCTACTCCATAAACGCCATCGCCGAACTGGGCAATGTTCAGATACACCTCCAGCGTGCGCCGTTTCGACCACATCATTTCGATCAGCGCGGTGAACCATGCCTCCAGCCCCTTGCGCACGAAGCTGCGACCGGACCACAGGAACAGGTTCTTCGCCACCTGTTGGGAGATCGTGCTGGCGCCGCGGACCTGCCGGTGCGACTGATTGTGTTTCCACGCCTCGCGTATCGCCTTGAGATCGAAGCCGGCATGCTCAGGGAACAGCTGATCCTCGGCGGCGATCACCGCCAATGCCGCATAGGGCGAGAGCTTCTCCCAGTTCAGCCACAGGTAGCGTGTCTGGTAGTCGGTGCGGTCGGCACGCCACGCATCCCAGCGTGCATGCAGCATGAACGAGGTGGTCGGCGGGTTCACATGCCCGAGCAGGAACACCGGGCCGGCGGTCAGCACGAGGAAGGCCGAGAGCAGCAGCGCGAGGATGCGCAGTGGTCGCCAGCGGCCACCAGCGCGGCGCGGCGTGGCCATCGATCGGCGGCGGCGGTCTGGGTCCGGATGCATGCGCATGCTGGTTCGGTGACGGAGTCGATGGGCGTTCGGGGTGTGCGGGACCGCGTTCTCCGCGTGCTCATGGCGCCGGCACTGTCGCGCTATTCTAGCAGCATGCTGAGAGGCGATTTTCCGTCGCTTTCCAGCATGCAGCAGCGAAAGCGCGTTTTTCTCCATGCCCGGTGCGTCAGATCTGTGATTGCGCGATGGACGCCGGCACACCCGCAGCCTGGCAGCCAGCGATGAGCGAGATCGTGTGCGCATGCCGCGCCGGATTCGAACAGGACTGCAGTGAAGAGATCGTGGCCCGTGCCGGCGCTGCCGGCTGGCGGCCCGGCGAGGCGGTTGCCGAGCCCGGCCGTGGGCTGGTCACCGTGCCACTTGCCGGGGGCGCGATGCCGCTCGCTGCGCTATCGGCGCTGACGCAGCCGTGGCCGGTGTTCGCGCGCGAGGTAATCGTCGCCCGTGCCGAGTTGCGATCGATGCCGAGCGGCGATCGTGTCAGCGCGATCGTTGCCGCTGCCGCGGCGCTCGGCAGCTGCGGCGATGTCTGGATCGAGACCACCGATGCCGAGGCCACCCGGCCGCTGCTTCCGCTGTGCCGATCGCTGCTGCCGCCATTGCGGGAGGCCCTGCGCAAGCGTGGCGTCCTGCAGGAAGAGGAAGGCCTGCCGAGGCTGCATGTGTTCTTCAGTGGCTCGACCAGTGCGTGGATCGGGCTGGCGATGCCGGCACATGCCGCGCGCTGGCCGATGGGCATTCCGCGGCTGAAGATGCCGCGCGAGGCGCCCAGCCGCTCGGTGCTGAAGCTCGACGAGGCGCTGCTGGTGTTCCTCGACGACGGCGAGCGCGGGCGGCTGCTCCGCGCCGGCCTGAAGGCCGTTGACCTGGGCGCCGCGCCGGGCGGCTGGAGCTGGCTGCTGGCCCAGCATGGGCTGCGCGTCACCGCGGTGGACAACGGTCGGATGGCCGGGCAGGTGATGAAGTCCGGCCTGATCGAGCATCGACGCGAGGACGGCTTTGCGTTCCGGCCGCGCCAGCGGGTTGACTGGCTGGTCTGCGACATCGTCGAGCAGCCGCAGCGCGTCGCCCGGCTGGTGAGTCGCTGGTTTGCCGAGCGCTGGTGCCGGCAGGCGATTTTCAACCTCAAGCTGCCGATGAAGAGGCGCCACGCCGCGGTGATGCAGGCGCGGGCGACGATCGAACAGGCGCTGCCAGCGCGCAACTATGCGTTGCAGTTCCGCCAGCTCTACCATGATCGCGAGGAAGTGACGGGCTACTATCGGGACCTGCAGTCGTGACCGACGCCATCACACTCTACGTTGCGCTGACCTACCATGGCTTCGGCCACGTTGCGCAGACCGCCCCGATCGTCAATTTCCTGATGGATGAAGAGCCGTTGCTGCGGCTGGTGATCGAAAGCCGGGCGCCGTGTTCGCTGCTGCAGAAACATTTCCATCATCCGTTCGAACACGTCGATTGCGGCACCGACTTCGGCATGGTGATGCATGATTCACTGGATGTGGATGCCGCTGCCAGCCATCTGCGGTATTGCGAGCAGCTGCAGCAATGGGATGCGCTGGTCGCCGCCAGTCGCGCCCGCCTGCAGCAGCACCGCGCCACGCTGCTGTTCGGCAATGTGCCCTACGTGCCGCTGGTTGCCGCGCACCAGCTCGGCATCCCCTCGGTGTCGATGTGCTCGCTGCACTGGGCCAGCATCTACCAGGCCTATTGCGGCCAGCTGCCCGGGGGCGATGAGGTGTACCGACAGCTGTTGCGGGCGTATCGCTGCGGGGATGTGTTCGTTGCGCCGGCGCCGAGCATGCCGATGCCGGAACTGCAGAACATCGTCCGCACCGGTCCGATTGCCCGCATCGGCAAACCCTGTCGGCGGGAACTGGAGAATCGGATCGGTGTGGCGCAGGACACGAGGCTGGTCGCGGTATTCATGGGCGGCGTCGAGACCGACATACCGCTCGCCGGCTGGCCGCAGACGCCGGGGACACACTGGCTGATCGCCGGCACGCCCTGTCCGTCGCGTTCCGACATGACGGCGATCGAATCGTTGCCGCAGGCCTACATCGACATCCTCTGCAGCGTCGATGCGCTGGTGACCAAGCCCGGCTACGGCAGCTTTGCCGAGGCGGCCTGCAATGGCGTGCCAGTGCTCTATGTCCCCAGACAGATCTGGCCGGAGTCCCCGCACCTTGCTGCCTGGCTGATCCAGCATGGGCAGTGCCTGCGCCTCGATCGCGAGGCGCTCGCGAGTGGGGCGCTGATGCCCCGCCTCGAGGCACTATGGGCGCAGCCGGCGCTCGCACCACTGGCTCCGACCGGCATCGGCCAGATCGCGGCGATACTGGCCGCGCAGATGGGGTTGTGAGGGCCGCTGCCGCGCCGAGGGAGCGCTGGAATCAGCTGCCGCTGACCTTCTTCAGGCGGACTTCCAGGCGCACGCGTTCGGCGTCGGTGTCGTCCTCGGCGGCCTGCGGATCGGCGGCGCTGCCGGCTGGCAGGTCCAGCCCCAGGCAGCCCATCTTCCAGCAGGCGTCGATCATCGACAGTTGCATGTCGGCCCACGCCTTCCAGGCGTCGTAACCCATCTGGTACATCGTTCCGAGACCCCCGGTGTCGCCCCACGCGCGCCAGGGCATCTCGGCGGCCTTCAGGCTGCTCTCGAGCAGGTCATTGATCTCGCTGGTGGGAATCGAGGAAGCGGGCTTTGTCATCGTGGTGACCTCCAGTTGCAGACAGCACATCCTGACATTCATGGTTCCAGCCCCGATCCGCAGGGCCGGCTTGATGGCGCGAGAAACCGGGGATGCCCGCAAGGCAAGGCTCGATTGCGGGGCTGTGCTTCCCTGCCACATCGGAATGCGGCCTCGACGCCATTGACGTTACCTTGACTGAGGATCCGGCCCCTGATCCGGATCAACCACGCGGAGCGCGCCATGAGCGCCGAAGGCCCTGAGGCCATGGTTCGACACGGACGCTGCCTTTCTGGATAATGTCGCCTTTTTTCAGCGACATGAAAGCTATGGCCGGGTTACCACGCGTAGGCGTCATCATGGGCAGCCGATCCGACTGGGAGACCATGCGGCACGCGGCCGATGTGCTAACTGATTTCAGTGTAGACCACGAGTGCCGGATCGTCTCGGCGCATCGCACGCCGGCACTGCTGACACAGTACGCCGGCGAGGCGGAAGGCCGCGGTCTGCAGGTGATCATTGCCGGCGCGGGCGGCGCAGCGCACCTTCCGGGCATGGTCGCCGCGCAGACGCTGGTGCCGGTGATCGGCGTGCCGGTGCAGAGCAAGGCGTTGAAGGGGCTCGACTCGCTGCTGTCGATCGTGCAGATGCCTGGCGGGATCCCGGTGGCCACGGTGGCGATCGGCGAGGCCGGAGCGAAGAATGCGGCCCTGCTGGCCGTTTCCATCCTTGCCATCAACGATGATGAGTTGCGCCGGCGGCTGCGTGCCTTCCGCGATACCCAGACCCAGACCGTTCTCAGCGACAGGTTGCCATGAACGCCAAGCAAGTGATCCTGCCCGGTGCGACACTCGGCGTGCTGGGCAGCGGCCAGTTGGGCCGCATGTTCGCGATTGCCGCGCGCCGCCTCGGTTATCGCGTGCATGTGCTGTCACCGGAGCGCGACACGCCGACCGGGCAGGTGGGCGATCTCGAGATCGTCGCCGACTACCAGGACCTCGATGCCATCTCGGCCTTTGCGCGTTCGGTGGATGCAGTGACCTTCGAGTTCGAAAACGTCCCGGCGATTACCGCTGATACCGCCGCGCAGCATGCGCCGGTGCGACCGGCCGGGCGCGTGCTGCACATCGCGCAGAACCGCGCCCGCGAGAAATCGTGGCTGCGCGACAACCGCATCCCGGTCACCCCGTTCCAGCTGGTGCGCACGCGCGACGATCTCTGCACCGCGCTGCAGGCGCTTGGTGTTCCGGCGGTGTTGAAGACTGCAGCCTTTGGCTACGATGGCAAGGGTCAGGTGGTGATCCGCCAGCAGCAGGACGCCGATGCCGCCTGGCAGGCATTGAACGAGCAGGAATGCGTACTCGAGGCCTTCATCGATTTCGAGAAGGAGGTGTCAGTGGTGGCTGCGCGCGGCATCGATGGCGCGATCGGACTCTACGGTCCGATGGTCAACACCCACGCACACCACATCCTCGACACCTCGGTGACGCCGGCCGATCTGCCGCCAACGGTCATCCGCGATGCGCTCGACATCACCCGCGCGGTGATGGAAGGGCTCGATGTGATCGGTGTGTTGTGCGTGGAGTTCTTCGTTGCCCGCGACGGTCGGGTCATGGTTAACGAGATGGCACCACGGCCGCACAACTCCGGGCACCTGACCATCGATGGCCATGTCAGCTGCCAGTTCGAACAGCAGGTCCGTGCCGTCTGCGGCCTGCCGCTCGGCTCGACCGCGCTGTTGCGGCCGGCGGCGGCGATGGCCAACCTGCTTGGCGATCTGTGGGAGGGAGGCGAGCCGCGCTGGGATCGCGCGCTGGCGATCCCCGAGGTCAAGCTGCATCTGTACGGCAAGGCCGAGGCCAGGCCCGGACGCAAGATGGGCCACATCAATGTCGCCGCCGACTCCGCGGCACAGGCGCTGCAGCTCGTGACCGCCGCCCGCGCCGCGCTCACCTCTCGCTGATCCCTGCCCCGGGGGCCGAGCGGCGGTCCCTCACCTGTCTGCTTCAGCCATGCTGCGCGCACTGCTGGTCTTCCTGCTCGGCTCGATCCCATGCTTCCTGCTCGGCTTCGGCCACACGCTGTTCGCGGGCATCGGCGATGAGCTGGCGTGGCGTAACGGAATCGAGCCGCTTCAATACCTGCGTGAATACGGCAACTACCATCGCTACGAGGCGCAGGCCGTGCTCGAACGCCAACTGCGCGAACAGGGCCTGGTCACGACGCTGGAGCCAAGCGAGTGGTACCAACGCTACCGTTCGCGGACCATCAGCGCCGCGTGGAATGCGGAGGAATCGCAGTTGCTGACCACCAACCATGCACAGGCCTTCCGCTGGGATGCCGAGAGCGGCGCGCGGCTGGAGGAAATGGGCGCCCACAGTGCCGCAGCGGCGGAAGATCCGCGGGCCACCGGGCATGGCTACACCGAGGCGGTGTTTCGTGACGGGCACAGCAGCAATGTCGCGGCGCTGGCGGTGCTTGGCCGCCATGCGCTGTGGACCCACGGCGATGCGGCGCGCGCGCCGATCGTCCTCGGGGATCAGTACGCCGGCCTGAAGTCCGATCGGGCACAGCGGGTATTGGTGGTTGGCGGCGATCACGTTCGCGTGATCGATCTTGCCAGCGGTGAAGGCTTCGTGATCCCGCACCAGGACGTGACGGTGGCCGGATTCCGACCGGATGGCCAGATCGTCACGGTGTCGGCAATGCAGATCCAGCACTGGCGGGGCGGCGAACGGCAGCTCAGCCATGCATTCAATGGGAGTCGGGCGGCCTATGACCCCATCGCACTGTCCGCGGATTCCTCGCGGCTGTTCGCACCGCTGGATGACAACACCCTTGGCGTGTATGCGACTGATTCCGGCGCCGCGCTCTACCGCTTGTCACACCAGACGCGGATCACCGCAGTCTGCAGCGCTGGCGGGCACGTCGTCACCGGCACCGCGGACGGGCTGATCCGGCTATGGCAGGCCAGCGATGGCCAGCCGCTGCGTGGATGGACGGCCTATCCGCATGCAGTGACCTTGCTCGCATGCGGCAGGCAGCGGCTGCTGTCGGCGGGCGAGGGGGCGATCGGGTCCGGCTATCCAATGATCTGGCGCCTCGATGGCAACAGCGCCACGCTGAACGTACATCCACCGATTCTGCCGACCATCCCGGTGCCCTGGCTGGTCAGCGTTGGTGCCGGGCTTGAACTGCCGCGCAGGATGCCGACGGTGGCGGCGTGGCTGGAAGAGCAGGGCACGACACTGATGCCGTTTGCCATCGGTGCCTGGGTGCTGGTGATACTGGCTACCGCGACGCTGTTGCGGCGCAGCCGCTGAACGCCTACTCGGTGTCGTACCCCAGCACTGGCGACAGCCAGCGCTCGATGGTCTTGACGTCCATGCCCTTGCGCCTGGCGTAGTCGTGCACCTGATCGACATTGATCCTGCCGAGCCCGAAGTAGCGTGACTGCGGGTGCGCGATGTACCAGCCGCTGACCGCAGCTGCCGGATACATTGCAAAGCTCTCGGTGATGCGGATGCCGGCATTCTTCTCCGGGTCGAGCAGCTTCCACAGTAGCGCCTTCTCGGTGTGATCCGGGCAGGCTGGATAGCCAGGCGCGGGTCGGATGCCCTGGTACTTCTCGTCGATCAACGCATCGTTGTCCAGTGATTCACCGGCGACGTAGCCCCAGAATTCCTTGCGCACGCGCGCGTGCAGGTGTTCGGCGAAAGCCTCGGCCAGGCGATCGGCGAGCGCCTTCAGCATGATTGCGCTGTAGTCGTCGTTGGCCTTCTCGAAGCGTTCGACGTGCTTCTCGATGCCGATGCCGGTGGTCACCGCGAACGCGCCGAGGTAGTCCGCGACGCCCGACTCCTTGGGGGCGATGAAATCAGCGAGCGCAAAGTTGGCCTGGCCGTCGGGCTTCTTCTGCTGCTGGCGCAGCGAGTGCAGCACGGTGAGTTCGCCCCGGCGGCTGTCGTCGGTATAGAGCTCGATGTCGTCCTCACCGACACTGTTGGCCGGGAACAGCCCGACTACCGCGCGCGCAGTCAGCCACTTCTCGTCGACCAGCTGCTTCAGCATCGCCTGCGCATCGGCATAGAGTTTCGTCGCCTCGGTGCCGACCACCTCGTCGGAGAGGATGCGCGGGAACTTCCCGGCAAGCTCCCAGGCAACGAAGAACGGCGTCCAGTCGATGAACGGCACCAGCTCGGCGAGCGGGTAGTCGTCGAGCACCGTGACGCCGGGTTGGCGCGGCTTCACTGCCTGGTAGCTGCTCCAGTCGATCGGCGCCTTGTTGGCGCGCGCCTCGGCGAGCGTCAGCCACTCCACGCGCTGCTGCTTGTTGTGGTGGCGATCGCGCACCGCTTCGTACTCATCGCGCAGCTTGGTGACGAACCCGGCCCGCAGCTCGGCGCTGATGAGACTGGTGGCCACTCCCACCGAGCGCGAGGCATCGAGCACGTGCACGACCGGCTGGTCGTAGTGCGGATCGATCTTCACCGCGGTGTGCGCCCGCGAGGTGGTGGCGCCGCCGATCAGCAGCGGCAGCTTGAAGTTCAGCCGCTGCATCTCGCGGGCGATGTGCACCATCTCGTCGAGCGAAGGCGTGATCAGGCCGGACAGGCCAATCAGATCGGCATTGAACTCCTTCGCAGCCTGCAGGATGCGATCGCAGGGCACCATCACGCCGAGATCCATCACCTCGTAGTTGTTGCACTGGAGCACGACGCCGACGATGTTCTTGCCGATATCGTGCACGTCGCCCTTGACGGTGGCCATGACGATGCGCCCGGCGCTGCGGCTGCCGCCGGGATTGGCGGCCTTCTCGGCCTCCATGAAAGGCATCAGGTAGGCGACCGCCTTCTTCATCACCCGCGCGCTCTTGACCACCTGAGGCAGGAACATCTTGCCGGCGCCGAACAGATCGCCGACCACGTTCATGCCCGCCATCAGCGGCCCCTCGATAACCAGCAACGGTCTGCCGAGATGCTGACGGGCCTCCTCGGTATCGGCGTCGATGAAATCAGTGATGCCCTTGACCAGCGCGTGCTTCAGCCGCTCGGCCACCGGCGCCTTGCGCCAGAGGTCGTCCTCGACCTTCACCTTGGCTGCGCCCTTGACCGTCTCGGCGAACTCGACAAGGCGCTCGGTGGCATCGGCCCGGCGATTGAGCAGCACGTCCTCGATGCGCTCCAGCAGATCCTTCGGGATCTCCTCGTAGATGCCGAGCTGGCCGGCATTGACGATGCCCATGTCCATGCCGGCCTTGATGCCGTGGTAGAGGAACGCCGAGTGCATCGCCTCGCGCACCGGGTTGTTGCCGCGGAACGAGAAGCTGACGTTGCTGAGACCGCCGGACACCATCGCGTGCGGCAGGTGCTGCTTGATCTCGCGCGTGGCCTCGAAGAAGGAGAGGGCGTAGTTGTTGTGCTCCTCCATGCCGGTGGCCACCGTCAGCACGTTCGGATCGAAGATGATGTCCTCGGGCGGATAGCCGACCTGCTTCACCAGGATGTCGTAGGAGCGCTTGCACACCGCGAAGCGACGCTCGGTGGTATCGGCCTGACCGTTCTCATCGAAGGCCATCACCACCACCGCGGCGCCGTAGCGGCGCAGCACTGTTGCCTTTTCTATGAATGCCGCCTCGCCTTCCTTCAGGCTGATCGAGTTGACGATGCCCTTGCCCTGCAGGCATTGCAGGCCGGTCTCGAGCACGGTCCATTTGGACGAGTCGATCATCACCGGCACGCGGGCGATGTCCGGCTCGGCGGCGATCAGGTTGAGGAACTTCTGCATGCAGGCCTCGGAGTCGAGCATGCCTTCATCCATGCAGACATCGATTATCTGGGCGCCGTTCTCGACCTGCTGCTTGGCGATCTCCACCGCCGCCTCGAAATTGCCGCCCTTGATCAGCTCGGCGAACTTCGGCGAGCCGGCGACATTGGTGCGCTCGCCGACGTTGACGAAGTTGGTCTCCGGGGTGATCGTCAGCGGCTCCAGTCCGCTCAGGCGACAGTGCACCTCCACCGTCGGCACGCTGCGCGGCGGCACGTCGCGAACCGCTGCGGCGATCGCGGCAATGTGCTCCGGCGTGGTGCCGCAGCAGCCGCCGACGATGTTGAGGAAGCCGGATTCAGCCCAGTCGCGGATCTGCGGCGCCAGCGTCTCCGGCGTCTCCGGGAAGCCGGTGGGCAGCAGCGGGTCGGGCAGGCCGGCATTCGGATAGGTGCAGATGAAGGTATCGGCCTTGGTCGCCAGTTCCTCGATGAAAGGCCGCATCAGATCGGGTCCGAGCGCGCAGTTCAGACCGATCGACAGCGGCTTCGCATGCCGCATCGAATTCCAGAACGCCTCGACGTTCTGGCCGCTCAGCGTGCGCCCGGCGCGATCGGTGATCGTGCCGGAGATCATGACCGGCAGCCTGAAGCCGACCTCGGCAAACACCTCGTCGATCGCAAACAGTGCCGCCTTGGCGTTCAGCGTGTCGAAGATCGTCTCCACCAGGATCAGATCGGCACCACCCTCGATCAGCGCGCGAGCCTGCGCCGCGTAGGCAAAGCGCAACTGGTTGAAGTTGATCGGCCGGAAGCCCGGGTCGTTGACGTCGACCACGGTACAGGCGCTGACCGTCGTCGGCCCGATGGCGCCGGCCACGTAGCGCGGGCGGCCGCTCTCGGCCTCGACCTTGTCGGCGGCCAGCCGCGCCAGGCGGGTGGCCTCTAGATTCAGCTGCCGGGTCAGCTCGGCGAGCTTCTGATCGGCCAGCACCTCGTCGAAGAACGCCTGCGACTTGCGCCCCTCGTGCGGCAGAAAGAAGTCCTGCTGCGCGATCGCGGTGGCGCCGAAGGTGTTGGTCTCGATGATGTCGGCGCCGGCACGCAGGTAGTCGGTATGGATCGCCTCGATGACATCCGGGCGGGTCAGCACCAGCAGCTCGTTGTCGCCCTTGAGCGAATGCGGATGATCGTGCAGCGCGCAGGCCGGGCACTGGTGGGAATGCCTGTCCCGGGTGCCGCGGTAGTCATCCTCACTGAGCTTGTGGCGCTGGATCACCGTGCCCATCGCGCCGTCGATGATCAGGATGCGCTGCTTCAGCAATGCCGGCAGTTGGGCGTTGCGGGCGATTCGGGCGGTGTGCAGGGGCGTGGACATCGTTGTTCCGGGAGCCTTTTGGGCGGTCAAAATGGCCGCACATGATACCCGTGTGGCGGTGAACTATGAAGCGCCGATGCCCCCCGGCAGGAGCGAGCGCAGCTCGCGAAATGCCCCGGCGAAGCCCGTTCGCGAGCTGCGCTCGCTCCTACAGGGGGCGCTGGGCGCGGCGGGCGATCAGCTGCAGATTGCGAAGGTAGATGAAGCAGCCGAGCGACTGACCGAGAATGAACACCGGATCGGCGCGATGCAGCGCATACATCAGCAGGATCAGGCTGCCACCGATGCTGAACCACCAGAACGAGGTCGGCACGATGCTGTCCTTGGCCTTCTCGCTGGCCAGCCACTGCAGCAGAAAGCGCATCGAGAACAGCAGCTGTCCGACGAAGCCTACCGCAATCCAGGTCATTTCATGGCCGGTGAGCAGATTTCCACATTTGTCGTGCAGCAGCCCGAGCGTGCCGAGGATGTTGTCTGTGTTCATGCCTTCTCCAGTTCATCGCTGGCGACGACCTTGCCGCGTCGCTGCAGCCAGATCACGCCCAGCATGTCGACGATGCCGACCCACAGCCGGTTGCCGACGCCATATTTCGATATCCCGCGCGTGCGCGGACGGTGATTGACATCGACGGCGATCACCCCGAGCCCCTCGCGTCGCATCAGCGCCGGCAGAAAGCGATGCATGTGGTCGAACCACGGCAGCCGCATGAAGGCCTCGCGTGGGAACACCTTGAGCCCGCATCCGGTATCGAGGATGCCATCGCCGAGCAGGCGGCTGCGCACGTGGTTGGCGACCCGCGAGGACAGTCGCTTCACCCAGCTGTCCCGGCGCCGTCGCCGATGGCCGCAGACCAGCCGCGGCGTGGCGTCCGCCGGATCGATGCGGGCGGCGAGCAGGGCGGGGATGTCGGCCGGGTCATTCTGGCCGTCGCCGTCGAGTGTCACGATCCACGGCATGCGTGCTGCCAGCACCGCGGTCCTGACCCCGGCGCTCTGTCCGCTCTGCCGGCGATGGCGAACAATGCGCAACCGCGGCCCGAGCTCATGACGGCATTGTGACAGCACGGCCGGCGTGGCATCGCTGCTGCCATCGTCGACGACGATCACCTCAAAGGCTTCGCTGACGGTGGAGAGCGCCGCGAACACCTCGCGCAGCAGGCCATCGATGGCCTCGGCCTCGTTGAAAACCGGAATCACGACGGCGAAGCCGCCGTCGTTGGCCTGCGGGGTTATCATTTAGAATATGGGCGGGCTGGTGCGCCCGGCAGCTGCCGGCGATCGAAGGCCGCTAGTTTAACCGCAATCGCGAACATTGGGGACCGCACCCGGCCCCGGCAGGCGCTCGCGAACGGGACCGTGCCGGTGGTCTTCGCGAGCTGCGCTCGCTCCTGCAGAGGGTGGATCCAGAGGATTTCTGACCAGTGATACTGCGCCGTTACATCTTTCGCGAGATCGTCATCACCTTCCTCGGGGTGTTCGTGCTACTGCTGCTGATCTTCATCAGCCTGAAGATGGTGGATCACCTGGCGCAGGCCGCCGCCGGCCGCATCCCGGTCAGCGCGGTGCTGAGCCTGGTCGGCCTGACGACGCTGACGCTGCTCGGCCTGCTGGTGCCGCTGTGCCTGTTCGGTGCAGTACTGTTCGCGCTCGGGCGGCTGCAGCGTGACAATGAGATCATCGCGATGGCTGGCGCCGGCATTGGCGGCCGCACCCTGCACCGCAATGTGCTACAGCTGACCGCGGTGTTCGCGCTGGCGATTGCCAGCTGTTCGCTGTTCTTCGGGCCGTGGGCGCAGCGCGAGATGAGGGACCTGAAGCTCCGCGCCGAGCAGGAGTCCGACATCACCGGCGTCACCCCGGGGCAGTTCAAGGAGTTCAGCGATGGCAAGCGGGTCGTTTTCGTGCGCGGGCTGTCGCCAAACAAGCGCGACCTCGAGGAGGTGTTCATGCAGGAGCGCAAGGACGAGCGGATGACCGTGTTGTCGGCGCGAAACGCGGAGATCGCCACCGAGCAGGGCACCGGGCACCGCTACGCCCTGTTCAAGAACGGCAGCAGCTACGCCGGCGTGCCCGGGCGCGCCGACTACGAGATCACCTACTACCAGACCGCCGGCTACCGCATCGATCAGGGCGCGCAGGACAGGGCGGCGGACAACGTCAAGAGCGCGCCGACAACGCGGTTGCTGGTCGACGGCGACCCGGCCAGCACCGCCGAGTTGCAGTGGCGCATATCGATCCCGATCATGACGGTGCTGCTGTCGGCATTTGCGGTGTCACTGCTAGGCCTGGTCGGGCGTGGCAACCGCTACGGCGCTCTGCTGCTGGCGGTGCTGGTCTACTTCACCTACAGCAACCTGCTCGGCATCGCGCGCACGATGGTCAAGAAGGAGCATGTCTCGCCGATCATCGGGCTGTGGTGGGTGCACCTGCTGGTGCTCGTGGTGATCCTGCTGATGGAGAACTACCCGGCGCTGGTGCGTGCCTGGCGCGAACGCCGCAGCCGTGGCCAGACGCTGCTGCCCGCTGGCGGCTGATGACGGCCGCTTGCTTGTCGCCGATCAATGCCGCCGATGCAGGCGGGTGTTGAACTTGTCACCGTGGGGCATGCCATCGATCCGGTGGCGATTTCGGCGGCGACGACCATGGTCACCCGTTCGCAGGCGTGCGCTGGGGCGTCGTGCCGGAGGAATCTGGACTACAATCTCCATCTGATGCTGGCTTCAATCTGCACGAACAATCGCGAATCCCGCCGCAGCGGTCGGCTGTTTGCGCATGCGCTCGTGCTCGCGATGGTGTTGATCGTCCAGGTGCTGCCCTGCATTGTCGGCCCCCCGGCGGCGGCGGCCCAGGCGCATTGTCATGACGCCGGCGATGACGCCAGCGCGGCTGGCGCGACGTTGGTCCCGTCGACCGGACAGTGTCAGCACTGCCTGTTGCTGGCCCCGGCGCCAGCGCAGTTCGAGTTTGCCGTTGCCGACCGGTCGCCGCAGTTCGAGGCCTATCACTGCGTGCTGCTGCCGGCAGTCGTGGCGAGCTCGCGTGCGCTGCCACCATTTCGGGTCGACAAATCCCATCCCCCGCCGTTCCCGGCGCTGCAGTCCACGCTGAGCCATCGTGTCCTTCTGATCTAAAGACACTCTGCGGTAGTGGTGTTTCCAATCCACCGTGGAGGTCTGCCATGTGTCGCTTGTCTTTCAATACGTCGTTGCCGCTGGCGCGCGCGGGTGCGCTGCTGGCGTTGTCATTGCTGGCCGGCTGCAGCGCTGCGCCGGTAGATGCGGGCTTTGCCCAGGTCGATGCCGCCGTCGCGGAGCGCACCGGTCACTCGGTGCACTGGCGCGAGGATGCGATCAGCCGCGAGGCGGCCACCGCGCGGTTGCTCCTCGCCAGTCCGCTTGGCATCGATGACGCGGTACGGATCGCGCTGCTGAACGATCATGCGCTGCAGGCCCGCTTCGAGGACCTCGGCATCGCCGCCGCCGAACTGCAGCAGGCCGGCATCGTCGGCAACCCGACACTGGGTGCCAGCCTCGGCTTCTCCAACCTCGCCGGCACCGTGCCCTCGATCGGGCTCGACCTGATGGCGTCGATAGGTGAGCTGCTGACCCGCGCGCCCCGCCAGCGCATCGCCGGCACCCAGCTGCAGGCCGTGCAGATGGAGCTTGCCTCGCTGGTGATTGCGCGCATCGCCGAGGTTCAGCGTGCCTACTACCAGTTGCTCGGTGCGCGCCAGATTGCGCAGCTGCGGCGCCAGATCGACGAGGCCGCCGACGCGCGTCATGCGCTGGCGGAACGCTATTTCGCCGCCGGCAATATCAGCGATCTCGATCTCGCCCGGGAGACCGGTGATCGCGAGCTTGCGGCCGTCGAGCGGATCCGCGCCGAGGGCGGGGAGGCGGTGGCCGCGGCCCATCTGCAGCGGGCACTTGGCCTTGCCGATCGGCCGATCGGCTGGCAGCTGCCGGATCAATTGCCGGCGCTGCCGGGTACCGAACCACCGCTTGCGGCACTGGTCGCGCAGGCCAGTCGCGAACGTCCGGATGTGATCGCCGCGCGTCAGCGTCTCGATGCGCAATCGCAGACGCTGGCACTGGCGCGGCAGTGGCGATACCTCGGGACCATCGAGGGCGGCGTCGGCGGCGTCCGCGAGACCGATCGCGAGCGCGTCATCGGTCCGCGGCTGCAGCTGGGGCTGCCGCTCTTCGATCGCCGCCAGGCAGCAATTGCCCGCGAGGATGCGCAGCGGCGGCAGGCAGAGGAGTCGCTGCTGGCGCTGACCCAGCAGCTGCATGCCGAGGTGCAGGAGCAGCTGTTGACGCTGGATGTTCGACGGCGCACCGCACAGCGCTACCTCGCCAGCGTCATCCCTGCACACCAGCGGATTGTCGAGGTCGGGCAGCGCTACAACAATTACATGCTGCTGAGCGTGTTCGAGCTGCTGGCCGCCCGGCAGGCGGAGTACGCGGTCTACCAAGGCTATCTCGAGGCGGTGCGCGACTACTGGCTGGCGCGTGTGGACCTGCAACAGTCGCTCGGCGGTCGCGCGGTCGATGGGCCACTGCCGGGAGGCTTGGTGACGCTGCCGGCAGTTCCCGCCGAACCATCGGCAGTCGCTGCCCCGGGGCCGACGGCGCCGGTACTGCCGCGGTCCCTGCCGACCAGGAGGTGCCGCCAGGACAGGGCCATGATCATCACTGACGACGGCGGCAGCGTAGCCGTGCGCGCGGGCAAGTTTGCGAGTGCTGCATGGATGCCGGCCTCGCCGCATCGGCGAGTAGCTGCGAGCGCTCGTGCCATCTGCGATGCCAGCGGCGCCATTCCCGCACAGGCTGGAATCCAATCACCATCAGCGCGTTGGCCGACTGGTTCGGGCACGCCACTGATCAACCCATCACGCACTTCGGAGTGACCCACTCATGAGCACACGCAGAAGCTTCTTCCAGATCCTCAGCAGCCTGCTGGCCGGTGCATGGATGGCGAGGTCATCGGCCGGTGAAACCGCGCATCAGCACGCCGGGCATGCGGCGGGCGCCGATACCGCCGCCGGGGCGAAGGCCTCACCGTCCTCTTCGCAGCCCGACGCAGCGGGCAGACCGGCGCCGTCGATGCCCGATTCACACCCCCATGTCATCACCCCGGATGGCCGCACGCTCGACTACCGCCTGGTCGACGGCGTCAAGGAGTTCCAGCTGGTGGCCGAGGAGATCGATCACGAGTTTGCGCCCGGGCTGCGCGGCAGGTGCTGGGGCTACAACGGCAGCACGCCGGGGCCAACGATCGAGGCGGTCGAGGGCGATCGTGTGCGGATACTGGTCACCAACCGGCTGCCCGAGCACACCACCATCCACTGGCATGGCATCCTGCTGCCCAACGGCATGGACGGCGTCGGCGGGCTCACCCAGCCGCACATCAAGCCGGGCGAGACGTACGCCTATGAGTTCACGCTGCGGCAGCACGGCACGTTCATGTATCACCCGCATGCCGACGAGATGGTGCAACTCGCCGCCGGGATGATGGGCATGTTCATCGTCCATCCGCGCGAACCGATCGAGCCGCGCGTCGATCGCGATTTCGTGATCCTGCTGCACGCCTGGGCGATGCATCCGGGCACCTCGCGACCGGACCCGTCGGTGATGACCGACTTCACGCTGTGGTCGTTCAACAGCCGGATCTTCCCGGCCATCTCACCGCTGGCGGTTCGAAAGGGCGAGCGGGTGCGCATCCGGATCGGCAATCTCAGCATGCATGACCATCCAATCCACCTGCACGGCTTCGTGTTCCAGATCACCGGCACCAGCGGCGGCCGGATCCCGGCCGCTGCGCAGTGGCCGGAGGTCACCGTCAACGTCCCGGTCGGCAGCACCCGCGACATCGAGTTCGTTGCCGATGTCGCCGGCGACTGGCCGCTGCACTGTCACAAGTCGCACCACACGATGAACCAGATGTCGCACGACATTCCCAACAATCTCGGCGTCGATCAGCGTGGCGTGGAGGCCCGCATCCGCAAGGCGCTGCCGGGATACATGGCGATGGGCGAGACCGGCATGGCCGAGCATGGTGCCCACCTCAACGCGATGGCGGCATCCGGCGGCGAGCATGCCGCCCACCAGCATGGCGGCATGGCCGGGCCGCCGAACACCCTGCCGATGATGATGGGGCAGGGACCGTTCGGGCCCTTGGAAATGGGTGGCATGTTCACCGTCGTCAAGGTCCGGGCAACGCTCGACGGCGATCAGGCCGCAGACTGGTATGCCCACCCGGCCGGCAGCGTTGCCCGCCGGGTCGGCAATCCCGGCCGCAGTGGCTGACAGGCGGCAAGGCCTCGCCGTCACCGCAGTGGCATTGCCGCCGACGATGCGGATCAATGGCATGGCCGTGCCGCCCTCTCCCCGTATCCCGGGTCGTTTCGCGAACTGGTTCCTGCGGCTGGTCGGACGGCATCGCGATTGCGTATCGGCACCTCAGAGAGCCACTCGCAGAGTGCGGGCGGATGTGTGGATTAAACAAGGAGATGCTGGTGACGAACCTCGCAACACTATCGCGCAGCCTGGCGGCTGCGCTGGCAATGGCGGCCGGCCTCGCAACGAACGCGAGCGCGGCGCCGGTAACGGTCAGCTACACGGCCGACAACAGCATCCTGTCGTGGTGGATCTTCAACAACGCCACCTCATCGATCAGCAACAGCTTCGGAGCGGACAACGGCAACTGGCAGATCGCTCAGTCGCAGAGCGTTGATCTCGCGCCCGGAAGCTACACGGTGTACTTCGTCGTTCAGAACCGGTTGCCGGGCGGCGGCGGCAATCCCGCCGGGCTGCTCGCCTCGATCGGTGGACCGGTGAGCGGCAATACTTTTTCGTCGACGGCTTGGGAGTTTACCAACATGTTCAATCCCTGGACGCCGGCCAGTGCCTACGGGACCAACAACGGGTCCGCCAGCATCTGGAACACGGTCAATGGCGGTCCAATCGCGGCGATCAGCAGCTCGGCGCAGTGGATCTGGGCGTCAACCAACAGCTTGGCCTCGGCGCCGCAGGCGGGCATCCTGCGTGGCAACTTCCAGGTCGTGCCACTGCCGCCGGCGGTGTGGCTGATGGGCACCGCACTGCTCGGGCTGGTCAGTATCCGCCGTCGACGCCTCTAGATCCCGCTTGCACCAATCCAGGCGCCGGGCCTCTGCCCGGCGTTTTTTTGCCTCCCCTGCACCGGACCGCTGGCGCCAGACACCGTCCACGGGGAAAATACGACCGGTCGTCGGCTGCTGAGGACTGCCTGCGGATTGTGCGCTATCCTGCGGAAAAGCAGGCGGTTCTTGCACCATGTTGCAGCGCGGTTACAAAATTCTGACAGTTTCCTGAACCGGCTGGGGGAATTTGTCACGCAGCCGCCAGGATCCGGTCATGGTTGTAGTACCGTTGGCCTGCCGCTGGTCGTTCCGTTATGGTTCACCAACGGGCGGCAATCATGCGAGGGTTGGTGGCGTGCCAGCCAATCCTGGCGGGACATGCTCAGGACAGGGGCCCATCGGGTAACGAGTATCGCAAGGGAGAACCGGACAATGAATCGACTATCAAGCGCAATGATTGGCGGAGCGTTTGCGCTCGCCGCGGCATTCCCGGCAGCGCAGGCGGCAACCGTCAGCGTCGCTGGCACCAACGTCACCTATACCTACGACACCGATCAGTTTGCTGGCTTTGGTGCCACCGTCAGCGTCGTGGGCGACTCTTTGCGTATTCTGTTCACAAACTTCAAGGCGACGGATACGGCTGCAACTGCGGGACCGACCGACCGCACAGGAACCTTCACCTTTGGCGTTGCGACCAATAACTCGGCTGCCACCCTGGGTGGCCTGGTATTCAACGAGAACGGCGATTACCGCCTCAACGATTTTACGACCAACAATCTTCAGGGCGCATCGGTTGGCGGGCAATTCCGCACCTACGACAATTCCAACGTCAACAACAGTGATACGCAGAGTTTTTCCAGTGGCGATCTGTTGCTGCTGAGCCCGGGTTTCAGTGCTGCGACCAACTCGTGGAGCGCTGCCGCGGTCAGTGCAGCTGTTGCATCATGGGCAACGTCCTCGGTGACCTTCCAGGTTGAAAACCTGCTGTTGGCCCTCGCGCTGGATAACGACATTTCGTTCGTCGAGAAGAAGTTTGTTTCCATTACGCCGAACGTCAGAGTCAGCACGCCGGTACCGGTTCCGCCGGCGGTATGGCTGATGGGCACCGCGCTGCTGGCACTGGCTGGCATTCGCCGCCGCGCCTGAGCAATCCGCCCGAACACCAACCCGCCCTGCGCAGGCACGGCGGGTTTTTTTTCGTCTGCTCGATCGCCGCGAAAAAGCCCTTTAATCGTGCGCAGGCAGTAGCGGGGTTGGATTGTCGACCGCCACCGATCGCGTGATCGAAACCAGGCATCGTCGTTTTCTATCTCACACCCCATTCGATATCGAATCGCGGAATCCATTCCGTCGCGGATGCGATATGCTGAACCGGCGCCGGACAAAAAATCATCCACGCGGCGCCTGGGGGCGCAATGAAACCGATCTCACTCAGCAGGTCCGCGATCTTTCTGTTGGTTTTCGGCTGTCTCATCAGCCGCGGGGTGCAGGCGGGGGCCTGCGCCTCGGCGGTGCAGGGCCAGGTTGCCTGGGACTACAACGGCAACGTCACCTGGTCCTCCGGCAATATCGATCGACTCTGTCGCGGCGCTGCAGACAGCAATCAGCCCGCGCAATGCTTCCAGCAGGTCATGCATGGCGGAGTCGACTGGGGCGGTGGTAGCCAGTGGCAGTGGAAGAATGCAATCGACCTTTGCGAGGGCAGCGTCAACGCCGCGGCGACGGTCCGCTGCTTCCAACAGCAGGTTGGCGCTGGCGCGGCGTGGGACCAGGCCATCGCAAACTGCGATGAGCGCAGCCAGGGCGGTACCGCTGCCGCCGCAGCGCCTCCGCCAGCAGCACCGCCTGTCGCGGCGCCGGCACCGTCGCCGCCGCCGCCGAGCGATGCCAGCCCCTCGACAGCTGTTGCCGCACCCGCCAACGTCCCGGTCGAACCGCTGAAGACCACCACCCCGGTCATGGACAAGACCACCGCCCAGGTGCTCGGCGCCAGCACCGAACCGGACATCTGCTGGAAGGACTCCTACGGGCGCGGCGTCGGCGAGGTGCCTGGCAGCTGCCGCGACGGCTTCGAGCGCACCGGTGCGGATCTGCTGTGCTACGAGAAATGCAACGGTGGCTTCTCCGGCGTGGGGCCGGTGTGCTGGCAGGACTGCCCGGCCGGCTATCGCAACGACGGTGGGCACTGTGCGAAGCCGCAGGCCTACGGCCGCGGCGCCGGCTACCCATGGGAGTTTGGCGATCCGGCCTTCAAGGGCGACGGTCAGATCGCCCGCTGCGAGCGCGACCATGGTGCCGGCAATTGCGAACAGGATGGCGTGCTGTTCTATCCCAAGTGTCGCCCCGGCTTCCACAAGGTCGGGTGTTGCATCTGCACGCCAGACTGTCCCGCGGGAATGGTCGATATCGGCGTCTCGTGCCAGAAGCAATCCTACGGACGCGGGGTTGGTGAGGGTGCATTCTGCGCGGCCGATCAGGAGCAGGACTTTCAGGGCGGGCTGTGTTACCCGAAGTGCAATCCCGGCACCTCCGGCGTCGGGCCACTGTGCTGGTCGGGTTGCCCGGCGGACTATCCGGTCAACTGCGGTGCCGCCTGCGGCGTCAGCGAGAGTGCCTGCGCGTTCGCGATCATGGAGCAGGTGCAGTCCAGCGCCGACGTTGCGTTGAATGTCGTTGCGCTGGTGACCACCGCCGGTGCCGGCAATGCGGCACTGAAATCGGCGCGCCTTGCCGGCAAGTCGGCACAGAAGTCGCTGACCAAGGCAGCCCGCAAGCAGCTGCGGGACCAGGCCAGGGATCAGGCACTCAACGGCCTGAAGTGGATGAAGCGCAACAAGCGCGTCGGCAATGTCCAGGGCTGGCTGGAGAAGGGCGAGAACGTCGAGAAGTATTCGGAGATGATGGTCGATGCCTATGAGAAGGGCGAGTTCGACTTCACCCAGCTGGCGCCATCTGTCGCCGACGTCGAGCCGACCGGCGTGCTGTCGGTGGTCAATGCCTTCAACAAGCCAATCTGCGGTCGCTAGAATTGTTTCGGACGATGGTTCACCGGCATGTGGCGACGCAAAGCGGTCGTGGGAGCCCCTGCCGGAGCGGGCGCAGCTCGCGAACAGGCCAGCGACGCGTTCGTTCGCGACCCGCGCTGTTCCCTCGTACTGTGCCGTGATCGCCGCGAAGGCGGGGATCCATGCGTCGGCGCTCGACACCTCGGCCTGTGGCATGGCACCAGCCCTGCCGTCGCATGGATGCCAGCCTGCGCTGGCATGACGCTGGCAGGAGTTCAGGCGCATGAGTTGCTGCGGCAGCGCGCGGCGAGACAGATGGAGGGCGGCAAGACGGCGGGCTTGTCGTAGCCGTCATTCCCGCGAAGGCGGGAATCCATACTGCGGCGGGCGAGAACGCAAACGCTGACTGTTACGTCATCGCCGCCGTTGCATGGATGGCGTTCCCTGTCTGCACGGGGAGAGGCTCTCCGCCGACGTGACGGGGCGGGATGTCGTGGGTATTCGCGAGCTGTGCTCGCTCCTGCAGGCGGTGCTACTCGACGGTAGAGCGACGCCAACAAAAAACCCCGCGGAAGGCGGGGTTCGTTGCCGGTCAATACTTGCTCACTGTACTGCCAAGCTTACTCGACTGACTTCGCCTGCTCGTGCCGCTTCATGTGGTGATCTATGCACCCACGGCGAGCGAGGCAGCTCACGCCTGATGCGGAGCTCTGTCACGGAGGCCGCCCGACTACAACTGACTGCGATGGTAGCGGTCCCGGCACACCGACAGCGCTGAGTCTGGATTGCGGCACCGACCGGCGTGTCGCCAACAACTCAGTGTGTCTAGTTACAACTGTAGTCCGTCATTCCGGAACTTCAAGGCGCCGGTGCCGCCGCCGTTGATTTCGTTGATCGCGATCACGCAACGCCGATCGTCAGGCTCAGCGAGGCGTTCCGCACCGTACGCCCGCGCCGGCGGTGCCGGAGTGATTTTGCGCTGGTCTCAGAGCGTCTCAAGGATGCTGCAAGCTCTGAACAGGCGATGCTGTCGTTCCGAGCGCAGCCAGCAGGCTCGCAAAGCAATTGAAGCTGCTTCCGGCAGAACGATCGGATCTCTCGCTGCGCGCGAAATCACAGATGGTTCACTGGGTAGCGGCGTCTTTCTACGGGGGCACGCAAGCAGCGCTTGCTGCCGACCAGCACGCAGCCGCCGGCGTTCATCGCTGATCAATCAACCGCAGCACAGCCGCTACAGGGCCCCGAGTTGCGTCAATCCGCACGCCGTTGCTACGGCTCGCGTCGGACGGCATCCTCCAGGGCCGCGAGCCGGGCAGATTCCACCCGCTCCAGCTCCAGCAGCACTTCGCGGTTCTCGAGTTCGATGGCCTGCTCACCGAGATCACGATCCAGTGGCATCGACAGATCGCGGCGGATGCGCTCGAGTCGATCACGCAGCTCGCGGATCTGTTCCTGCAGGGAATGTTGGGTCATGGGGCCTCCTCTATGGTTGGATGCTGACGCAAGTGGAGCCTGACCTGCTTGAGCGCGGTCACAATGATCAGGAATAGATTGGCGGTTGGGCCATTCATCAAGATGGAGTGACGGCGCAGCCTCACTCCCTCGGCGTCAGCGACCACTCTGCCGACGTTCGGCCATTGCCGCCGGCCACCTTCAGGCGCTTCTCCGCCAGATACGCCTCGGCGCGGGCAATGCCCTCGTGGTCGACCGCGCCATCGACATCGACGTCCGAACTCTGCGCCAGCAGGCGGGGGCGACGCAGCGTTGCAATCAACATCGCCAGCGCGTCGATCATCTCGATGATCAGCGGCGCGACCAGCGCCACGGCCGCAGCCGGTGCCAGCAGATCCGGGCGCCACCATGAGCGCGGCAGGAAATCCCGCCATCCCGTCACACCTGGCATCGTCAGCAGATGATTGCCGGCGATGGTTGCAACGCAGACCAGGCCGGCGACGATCAGCCACGACAGCCACTGCCTCGGCAGCCGGTGGCCGGGCTGGATGAAGATCGCTGCCACCAGCCCGATGGCCGCACCGAAATACAACAGGCGCTGGTTGGCCATCAGGAAATTCAGCGCCAGCTGCGATCGGTTTCCCTGCGCCCGCACTAGCAGATCGATCGACAGCCCGATGTCGTGGAGCGTACCGAACAGCCAGGCGAAGATGCCGGCGAGGGCGGTCAGGGCAAAGTAGCGCATGTCGTCATTCCAGCTCGGTTCGTTGAACGGTTCTCTGCTCCCGATTCAAACACTCCCGGGGCCGGCAAGCAACCACAACCGGCTTTGCGGCGTCCGGTTCGGACGTCGGGTGTTCTACCGTCAATCCCGCACAGTGCCTGTCGCCGCGAAGGCTGCGACGCGAATCCTCACTAGGACTGGCGATCGGACGTTGCGGGTTCAGGCGAAGACACGAGTCCAACCGCCGTCTGGATGCCAGCCTGCGCTGGCATGACGAAACTGCGGCGACGATAGTGCGACGCAACCGTCACGGCAGCTTGCTTCGCTCCCGTCTTGCAGAAAAAATCGGGACAGACCTCGAAATCGCGGGAAGACATCAAGCACTGTGGGAGCGAGCGCAGCTCGCGAACGGGGTGGCGCCAATTCATTCGCGAGCTGCGCTCGCTCCTACGGTTGCGGCAGCGTTATCCGCAGCGCGGCGTTCCACCACAGGCCACGCTGACCGGGAATGACATCGACATCGTCGAAGGCTGCTGCGCCGGAGCCCTTGTCGACCAGCACACCCGGATCGGTTGGACTGATCACTCGTCGATTGATCGTCACCGAGTCGATGTAGAGATTCCGATCCTCCTCGCCGACGATCCCGTCATTGGTAAACACCACGTCGACGCGCTGGATCGGATCGGTGAAAGCGATCGGGAACGCATACTCGATCAGGTCGGAGGAATCGACCACGGCCGTGCCGATCGGGTTGCCGTTGACCCGAACCTCCATCGTTGCGCCGATGCCGGCGGCGATCGAGGCCGCGGCGCGAACCGTCACCAGTGGCGGGGGTCCTTCAATCGGCTCACCGACGCCGGGATACTCATGGGCACCGACATCGACGGCCTCGCCGCTGATGCGTGGCAGGCCGCCGAGATCGCGGGTCACCTCCGGCGGCAGTGCCACCGCCGTGCAGCCTGCCGGGCTCGCCGCGTCGCAGATCTCGCGAATGCCGGCATCGACGGCCGGGGAGGTTGCCGCAGCAATCGAGAAGTCCGCCGCCGCCGGATCCGTGCTCACGGCCTTGATCGCGATCTCCAGCGGCGTGACCCCGACCAGGTTGCTGTTGCTGCCCTTGCGCAGCTGCATCAGGTCGGTGGTGATGGACAGATACGGCGCGCCAGTGAAATCCCTGATCAGCGGTGCATTGCCGACGAAAACGTTGTTGGTATACACGATGTCGCTCAATGCGCATTCGCCAGCGAAGTTCGTCGCCACCGCCGGTGCATTGCTGGTCGCCCACACCAGGTTGTTGGCGAACCGGACGTCCGAGGTTGCCCCTGTCGGCCAGCAGCTCACCGACAGATCGCCGAGCCGATGCACCACGCCATTGCCGTACAGCGTGTTGTTGAGCACGTCGGCATGGCTGGAGTTGAAGACGTGCACGCCGCCACCGCCATTGTGGACGCAGAGATTGTTGGCGATCAGCGTGCGGTTGCCGTAGCCGGTGGCATTGAACAGATCGAGAATGATGCAGTTGCCGTCGCTGGCGACGATGCCGTTGTCGGCAATCACGTCGGCATCGCAACCGGGCTTAGAGCGCGTGCCGAAGACCTTGTTGCCGACGATGTAGTTCGCGTAGCCGCTGGCGTCGTCGCTGAAGCCGGCGGGATTCTCCAGCTTGTAGAAACTTATCGCACTGGCACAGAACGGATGCTGGTTGGCGCTGTCGCGGACCTCGTTGCCCTCGATGCGCGCATGGGTGGCGCCGCCGAGGCCGATGGCGCTGCCGCCGACGTTCTCGATCAGATTGTTGCGCGCGACCACATGATGGCTGCCAGCGGAAAACTTGATGCCGCCTTCCCAGGGCACCAGCGGGTCGTTCACGCCGATGATGTGGAAGCCCTCGATCCAGATATAGGAAGAGTTGCGGATGTCGAAGCCGCCGCTGTTGTCGTTGCTGGTGACGTCATTGACGATCACCGCGCCAAGCGGATTGTCCGCCAGCAGCTTGATGGTCAGCGGGCCGCCGCAGTTCGCATCCAGCATCGCGATCGCATTGCCGGCGCGGCCGGGTTGCCGCTCGTCCGGGGGCAGCGGGATGTCCAGGGCACTGGTGAGATAGCGGCCGTCGAGGAAGACGATGGCATCGCCACCGGTGATCTGCCCGTCCGAGCCATCACAGACCCTGCGGATGGTCTCGTTGATGCCGCCGGGTGCATCGCGATCGGTGCTGACCCCGACACCGCCGGGGGCGACGAAGTAGCTGCTGCCCTCGATGGGCGTCGCCGGTGCCGTCTGCGCTGCGATCGTGGCCATCAGGCTGGCCGCGAGCCCGCCGCGTGCGAGCCAGGATCGAACCGTCAGTGTCCCTGCCTGCTCCTTGAACCCCATTCTCACGCCCCCGTATATTGCGCCGCACAAGCATAACGGGCAGTCAACCGGATCAGAAGGAGATCCACATAAGTGATTGTCTGATTTAGCCCAGGAGATCTTCCGTGAAGTGATTTCTCAACAATGAAATCCTGGCCGCTGCGGCTCCCGGTGCTCGGGACGCCAGCGTCGGCTGGCATTCATCCCGGGTCACCGCGGCCAGGATTGCTGACTGGGGGAGTCGAGTTGAAATGGGGGGCGATAGCCAGATTCGGACTCAAACCGACTGCAGGAGCGAGCGCAGCTCGCGAACAGGGATGGCGGAAGGTTCCTTCGCGAGCTGCGCTCGCTCCTACAGGGGCGTCATCGACGGGCGCCGCAACATTCCCAGCCCGCAGAGGGCCACCATCAACAATGGCAGGGCCGCCGGCAGTGGGACCGGCGTCAGCGACACACTGGCAATGCTTACCCTCGAGGACGCGCGTGTGGTGTCATCGCCAAAGAAGATCAGATTCGGCGTGCGGTAGATGGGGACATCAGCCGAATAGTCATAAAGTGCGGTGTTGCCGAACGCGAATACGCCATCGATGAAAAGGCTGTAGAGGTTGTCTTTCACCCGCAGCCGATAGCTGTGCAGCGCGCTGGTGGTAGTGAAGCTGATGCCAGGGCCCTGGACGAAGCGGTCCGGGTCAGCGGCGTTGTAGCTGTAGGCAAAAACCCGGTCCTGCCAGAAGGCGATCTCCACCGCCCTTGAGATCTGGCTGGAGATCATCAGCAGCGAGAAGCCGGCGCGGTTGGTGCTGCTGTGGGATTCCGAGATCACCCGCAGCGAGATAGTGAGATCGAAACCGGTGCTGGCATCCAGCACCGGTGCCCCCGGCAGGGCGTTCCCGGCGAGCAGCATGTTGCTGGTGGTGGTATCGAGCGTGTAGAGACCACCGGCCACTGACTGTGTCGTTCCCGGAAGTGCAGCCGAGTCCCAGCCTTGCCCAACTGGTGCCGTGCCCAGCGAAGCATCGTAAAGCGTCGCCGCCGGCGCGGCCATCGGTGACAACACTGCCGCAGCCGCGATCCCCGCCACCGCCAACACCCTCGATATCCGCATCGCAATCGCTCGCGTCGATGAACTCCCGCTCATGTTAATGGGTGCACGGCTGCCACGGGCAGGAACTTTGGCGTCTGGATCGCAGATCGTAAGCGAGCAAAGGCAAAGCGGCGTTCCGATTCGCCCCCGGATCTATCCCCGCAACGTCATGCCCGCGCAGCAGGTTGCCCATTGAAGCTCATCATCGCCAGCGCGGCAGCAGAAAGCGCAGCTTGCGAACAGCCATGGCGGAAACCTGTTTCGCGAGCTGCGCTCGCTGATACGGACGCGCGGATCGTCATCCGAGGAGGAATTGGGGGCAGTCCGCATTTTCGCCATCGCCCATGGCGAGCGGAGGGCCTGACCTCGAACCGTCTCTCGCGCCACGCCCGCCGCTGCTGGACGAACGGGGCAGGTCAGATGGATAGGGCCGGGCGTCAAAAAACTGGAACCTGTACGAATTTATTGTGCAATCTAGAAATTAAGCGTATATATCTGTCAAATAATAAAAAATCATAAACACTTAAAGTAAATTGGAGGTTCCCCAATGCACACATATCGTCTTATCGGGCCGCTCGCGGCCCTGGCCCTGATAACCCTGGCGGCTCCCGGGTCCGCCAATGCAGCGTCCGCAACCTTCAGCTATTCCGGGTTGCCGTTGAATTCGGACAGTAACGGTGGCGGCCAGCAACAAGCGCCATTCACCGGGGTCAGCAGTATCTCCGGCCAGTTCACCCTCGACTGCACCGGCCTCGGCAACGGCGACTGCGCCGGCCTCAGCTTCGCCGAATATGGCAGCAGGGTCACCGACTACAGCTTTTCCCTGTCAGATATCAATGCGCCGATTTCGCTGACCTTCGCCAACCGGGTCAGCGTGCCGTCCTTCCGCCTGGGGACGGATGCGAACCGCAATCTGACCTTCTGGAACATCGTACTCAATACGACTGGTACAACGAACTGTCCAGCCAATGCGTCCATCTGCGCGATGGGCATTGCAGGCGGTGCCGGCCTGGTACTGCCGCCCTTCGACTTGGCGAATCTGGTGGTGGGCAACCAGTTGTCCGAAGCCTACAGCCAGGGCTCAGGCAGCTTCACCACTGCGCCCGTTCCGCTTCCGATCCCCGTGCTGATGTTGATCAGTGGAATCGCGGCGATCGTTCCGCTGACCCGGCGGTCGTCATCAAGGCAGCGATAGCGTCGGCGGCAGGTGCCAACGTAAAGCGGGGGCAAATGCCAATTGCGGGGTGATGCGGGGCATCGCGCCTGTGCGGGAATGAAGGTGCCGAGCGATCGCGAATCGAGCCCAATCGTCCGATCGTTCAGGAGCGAGCGCAGCTCGCGAACAGCGATGGCGGAAGGCCCGTTCGCGAGCTGCGTGCAAGAAATCGGATCTGACCCCACAGCGTCTTTGGAGACGTCAGCGGGAACGGAAGGAAATGGGGTCAGACCCCATTTACGGCAGGCATGGCATCGCAGCGGGAAAAATTGGGGGCGCGAGCGGATGAAGATCAACTCGCCGTCATGCCAGCGCAGGCTGGCATCCATGCGACCCTTGCGCGGCGACGATTCAGACCAGTCAGAAAGTAGCCATCCCTGGCCAATCGGGTGCCGGTGTCCCTCCCGCCACCACGATTCCGTAACGCTTTGAGGATTAGTGCCCGATGCGGCGTCTGCCGATGATCGTCAGCCCGGCAATCGCCGAGACCATCAGCCATACCGCGGCCGGCAGCGGCACCGGGGCGGCGGCCTGCAGGTTGGCGACGGTCAGGTCCTTCCAGGTCCTGCCGTCGTCGGTCGAGAATCGCGCGGACTGGAATCCGTTGCAGCAGTTCTCCGCCCAGTAGAGATCGATCTGCGCCGGAAGGCCGTTGCCGCCGTAGCTCTCCGTGAGCAACTCCGAGCTGTTGTTCCAGTTGAGGTTCCACCACAGATCGGAGGCATCCACATCCGAGGAATTCTGTGCGCCGTTCGTGTAGAGCGCTCCGCCGCGACCGGCATCGACCGCAAACTGGAAGCGCCATGTCGTGTTCTTTGGCGTCGTGAAGCCCACCCGCAGGTGCGAAAACACATCGTCAGCCCGTGAGGTCGTGGTGCCCAGCCCGCCCGGCACCACCACATTGGTAAACGTCGTCAGGCTTTGACTGGTAATGGGGCTCGCCTGCTCGTTCCACCAGCCGCGGTAGTTGCCCGGGCTTGGGATGCTGAAGTCGGTCATCAGCCGGGTTTCATATGTAATGGACGCCGCCAGCGCCGGCGCGCTGCCGACCAGCGTCATCACCGCAACCAGTGCAGCCTGCAAAAATTTCGCATTCATGGCTCCCTCTCCCAATTCAGTTCATCGCAAGCTGCGACGAATTCGTTGTGGGATCAAATGCGAAAGTGGGGCCAACTCGAAAGAAAGTTACTTACTGATGACTTACAGATGTGACGATCGAAGGCCTGGGCTGAAGCGCAACTGAACAGGCATGCCTGGCCCCCCCATCGATGATCGCTGCGCCGATCGCTGGCGCTCAGCGGCAGCGAGCCTTCAAAGAATCGGAAAGAATCGCGGGCGGGCACCGCCATTCGACGAGCAGGCGGCAACTGATTACCGAGGATCTTTCTCCATCATTCCCGCGCAGAGCCTGTCCCCACGGAGGCGGGCGGGAATCCATACGCCGCCCAGGCGGAAGCAGAATGATCTGCCGTGCTGCCAACTCGACGCTAGCATGGATGCCAGCCTTCGCTGGCCTGACGGACGGAGGGGGCCGAGGCGCTGCAATGGCCGACAGAAGCAATCCGTCTTTCCCGCGCAGAGCCTGTTCTTACGGCGAAATCGGGCTCATACCCCGATTTTTGCCAGTGAAGTTGTGAGGAATCTCGGTCAGCCCCCAGTTTACGGTGGCATATGGTGAACCTGGTCCTGTCAGCCACGCAGAATCGGGACCCAGTTTGCGACACTCGACTACCCACCCAGGGCACTGGGCCATCGCGTGGCGGTATATTCCACATCGATACCAACAGCAACGACCACGGAGCAATTCAATGATGTTTCCAGTATCCATGACCAAGGGAATTCGCCACCTCGCATTCGCATCGCTGCTGCTGAGTGGTCCGGCCGCCATGGCCGCCACCATCGTCGACACCGGCGCCGGGCCGGTCGGCATCGGAAATTTCTCGCCCACCTTGAACATCGAAAACGGCGTCGCCGCGGAGTTTTCAATCGCGCAGGCCTACACGATTACTGACGTCGAGGGTTGGCTCACGGCTACCGGCAGCACTGGTACCCTGACCGCGATCATCTACACCGATGGTGGTGAGGTCCCCGGCAGCCAGCTCTTCTCGCAGGCGTTTTCGGCAACCTCGACGGACTCCGGCTTCTACGGTGCACACGGCCTAAGCTGGCTGCTGCAGGCAGGCACCTACTGGGTGGCGTTCGAAGTCCTCACGGGGCAGACCTTCAACGGCGTGACGCCTGGCCCCAGCACCAGCCCGCTCGGCAACGAGGCAGTCAAAAACGTGCTCAACCCAAACTACGGCCAGTTCGACGCCGCGAACATCGGCGTACGCATCCAGGGCTCGCCGGTGCCGGTGCCCGCCGCGGCCTGGTTGCTCGGTTCCGCGCTGGTGGCTCTCGCCGGGGATCGGGCGCCGCCGCATGACCTGACGGCGGATCAGCAAGGATTGAAGAAGAAGCTGCGCTGCAGCGGAGTCTTTTTTTTGCCAGAACCTGTAGGAGCCTGCGCAGCTGGCGAACACCTCAGCGTCACGGCTGTTCGCGAGCTGAGCTCGCTCCTACAGTCCGGGCCCGCGACACGGCGGGAAGTTGGGTTCTGACCCTGCCATCTCACGGAAATGTGCGCTACTGCGCCAAAGCGATTCGGCGCTCCAGCGCAGGAAACAGCCCTGCGAGGACCTTCTACGAGGGTGGATCAGGCCCCTCGCGTCACGGAGTTGGCATTCAGGCTGCGTCGAATCCTCACCAGAAGGTATAAAACTTCTCTCGCTGGGACCACTTGGCGCCACGGCGGGTGACCGGCGGGCAATGAGCGGTGGTGGAGATTGACGGCATCGGTGGCGCGCGCGTCATGGCGGTGACGCGCGAGGCCGCCGGATTGCGTGCACTAAAGATCCTCACCTAGAGTCGGATAAAGAGCGAAGCAATCGTCACCCACGCCATGTCAGGGCGGCGTGAACCAGTTTGTGTACGGATGGCATCAGCCAAAGGAGTTGGAGGGCATATGAAGCACAGCATCCTCAAGTCGATGGCCGCGGCCGCCTGCCTGCTTGGCGCTAGCGCGGCAAACGCGGCGACCATCTTCCAGGACAACTTCAACAGTGAAGCCCTGGAACTCAACGCCGCGCTCGACAACTGGAACGTCACCAGCGGAAGGGTCGACGTCATAGGCAACAGCGGATTCTTTGACCTGGTGCCCGGCAATGGCCGCTACCTGGACATGGATGGCAGCGACGTTGCCGCCGGCGCCGGAACCATTTTCACCAAGACAATCTTCAACTTTACTGCCGGCACCACCTACACGCTGAGCTTCAGCCTGGCGGGCAACAACCGCAGCGCCGCGGCGGCGAACATCGCCCCGGGCTTCGACACGCTGTTCGCCAGCATCGGCACCAACACCCTGACCAGCAACGCATGGTGGCAGCAACCCTTCGCCACCTACACGCTCACCTTCACCCCCGGCGCGAACTTCGCGTCGCAGATCAGCTTCAGGGCCTTCGGCAACGACAGGCAGGGGCCATTGCTCGACAATGTCGTGCTATCGGCCGTACCGGTGCCGCCGGCGGTGTGGCTGTTGGGCACCGCGCTGGTTGCCCTTGCCGGCATCGGCCGCCGTCGATTGATCTGACGGCAGCTCAGCAAGCATTGAAACGAAACCCCGCTGCGGCGGGGTTTTTCATGTCTGAACCCTGTAGGAGCCAGCGCAGCTGGCGAACAAACCTTGCGCGGCGCCTGTTCGCGAGCTGCGCTCGCTCCTACAGCATCGCCGCAGCCCGCGATCGGGAAATTGGGGACAGACCCCATTTCCTGCGGCCGCGCGTAAATCGTGGTCTGTCCCCAATTTTCTACATCGAGGACAGGCGTCGCTCGGGATCGTGCGTCGCCGCCACGGTCTCGCTCGACATTGACTCGGGCCCGTTCCGGCAGCGGCTCTTCGGAGCGAGCGCATTCAACCAGCGAAGCGAGCATGACTCAGCAGACCGCCGACAAGCTCCATCACCCCAGATGCTCGCGGCTGATGATCGCCGCACTGATGACCGTGATCGGCAACTCGCAGAGCATCAGGATGGCCGAACGTGATGACGGCAGATGGCTGACCCCGAACTGCACCAGGTAGTCGGGCCAGCATGACCCAGGTGAGACCGAAGGCGACGGCAAGCAGGAAGGCATTGGTCGACACGCAACTGGCCGCCGCTGACCAGCGGCTGCAGGCTCAGCAGCGCCCCGGCACCGATCACGCTGCCGAGAAACATGAAGGCGTTCTTGTTGCTGACCGGGATGTCGGCGGCGTGGCGGAAGGCAAGGCAGGTAGTCGCGTGGGCGAGGCCGGCGCCGATCGCATACAGATCTGCCAGCGCCAGCTCGCCGCGCAGCAGCTGCAGCGGGTCGAGCACCAGCGCCGCGCCAAGCAACGCGAGGCCGGCGCAGAGCAGGCGGCTCGCGACGAACGGCTCACGCAACACCAGCCGGGCGCCGATCACCATCCACAGCGTCGAGAGGTTATAGAGCAGCACCGCACGACCGGCGTGACCATTGATCATCGCGAAGATGAAGAGCAGGTTCCATGCGCCACCGCTGACGAGGATCACCATCAGCGCGCGCCAGCGCTGAACCAGCTTCGGGATATGCGGGATTACCATCGGCACGAACGCCGTGGCCGCCGCCCCATAGGTCACCAGCGTCAGCATCGCGCCGTCCATGCCGGCATCGTTCAACATCTGTATTGGCCACCACGCAACACCCCACAGCGCGGTGCCGCCCAGCAACGAGCCTATCCGCAGCATGGAACCTCCCCGGTTACACCGCAAGCGAACCTGATTGTTCTGGTCGTGACGACGATGCTTCAACTCGTCACGCCCTGTTCTTGTCGATGGTGACGATCGCATTGATGCGTTCATCACCATCGCCGGATCGCCGAGCGGCTTTCGCTTTCGCGTTATCTGTTGCGCGAGTGGATACTAGGCCTGGTGAGGGCTGATGAACATGGCCAAATTAGGGGAGGGCGCTGTGACAAATTACCGCTTCCACGCCAGAGGGTGCTGCCTGCGGATCGTTCCATGCATAGAGCAGTGCGAATTCGTTTGCCGACTAGACGACATGCAATTGCTGGCGAGACTCAACACACAACGATGGCCCTTTTTGGTCTGAAGCATTGCCGCTTCGTCATGACCAGGTTCGATCTGCAGTTGATCGTTGACGCCGACAATCAAGAAAGGTGGGCCCACGAAAATCCGAGACAGCCCCGATCTCTTACCCCCCCTGTAGGAGCCAGCGCAGCTGGCGAACAACCCCCGCGCGACAGCTGTTCGCGAGCTCCGCTCGCTCCTACAGCGCTGCCGCGGCATCGGCAGTTGGGCCAGCCCTCGCAACCTTTCCTACGACACAGGCCTGCCTGTCGTGACGCGAGCATTGACGCGGGCCATCGTGGATGCTGTCATCTCCATTGACGCACCGATCAACACGCTCGAGGAGGGCGACATGATTCGCGTTCCTGCAGTCAGAGGCGCCGTCGCCCGGCGCATCGGCCTGGTTTCGGGCCTCGCACTCGCGGCCATTGCCATGCCAGCGGCATCGCTCGATCAATGCCTGCTGAGTTGCGATGCCGAGTTCGGCGGTTGCGCCAACAATCCCGACCCCGCGTACAACTGTGGGCTATCGCTCAGCGGCTGCTACGGGCGCTGCCAGGGAAGCTCCGACGGCGGTGGCGCGCAGCAAAGCTTCGGCGCCATCGCCATCTCGCCGACCACGATGGTGCACGGCTACAGCTACGGATTCAGTTCGCAGGGCGAGCCGAAAGCGCGGCGATTCAATACTGCCGCGACAACCGGGAGCATCCGGATGACTGCAAGTCCATCCTGTGGTTCTACGACACCTGCGGCGCACTGGCGATAGCCCCGAACGGCAAGGACAATCTCAATTACTGGGGCAGCGCCTGGGCAGACTCCAAGCGCAGCGCCGAACGCCAGGCGATGGGCTACTGCGCCGAGAACGGCGTGAAGGGCTGCCGGATCGCAGTCTCTTACTGCTCGCGCTGAGGGGATACGAGCGACGGAGAACGTAGAAATGCGAGAAATGGGGCTGTCGAGAAAATGGGGCCGTCGTCGTTTATCTTCCACCGCTTTCGAGGCCTCAACACAGAAAATGGGGACAGACCCCATTTTTCTCGCTGAGAGAAAGGACCGCGCACAGCCCCCAGTTTCCGTCGCTGATGCCCTTGTAGGAGCCAGCGCAGCTGGCGAACAACCACGACACACGCCGTCTCGTGTGGAAATTTTGGTCTGTTCCCAATTCTCGAGGGTTGCTGGGTGCTGCGCGTTCGGGGTGACACACAAAAAAAGGGCCCCTTGGGGCCCGTGGCGCTATCGAAGGCGGGTACGGATGCTCAGGCGCGGCGGCGACGCAGGCCCAGGCCAGCAAGGGCGCTGCCAAGCAGCCATACTGCGGCCGGCACCGGGACCGGTGTGGCAGAGCCGCCGAAGAATGGGTTGCCGCCGGAGTAGCCAGCGGTCGTGATCCCGGTGACTCCCACTGCGAAGGCGACATTGCCTTGCACCGCCGAGCCACTGGAAAGTTCGAAGAAGCTGGCCGCAGTAAGCCCGCTCCACAATGCATTGGTCCTGTCGAGGCTGAAGGTCAGCGGATTCAAACCGTGCACCACTGCCGGTGCGATCGAGTTTCACCTCGAAGCTGCCAAAGCCATCCATCGAATGGTCGGAGGGCACCGTGAATCCGGTGGCGATGTTGGTGATGCCCTTGCCGGTGAGGCTCGTGCCCGAATAGCTCAGCGCCTGGCCCGAGACGTTGAAGCCAAAGGACTTGATGCCGCTGTTGCCCGTGGTGCTGGTGAAAAAGCCGACCACGTAGGCGGTGGGGGTTGGGGTTGGGGGGGGGGGGGGGGGGGATTCTTGGGCCAGGGGGCCTGCGCGTAGTCCACGCCCTCGACGTTCAGCGCCCCGCTGCTGCCGCCGCCGCCCGCCTGATTCAGCACATAGGTGAAGGTCGCCGCCGCGGCCGGTTCGCACCGAGTGCCAGCGCGAGCACTGCGACCTTGAATAGATTTCCCATCACACCCCTCCCGTTCCCTAGCTGAGTATTGGTAAGGGAATACTAAGGAAACGTTGTTACCAAAGTGTGATCCAATCGTGAATATGACTTTACGTTTTCGCGTAATGCATACGCGCCGAACGCGAAGCGAGAGCTTTGAATGGGCGAAAAAGCGGGGCGGGCAACAAGGTCCAGGTCCGCCATTTGCTGTGACCAATGGCGGACCCTCGATTTTCGAACATCGGGGACCGCCGTCATTTTTCAAGCGACCGCTTGGCTCTCGCGCCAGGCAATAATGCGGAAATCGGGGCCTCCGCTATTTTCGCGTAGTTATGGGGTCTAGGCGTGACCGGGGCGGGGCGAAGTGAATTGATTTTCCGTGGGGAGAACACAGGGGTCGGAGTGATTTGCTCCAGTGCACGCACCGAAACAAATCACTCCGACCCCTTGAGCGGTTCGGCCCGTCAGTGACGCCGACGTCGATGCCAGCCCAATGTCGCCAGCGCGCTGCCGAGCAGAAGCAGCGGCGCCGGAACCGGTACCGCCGTTGCCAGAGGCGTGCTCGTCCCGGTGACCAGGATGTCGTCGATCACATTGCGACGGTTCGGAGGGCCGCCGGCGCTGCCGGTGAAGTAGAAGCGGAACTCGACGCCACTGTCACCAATGTTGTCGAACAGCGCGCCACTCACATCGACGAAAAAGCCCGATGCCGGTGGACTGCCGAGCGTCTGGGTCGTCCCCGCCGTGAAGGTCGAGGTGTTGAAGAGGCTGAGCGATGTGGCAAAGCCGTCGAGGCTCGAGCGTACCGCCACGGTCCCGGTCGTTGCACCTGCCCCGAGCCGATAGCCGGAAAAAGACAGTGCCGTCAGGTCGAGAAGGCCCCCGGTCTCCGGCGTCAGTGTGAAACTCAGGTAGTCGCTCGGGCCAATGTCGGTGTCGAGGAAGCTGAAGGCATTGCCCTGGTTGAAGTCGGTGAGGCCGGTGCCGCCGAAAGGCGATGCGAGCGACGTTGCATCGATGTCGGTCGAAGCGACGCTGCCAGACTGGAACTCGTACAACGCCAGCACCGCCGCCTGCGCCGCGTTCGTGCAGCCCAAGCCCAGGCTGCCCATCACCACCGCCCCCAACAGGTTGTTCCGGATCGTCATCTGATTTGCTCCTTACTCTCCCGCTGCCGGCGGTCGGTACCATTGCAGTGCGATCGCACCGCCTCATGGAGCACGATAAATCGCCGGGCATCCTCGGTTCCGTGACGGGATCGACAGCAGAAAATGACAGAAGGGTGGCGCCCCTGTGGCGCCCGACCGCCCCCGAGACAAATGGGGCGGAGTGATTTGTCCGCGTGAAAAACCGGGACAGACCCCGTTTTTCTTCGCCGCTCCACTGGTAGGCGCCAGCGCAGCTGGCGAACGAGCATTGCGCCACGCCCTTTCGCGAGCTGCGCTCGCTCCTACATCGGATTGAGCGGCGAGCGTCAGGTCTGCCACTGGCCATGACGGAGGGCGGATCAGAACCGCACTGAGATGCGACCCTCCGCCGATGTCGCCCGCACGCACGAGCCCCTTGATCCGCCGAGCGGCGTGCAGGATTGCGGATCTGACCCCTGATCCTGCCTGTTGATCGTCTACGCCGCGCGGATCTCATCCAGCAGATGCGGATGACGGTCAAGCACCTTCAGCAGCTTCACGAGCGCCAATGGCGGCCTGGTCTTGCCGTTCTCGTAGCGTGAAAAGGCATTGACGCCGCCACCGAAGATCTCGGCCGCCTCTCGTTGATCGAGCGACAGCTTCTTGCGAACGCGTGCGATGAACGCGGGATCGACGGTGGCGGCATTCACCTGCTTGTTGAAATCCAGCATTGCCGCGCTGACGCGTGTCGACTCCTCGGAAGCGAGTACCGCCTCACCGCACGCCGGGCAGAACTCACCGGCGACAGATGGGATAGCCGTCGTCTCGCCCTTGTAGACGTACGGCAAGTCCCGCACATCGGCGATCAGATCCGCAGACTCACAGACTGGACACTTCATCTTCATAGTTCCTTGAACGACACGATCAGCACGTCGTCGATAACCACCAGCTTCATGTACACGGCACCGAAGGGGGTCTTCGGCCGGTAGACGTCTTGCCAAATCCGGTGATCCCCATCGGTGGTCATGCTCTTGTAGAAATCCCCTGGTCGCAAAGTACTGAGCACCGCCACCATGTCATCGAAATCCATGCCCAGCGCCGCAGCGCCCGCCAGCGCGGAAGCCGTCACACGGATCCGGCCTGCTGCGACCAACTCCCTGACGCGCGACAACCTACAGTGAGCTTTCCCTTTCTCCACACCGAAATGCTAACCTAGTTGGTTAATTGATCAACCCAGAAAATGGGGACAGACCACATTTTTCTTCGCCCCCCCGCTGGTAGGAGCCAGCGCAGCTGGCGAACAAGCATCACGCCACGCCGCTTCGTGCGGAAATCGGGTCTGTCCCCAATTTTCCCGAGCGGCGAGCGTCAGGTCTGCCACTGGCCATGACAGCTGGCGGATCAGAACCGCACTGAGATGCGACCCTCCGCCGATGTCGCCCGCACGCACGAAGTCCTTGATCCGCCGAGCGGCTTGCAGGATTGCGGATCTGACCGCTAGTCCTGTCCGTCGGAAGCTAGTGCGTGGAAACTGCGCGGTGTAGAAGTCGACCGGTGCATCGTTGGGCTCGTAGGTGTTCCAGCCAGCAAAGAAAACAAAAAAGCCGGTGTGGCAACCCACACCGGCTCATGAGACTGCGGAGAAAAAAAACTAAGCGCGGCGACGGCGCGCAATCCCCGCCAGACCAAGCATCGCCGACCCGAGCAGCCACGCTGCGGCCGGCACTGGCACGGCGGTGATCGACGTGATGCTGCCCCCGAGAAACACGTTTGGATTCGCTTGAGTTGCACCACCGCTTGGTGCGAATTCAACGGTCCAGCCAGCCTCGGAAAATTCACCGATACCGGGGACGAATGCGGGAATCGCTTCATTGTCAAACAGGGTGTCCGAAGCCCTGAGGACGACATTTACAAAATCCGCCACGTACCCAGCCTGGAGCGACGAGCCAGAAAGGGCGCCACGAACGTCATACTCATCCCCTGAAAGAAGGTTGATGACCAGTAACTGGCGGGGATCCCCGGCATTCGACGAGTAGACATTTGGCCCGATGGTCAGCGACAGGCTGTCCAGGTCGTAGAAGCCGAACCCGGTCGACAACTCGGTATCCGTCGCATCGGTCTGGACACTGAAGACCAGGGAGAAGGCATTTCCAGGACTGAAAACCCCGGTCAGAGCATTGGGCACGACCGTGACTGCGCCCTGCATCCTGACCGTCAGTGTCGCGGCGTGCGAGACACCGGCAGCGAAAAGCCCCAGTGCCGCGACAACAATCTGTGCCCAACGTGGAATGCGCATGTTTAGATCCTTTCGTTGCACAACTGTTGTGATTCACTGAATCGCTGCCTCACTCGCGGAAAACGGGCGCCGACTCGGCGCGGCCATCCACCTCATGTCATGCTACGTCCGGCCAGCGATCGGTGACTACTCAAATCATTTTCGATGCTAACACGCATCGAGAACGGGATGTTCAGGGTGTCAAAAAATCGACGGTGGCATCGCCTTTCGGTGCGGTGAGAATCGGGGTCAGCGCCCAATTCTTTCGTCACACCACGCCCATTCGCGAGCTGCGCTCGCTCCTGCCGCGCGGACTCTGCGAGGGACAAATCGAGGACAGCCGCCATTCTTCGTCGCCGATGCCCCTGTAGGAGCCAGCGCAGCTGGCGAACAAGCATCACGCCACGCCGCTTCGTGCGGAAATTGGGGTCTGTCCCCATTTTCCTTCGAAGGGAAGATGGGCGTTGCGTTATACCAAGGTCGCCCGTCGAAGGCCCACGCTACCGCGGCACGACCGACCTCGTCCGCCAACGCAGCAGCACGCCGAGCCCCGCGGCCAGCATCCACACCGACGCCGGCAGCGGCACCGTCGTAATCGTCAGCGACCAGCCGCGGAGCAGCATGCCGGTATGCGGGAACTGCGCGGTGTAGAAGTCGACCGGCGCGTCGTTGGGCTCGTAGGTGTTGCTGTCGTCGAGCACATAGAGCGACCAGAATCCAGCCCCCGGCAGGCCGTTGAAGGCAGCGAGATCGCTTCCCGGATCGCAAACGGCACCCAACGGGCAGTTGAAATCCGCGAGCAGTGAAAGATTGTCGATGTCGAGTATCGGTGACTCAGCGCTCGGTGCAGGCGGCGGAGGCGGCGGCGGCGCGGAACCCTCGTCGCCCGGCGACCACCAGCCGGGCGTCGTGCTGGGTGGCAGCATTATCGACGTGCCCGGGGTGCGGCAATCGGCTCCGGCGGGGCAGGGCCGATTCACGCCGTGTCGCGGCCCCGGCGTGTCATAGGCGGAGGGAAGGTAAGTGCCGCTCACCGGCGCCGCGTCGTCTTCGATCATCGACGCCGCATGACTGCTGAAGCGCAGCTTCAATGACTGCATGCCGCCCACTTTGCCGTTTGCATCGATGTAACCGCCGCCGGCATCACTCATCAGCACGACGGCCACGCCACCCGGATTCACCAGCACGATGTCGAGGTCGTCGGGAAACCAGTGCGTCACCTCGAACCCGACCGACACGTCGACCACGGTGCCTTCCACATGAAACATCGGCAGCAGCCCGGTGGAGGCCGCAGGTCGACCGTTGGCCAGCGAGTCGGGGAGCAGCAAATCAGGATAGGAGAGGGTGTACGTGGCCGCCCAGGCCGAGGGCAGCCAGAAAAACAACAGAGACGCGACAGCGAGTGTGCCTCTGGATAGCAATCGCGACACAGATGACATGGCGACCTCCTGAAGAATCGATTCCCGGCACGGGCGATGGCCTGACGGCCTTCCTGAACGAGTGTGGCACAAACCTGCGCGTTGATCAGGTTCGCCCCTGGCCATGACGGAGGGCGGATCTCAACCGCACTGAGAAGCGACCCTCCGTCGACGTCGCCCGCAGGCTCGAAGTCCTTGATCCGCCGACCAGCGTGCAAGATGGCGGATCTGACCCCTGATCCCGTGCACGCATTTGACGTCCTTCCCGTACAGTGCAACGATTCGATGAAGCACCTCCAGGACGCGGATGACCGATGGATCCGAAAACGATTGAAGACGATGCGTTGCGGCTTCCCGCCGAGGATCGCGCGAAACTCGCGCGCAAGTTGCTGCTGAGCCTCGAGGAGATGCCAGAGGCAGAGCACGCAGAAGCGTGGCTCGCGGAGGCGCATCGCCGAGCCCGGCAACTCGACGCCGGGGAAGTCTCCGCCATCCCCGCCGAGGAGGTCAGGCAGCGAGCCCGAGCACTACTGCGGTGACCTATGGCCTTCCATCCGGATGCCGAGCGCGAGCATCTGGACGCCGTTGCCTAATACGAAGACCGGCAAGCGGGGCTTGGTGCCGAGTATCTAAACGAGTTTGAGCGGACGATGCAGGACGTCTGTTCCAGCCCAAATCGGTTCCGCATTGAGAAGTCGCCCGATATCCGGCGAGTCGGACTGACCAAATTCCCGTACTGGATCTTGTTTCGGACGACCACGACCACCATCGAGGTGCTGGCCATCGCGCACCATAGACGCCGGCCGCTGTATTGGGGTGCCCGCACCTAGACGAGATCCGGCGCGCAACCCGCGCTAGAAGAGGGATCGGCGTTATTTGTTCGAGTGAACGCACCGAAAAAATCACTCCGCCCCCTTAAATCAGGAATGACGTTGCGAATGGAACCGACCGTCACCCCAGGCGCCGCAGCGAACGCTTCTGCTGCCTATGCATTCCTCGGGAGAGAGCACGGCGATGTCATGACACCCGCCTCGACGACGCCTTTCTGACATCACGCATTCGTTCAACACAACGCTGTTCACCGCTTTCTGTCGCACTCGAGATCGGAGTGAATCGCAACCGATCGCAATTGTGAATCAGCTGACGAAACAGCGGATGCGTGAGCGCACCGTGTTCAGGTACGTTCGAGTCTCCATCGAAACCGCGACCAACAGCGGCACCGAGGCGAAACCCTGCAACGATTCAACCGAGGAGATTCTCGTGGACTCGACCCATGATTCAAGCCACGTCGTCAAACATTACCGTCGTACCGCCATTGCCCTTGCCCTGCTGACCACTGCCTGCCTTCCCAACATCGCCCTGGCCGCGAGCGCGAGTGCATCGCTCGACTGGGGCACGCTGCAGATCTCGATCGTCGATGACGACCCCAATGACGGCATTGCCCCGACGATCACCTGGGGCAACGATGCCGCGAACACCTCGACCAGTGTGTCGGCGAACGTCAGTCTGCTCAAGCTTGTCGACGGCAACTTCGAGCAGCCGGTTTTCGACACGGACTTCACCAATGTGCCGGGCCTCGGCAGCGCGAGTGCCGCCGTCGATGCCATCTACCTCACCAACAACATCGGCGCGGCCGCGTCGCAATCGACCGGCTCCACCGTGGGGCAGGCGCCGTCTGGAAGCCTCAGCGCCAGCGCCAATGCGATCCTGCCGCCCGAGGCGGGCAGCTTTTTCAACAGCTCGACGGCTGTCAGCAGGGTCTCGCAGCAGTTCACGATCAGCGGTGCGGCGACGGTCACCTTCACGATCAATGGCTCGGTGGCGGCTGCGGTGTCGGGCGGTTACTTCAACAGCCTGGAAGACAACTTCACGGATGAGGCCTCGGCGAGAGCGATAGTCAATGTCGAGACCCTTTTTGACCCGACATCTGGGATCTTCAGCGAAATCATCGGGACCGACGATCTGGGGTTCCTGGAAGTTTCCGACGCACTGGGCGAAACCTTCAACGTCTCTGATTCGGGCATCATCACGGTGATTTTCTCCGTGACCGCGCCGACCACCCTCAACCTCACTGGCAGCGCCTCGGCGAGCGCGCGGGCAAATCGCCTCTCGCCGGCCCCGGTGCCGGTGCCCGCGGCCATCTGGCTCTTCGGCAGCGCCATCGCCGGCGTCACGGCACTCGGGCGCCGTCGAATCGGGTGACGAGTCGTACCGCAGCAACCAACGAGACCCCGCTTCGGCGGGGTTTCTGCTTTTGGGGAACGGATGGCGGACTTGCCCCCGAGCCTGCGGCCCCAGGAAACCGCACCGTCACCCCGGCCCCCGAGCCGCGGTCCAAAGGTGACCAAGCGAAGCCGTGAAATTCAACGTCGATCGCTCCGGCCCCAGGAAACCGCACCGTCACCCCGGCCCCCGAGCCGCGGTCCAAAGGTGACCAAGCGAAACCGTGAAATTCAACGTCGATCGTTTCGGCCCAAGGAAATCGCACCGTCATCCCGGCCCCCGAGCCGGGGTCCATAGGCGGGTCAGGCGGAGGCGCACCTCCCAACGCCGCGATTCAAACCGCCGAAACCCCACCCCGGAAAAATTGACGATAGCCCCAATCTTTCGCCCCCTGTAGTAGCCAGCGCAGCTGGCGAAAAAACATCGCTCCACCCCCACCCACACGCGCGCACCCACCCCCCATCGCCCCAACCCAACCCTCCCCCGCCGACCACAAAGCCAACCCCATCAAGCTTTGCACCAACGCGCTTCTGAAAGCCGTCGAGAACCTGAATAAAACTGCCTGATTTGTTTGATTATTGCATGCATATCCCAGATGATTCGGACAGTCACCGAGTGCCGTGGGGGCGCCCGGGGACATGGCCGCGCAGGCCAAATAAAAAGGGAAGGGGAAACACATGCGAAATCCGGCCAAACGCATCGGCAGTGCACGACTGAACTGCCTGACACTGACAATGCTGGCCGTGCTGAGCAGCGGTGCGACAGCACAGGAGTTTCTTAATCCAGGTTTCGAAGCGCCGTTCCCCGGTTCGACCAACCCGGCGATCCAGTTTTTCCAGATCGATGAAGCCAACGTGGTCGGCTGGCAGACCTCTGCAACCGACAACCTCATCGAGATCTGGGACAGCGGGTTTCTGGGAGTTCCCTCGTTCGAGGGCGCATTTCACGCAGAGTTGAACGCAACGCAAGCGAGCACCCTGTTTCAAACGATTGGTACCACTTCAGGCGATTTGCTGCTGCTGCAGTTCGCCCATCGAGCGCGAAGCTCGGGCCCCGGTATCCAATCGGACACAATGCGTGTGCGCGTTATCGACGTCGCCACCGGGAACGTGCTCGCCGAGCAGACGGTAACCACCGACGAGAATGCCTGGAGCTTCAACACATTTCCCAATGTGATTGCAACCGGTACCCAGACCCGACTGGAGTTCACCGCCATCTCCTCGGGAAGCGGAAACAATGCCATCGGCAACTTTCTGGATGCCATTCTTCTGACGATTACTGGCAGCCTGCTGGGGGAGGAGGCAACACCGGTTGCGCCTGCCGCCATCGCCTACGCCGTGGACGCCACCGTCGGCGCCGACATGGGCGCCATCGGCCAGCACATCAACGAGTTGTGGCCGAGCGGGGCAGGGCTGGATGACCACCCCGAATGCGAAACGCGACAGGATCGACCCAAAGATGAAACGCGTAAATGCCATTATTGGCATATGTTTGCCATTGGGGCGGGCCGCTGGACCGAGCGTGATGACTCCGATGACAGTGACGCCGTCTCCGGCTTCACCGACTCGGCGATCGTGGGTGCCGAGCGCTGGTTCCCGCAGCACAACGCGCTGGTGGGCGTGGCCGGCAGCGTCTCGAACTTTGACATGAAGATCGGCGAGGCCAACGCGGATTACCTTGAAGGCAACATGGCCTCCCTTTACGGCTTTGCCCAGAAGCGCTGGCTCAACAATGTGTCCGCGCGGCTGATGGTGGGCGGGGGCTACGGCGAAGTGGATACCGAGGACAACGGCGTGCTGACCGCCACCACCCAGGCCAAGGGCGAGACCCACCTGACCCAGTTTGCCGCGGATCTGCGCCTGGGGCGCTACTACCGCGTGGGCAGCCGGTTTGTCGAGCCGTATGTCGGCACGCGTTACGTGCTGGCCAATGTGGATGCGTATGAGGAAGATGGCGCCGGCTCTCTCGACCGCACGTATTCGGACTACACCGGCGATACGGCGCTGGCATACTTCGGCGTGAACATCCTGCAGCCGCTGATGGTGTTCACAAGGGCCTCGGCGCTGACCTTCGACCTGCAGGGTGAGGCGCGGATGATGGACATCGGGGATGGGCCGACCTACCGGTTTCAGAATACCAGCAGCGGAACCGCTGACGCGTTGGAGCCAGATGATTTTGGTGGCCAAGCAACGGTGGGCTTAAGTATTCCTATTCTGCTGAATACTGGCGAGGTGTTCGCACATGTTCGTGGATACTACGGTTCAGATGAGACTGTCGCCGGCGAAGTATTTGGTGGGGTAAGAATAGGTCTGTAGTGTCAGCAACTTTCCAGACTAGTCGCGCAGTCTTCTAATGATCGAGTGGGATGCCCTCCCAGCTGGGGGGTTGAGCTGGGGCGGATATCCCTGTTTCTTTTTTTGTAACCTCTGACTCGTCGGTCAGCCTGCTATGACTGAATCACAAAAATCGGCAACCCAAAGAACGTTGCTGCCAGATATGGTATTGCGAAACTGTCACTCCTAAATGTTCCGGTATCCTATTGGATTTTTTCATATACTTAACAATTGCGTAACAGATGGTTGTCACAATCCGTCGGCCTTGCCTGCTGGCAGTGCCGACGCGCGAATGGCAGGGGCCAAGGCACGTGTTGAAGAACAGCCGTTCGCGGAACGAAAAAAGGAGCGGGAGAATGTGCGGTATCGCTGGGATCATTAGCCGTAAGCCTCTATCACCGATGGATGTACAAGCAATACGCCGCGCCAATGCTGCAATGTTCCACCGGGGCCCAGACGGAGCAGGAGAGTATATTGTGCGATCCGACGGACGGGCAATGGATATTCGGGCGCATGGTGCGATCCGTACAGTGCAGGACGCGACCCCGCACTCCGTCGGATCGTTCGCCGATGACAATCCCCACCCACTACCTGCCTCTCGCTCTGACTCGAGTAGTTCGCAAATCGACTTTGATTATTCGGCAGGCTTTTTGGTGGATTCACCGGCTCACCTATTTCTAGCGATGAGGCGCCTTGCAATCATCGATCTCAATGGTGGGTGGCAACCGCTATACAACGAGAATAGATCGCTCGTACTTATCGCAAACGGGGAGATATACAACTACAAGGAATTGCGACATCGACTTCAGAGCTCTGGGCGCCATGAGTTTCGAACCAATAGCGATTGCGAGTGCATCCTTCATTTGTATGAAGAGTTCGGGCTCGATTTCGTCCAGCACCTTCGGGGAATGTATGCGTTTGCGCTTTGGGACAGCAAAAGAAAGAAATTGATTGTTGTGCGCGATCGCATGGGCGAAAAGCCGCTTTATGTCCGCCTTGATGATAGCCACCTTGTTTTCGCCTCAGAACTAAAAGCGTTACTGGCCACTGATTTTGTTCCAAAGAACATTGATCCGCTCTCTGTCAATCGATACATGCATTTCGGCTGGGTGCCTGAGCCAGCCACCATGATCGAAGGGATTCGCAAACTTAGTCCTGGACACATGTTGGTCGTTGATCTTTTAGAGTGGAAAATTGACGACATCACCTATTGGAGATTGGAAGACGCGCCATTGATTGGTGGGAGCCCCTCTGACCGAATTAGGGCCGAACTCGAAAGAATCGTTGAGTTAACAGTTCAGTCAGATCGTCCGGTTGGAATCGCACTTAGTGGTGGTCTTGACTCTTCGATTATTGCAGCACTTGCAAGAAAAAAAGGTCTTGAGTCATTACAAGCGTTTTCGGTTGGATATCAAGGACGACCGGTTCAGGATGAACGATCACGTGCCAAGGAGTTTGCTGACAGTCTTTGTATACCAATCCATGAGATCGAGATCGAGACAGGTGAGATTGTCGATAGCTTTCCTCAACTTGTTCGAGACCGCGATGACCCGATCGCTGACATTGCCGGGCACGGCTATTACGCCTTGAGCAGACACGCACGCGGAAAAAACACTCCGGTTCTATTGCAAGGACAAGGAGGTGACGAGCTGTTCTGGGGCTATCCGTGGGTCTTGCGAGCCCTGGGTGCATCGAAGTTGAAGCGCCATGGAGCATCGAGGCTCCGGTACGGCTTCCACGGCATAGTAGGCCCAACGATGTTTTCCAGGGAAGGTGCTGTCGATATTGCTAGATTCGTTGTCGGTTGGTCTATGGGTTGGCGACAGTTTCCCGGCATTGACGGGCGCTCCAATAATGACCCAATTCTGTACGAGGTAAATGACGCCTACGAGCGTGGACGCTTTATTGCAAGGAATGTGCTGACGCAAGGAATACGCGATAAGGTGTTCGAGGATTCATCAACGGCTGGTCTGATCTTGCCTTCCCAGATGGCAAACACTGATGTCTCCATCATTGCAATGCTATGCACATCGTATCTCTTGCAGAATGGTGTCGCGCAGGGCGACAGGTTAGCTATGGCAAATTCAGTAGAGCTAAGGTTACCACTGGTTGATTACCGGCTTAGCGAAATCGTAGTGGGGCTCCACAAAGCCAGGCCTGATTCCGCTGTTGGTCCTAAGCAATGGCTGTTAGACGCGGTAAAGGACCTTATCCCCGAAAGTATTCGCAACCGGCCGAAACAGGGGTTCAATCCGCCTGTCACGGATTGGTTTTCTGGGATCAGAGAGCGCTATTCCGGACTGCTTTCCGACGGGGTTCTAGTCTCAAATGGCATAGTTGATATATCGGTTGTACCAAGATTGACACGAAATGCATCACGACTTACTGCGTGGAACGAAGGCTCTTTCCGCACAACTTTGCTCGAAGTTTGGTGCCGGGAAATGTGCATTACCTCAGTGGCAAGTTTATAGGATTGTTTTGTGCATATCGGCGAGGACAACACGAACACAAGCCGGAGTGGTTTACAGCCGTTAAATTTATTGTTTGTATTCGGTATCAATAGGCGATGAAACAACTACTAAAGCGAGCCATTAACTTTCTCGGATTCGATTTGAGAAAGCAAGCGTACAATCCGGAGTTTACAATGGCGGGACTACGGAGGCTGTCGATTCAAACAGTGATTGATATCGGCGCGAATCAAGGGCAATTCTCAGCGAAGATGATGACCGTCTTCCCTAACGCCAGATTCTATTGCTTTGAGCCACTCCCGGGTCCATTTTCTGACTTGACGCTATGGGCGCGGCAGCACGTTGGCAGAGTGCAGACTTTTAACGTGGCACTTGATGAGAATCCCGGAAGCGCGAAAATGAATTGTCACGTAACGCATCAGACATCCTCGTCGCTCTTAAACACGACCGCCACCAACGAGAGTCTTTTCCCTAACACGACGAGACAAGAATTGGTTGACGTCGAAGTCTCTACGCTTGATGACCTACTTGCGTCCAGCGTCCCTCACATGGCACGAGAGATCCTGATCAAGCTTGATGTTCAGGGAGTTGAGGATCGAGTAATTCGTGGCGGGGCGACTGTCTTTGGAAGTGCCGACGCTTGCATTGTAGAAGTCTCAATTGAAGATCTTTATCAGGGGCAAGCCAGATTCCGAGAGCTTCTCTCGTTGCTTGAAGGCTTGGGGTTTAACTACCGAGGCAACATGACCCAAGTCCTAAGTCCGGGTGGCGATATCGTATATATCGATGCCGTGTTTCGTAAGTGAGGCGGTACCTAAGATATCAAGTCTTCGATCGCACGGGCGGGTTGGTCTCTGCCGTGGTCACTTGCCAAACCGGGTCCAAGAGATCCATTCCCGGATTGAGTACTCGAATGCCTAGGCGTCAGGGTGGGGTACAGAATGTGCTCGACGTTACAATTTCGACCTAGGCAAGCTCTAGAAAGCGTTGACTAAATGGTTGTCAGGAATGCGTCAGCAATACTTATTCAACAAGCGACAACGGCTGCGACGTTGTTCTTCCTTTATGGGTATCTACTAAGAACGATTGGAGCAGAGCAACTCGGGCTTTGGTCCCTGGTTCTGGGCACGACGTCCGTGACGCGAATTGCCGAATTCGGTCTCGCTGGCGGCGTCGTGAAGTTTGTATCGAAGTACCAAGCTCGGAATGACGTCTCAAATGCTTGCGCAGTCATTCAGACCGCGGCAATTTCAATTGCCATATTCTCTGGCACGTTTGTAGTACTTTGCTACGGCATTTTCAATTGGGTTCTTTCACGAATCGTTCCGGACAAACTATTCCCACTTGCAAATGAAATCCTGCCGATTGCGTTAGCCTCACTTTGGATTAGCTCAATTGGGGCTGTCTTTCAATCCGGGCTTGATGCAAATCGCAGATTTGATCTTCGCAGTAGCGCTACCAGTATCACTCAGATTCTATTCCTTCTCTCGGCAATCGTTCTAGTTCAGAGATTTGGCTTTGCTGGTTTGGCCTACGCACAAGTTGCGCAGGCGGGAACCTTAATGCTCGCAACCTGGTTTCTATTGCGGCGCGAGCTCAAGACTCTCCCGGCAATTCCAGTTCATTTCGATTGGCTATTGTTTCGCGAAATGCTTAGTTACTCGGCCACCTTCCAGGCAAATAGCGTCGCACAGATGTGCTTCGAGCCAATCACGAAGGTATTGATAAGTAGGATGGGGGGCGTTGCTAGCGTTGCTTACTTCGAAATGGCTAATCGAATGGTTATGCAGCTTCGAATGATTCTTGTATCGGTGAGCCAGCTCATTGTTCCGGAGGTGGCACGCCAGATTGAGTTGAGGCCAACCGCGATTAACGGCATCTACTTCCGATGCATGGACGCCATGATTTATCTGTCTGCTATCGCATTTGGGGCGCTCGCAATGTTGATTCCTGTTGTTTCAGAAGTGTGGATCGGGCGCTACGAACATGAGTTTGTGCTAAGTTCCTCGATTCTTGTCTGTTGTTGGTGGTTAAATTCGTTAAGCGTTCCAGCGTATCAGATGTATCTAGGAATCGGCCGCCTCCGGTGGAATTCTATCGGACACATCTTGATGGGCGTTCTGAACCTATTGTTGGGGACCCTATTGGGTGTTTCGTTTGGTTCAACTGGGGTAGTGATTGCCATGGGAGCATCTCTTGTGATTGGGAGCGCGGTGTCGTCGCTTGCCTTTCACAAAGAGCATGAGATTGAAGGGCGGCTTTTCGTATCAAAAGCAACAATGTCGTTGTGTGTTGGAGTTTTAATTTCTGCTGCCTTTGGATCCTACTGCTACTTCGCGTTACGGGAAACTGTACCGATGCCGCTTATTGCAAGCATGGCGATGGTCCAGTACTTGCTGGTGGCGGCGGTACTGTCGGCTCGCAATTCGGCTTTCCAAATGTTGTGGGACAAACTAGCGTTGTCTTGGCGACAGCGCTAAACAACCCGACTTCGTGCCGGCAATTCATTATGAAGAGAATCCTTATCTTAGAGCCCTATTTGCAGGGACATCATGGAATCTATCTCGATTGGATAGTCGACGCGTTTGTTGATGCCGGTCATCGGGTCGGACTCGCAACGCAAGGGGACGAAATGAATCACCCGATTTTTCCTCAGATTGCCAGGAAGTTAACTTTCGTTAATGAGATGTCGGTCGTTGTTCCGAACTCTTTTGGGAGATCCGACCAAAGTATCGTTAGCATGGCGAAAACCATGTTCGCTTTCTGGAGAGCGTTTCGCGAAGCGTTCGATCTGGCCGCAAGTCAGCAAGGGATTGATTTCGTCTTTTTACCCTATGTTGACTATTGCACGTATGCTTTGGCATTTCGGGGATCGCCATTCGGGCCAAGTAGATGGGGAGGCATCACCATGCGCCAATCTTTTCACTTTCCGGCGATGGGAATCAAAGCGCCGACGGAACGACTTTATGCTCAGAAGGACCTTCTCTTTTTGAAGCTGCTCCGCACCCCATCACTGACTAAGCTGTTTTCTATTGATCAATCGCTTGTGGCTTACGTGAAGGGAAAGGGTGGGGATCCATACAACAAGCTATCGTATCTCGCTGACCCTGTTGACTCATCTGTGGGGGGCACCCCAGACCGACTTCGAGACGAACTCGGGATTCGTGAGGGTGACTTTCTTCTGGTTTCCTATGGTGTTTGCAGTGAACGAAAAGCGATAGCGAGCCTGCTCGATGGACTTGCTCATCCACGATGTCCCACAAACGTACATATTCTGCTTGCGGGTCTTCAAACTCCTGAGATCGCCAACATTCTCCACAAAGAGGCCGCGACGTATCTCTCAAATAGTGGGCGACTACATTGTATTGACCGATTCTTGCAAAAGTCAGAGGAGAACGAGGTTCTGGAGAGTGCTGACGCTGTGTGGGCCGGCTATATTGGGCACTACCAAATGAGCGCTGCCATTGTTCATGCGGGAACAAGAGGGATTCCGTCGATTGGCTGCAATGTCGGATTGATCGGCTGGCTAGTCGAACGGTACCAATGTGGGGTTGTAGTTGATGTTTCGAACCCGTCGGCAGTAGCAGAAGCTATTCGTGGTATCGCGACAGATCCGTCGCGATGTGCCGAACTGGGCAGAAACGGATTTGAAGCATTTCGGGAACACACAATAACATCGAGTAAGGCTGCTCTGCTTGGGTCATTAACCCATGAATAGGCGTTTGCAGTTCTATTTTTGTCTTCAACTCGCTTTGTCCATGGTCTTTTGCGGGGATGTGTTGGCTGTTGATTCTGATTTCTTTGTATCTCCAAGTGGAAATGATGAATTCAATGGAACAGCAGACAAACCGTTTAAGACACTCCGGCGCGCGCAATCAGCTGTAAGAAGTGCGGTTAGGCATTTGAGGCCAAACAGTGAGGCGGTGATAACCGTCAATATCGCAGACGGCATTTACCAATTGCTTGAGCCTCTGGCTTTTGGTGCTGAAGACTCGGCGCCACTTCGAGCGAAAATCGTATACCGATCTTTGCATCAACATGGAGCGCGTTTGTCTGGAGGAGTCCTGCTCCCAGTTGGCGGCTTTAAGCCCATTCTACGTGATGAAGCTCCTAAGGAGATTCAGTCGCGTTACCTCCAAGACATTCTCGCATTCGATCTTGGCTCGCTTCGCCTCCGGACCGATTGGGTCTTTTCGCTTGGCCGCAACATAGGTGGTAGGGATGAGAAAGCAGCGTCTGTCGAGTTGGTTTTCGATGATGAAGTGGCAACAGTTGCGCGCTGGCCAAACAGTGGGTGGGCGACGGTTGGTGACGTGGTTGTTACGAAAGGTCAGGGAGGACGTTCCAGAGATGAAAGCAAAGAAGCCTCGTTCATAGACTCTAGTTCGCGAACCGCTTTATGGGCAGGTCAGAATGTTTGGGTAAAAGGATATTGGAAGTGGGGTTGGTTTGACGAAGCGCTACCTATTAGCAGAATTGATCAGAGAACTCACACCCTGACACTTGCTGGGCAAGCTGTGTACGGAATAGCCAAAGGTGGTCGATTTATCGTGGTCAACGCTCTGGGTGAACTGGATGCTCCGGGCGAGTACTACATTGATGGTGTTAACGGTAAGCTCTATTTCTGGCCGCCTGCTCCAATAGAAAGCGCGCCAAGCTTTGTTACAGTTTCGGAGCAGTCGCTCCTAGAGATCAATAACGCGTCGAACATCTCGTTTGAAGGAATCGTTTTTGAGAATGGAAGGAATGGCGGCGCAACTATTCGCCGAGGGGCTAACGTATTGTTCAAAGATTGCATTTTCCGGAATTTCGGCACCTCAGGGATTGATGTTGTCGAGGGAACGAATCATTCAATCCAGCATTCACGAATTGAACATACCGGCACACGCGGCGTTTTGTTGTCAGGGGGCGACAGGCGAATTCTCAGGTCATCTGGTCACTCTATCATTGAAACCGAGATACTTTCTGTTGGCCGAAGAATAGCCGCATCACAGCCTGCGATCGATATAGATGGTGTTGGTGTCAGAGTTACCGGCAACCATATTCATGATGTTCCACAGATCGGGATATTGTTTGCTGGTAATGACCACGTGATCGAGAGCAATGAGATACATAACGCATGCAGGGAGGTTTCTGATTCCGGCGCAATTTATACTGGCAGAGACTGGACAGCGCGTGGAACTGTCATTCGTAAGAACAGCATTTATGACGTTACTGGGTATCTGAAGAAAGGGGATGTCTCCGCTGTTTACCTAGATGATATGGCAAGCGGAATTGCCGTTGAACGGAACACCTTTTCTAACGTGTATCGAGGCGTCCTGGTCGGTGGTGGTCGCGACAATACTGTCGAGAACAACACCTTCATCCAGGTGGAGATCCCGGTAGCAGTTGACGCGCGAGGAACGCACTGGGGACGTGAGATGCTTTCGCAAGACGGAGTTTTGCTTACCGTCTGAATCGTCTGCCTTATCGCAGTCCACCGTGGAGCAAGCGCTATCCTGACCTTGTGGACATCCTCGACGATGAGCCTCAGATTCCGAAACGAAATACTATTATAAACAATATCTTGTATAAATCTGGAGACATTGACGCAAACCCAATCGCACGAATGTTTGGTCGTATTTCGAATAACGAATCGGTTCTGTCAAAACCCTGAAATGTTTCATTTATCGCA